>JAUTXW010005061.1:0-600000 GCA_030620095.1 Kuschelorhynchus macadamiae | reverse complement strand
ATAGCATCCTTAATTGCAAACTTGAACTCTAATATGCTGCCTTTGTGTCACTAAGTGGTTGCTGGAAGGTTTTATCTACCTGCTTTCGATATTACTTTTATTAAATTTCATATTTTTTTCCATTATTTTTATTGATCGTTACAGTTTCAGTTTTCCTACAGTCGAATTATTATTCAAACTCTGTTTTAATTTTTTGAGTTTAATATTCATGGAAATGAAAGGAAAAATAACCGTAAATCCTGATACAAAAAGGCAATAAGTTTTTAATGTTTTTTAATTATTCATTGCTCATCCCCTTTCTAAAAGTCACTAAAGAAAAGCCTTTAATAAAAAAATGCTAATTAGAGGTTAATGTACCAGCTTGGGTCCAAATCAAATGTAAAATCTCGAAAGAGCTTTGACGACTTTTTAATACCCCGTTACTTTTTGGCAAGGTAGCTTGATTTGCGTTTAAAAAGCTAAACATGAAGCGTTTAATTTAACTTTTTTTGTTAGTTTGGAAAATTTTTTAAATATCTGCCTTTTGTAACACAAAGGCTAAACAATTAAAAGTCGTCAAATGAAAATAGTTAAAATTGGAAAATATACATACGTATGGTATTAGTCTTTTTTGCTTTATATATATATATATATATATATATATATATATATATATATATATATTCGTAAATATCCGAAATCCGTAATAACGCGGCATCTAACTAGTAAAAATGCGAAATTTCTAAGAGGGTTAGTAATATCGGGTTCTTATATACTAGTAACATCGCCAAGTGTCTAACGCATTTACTAAAATACCGACAAAATATTAAATATCGGCATTTTATTGAACGTTGTAGTTAAAACCGATTTTTACTGCATGCTAAATGGTAAGAATACGATCTAGTATATTCTGGAATACTTACAGCGCTCGCAAAAGAAAGACGGTTTCAGAGAAATTGGCTGAATTTTTTATATGTTGTTGTTCTTGATCTCCTGAGCAAACAATACCATAGACACAATATAATCCTACGACTAATTTTTAATATATAGGGTGTTAAAGTTTGCCCGAACCCCATATACAAAACATAGACAAAACAGTATGACACCAATAAGAAAAAAGTTTTATGTGAAAATAGGTCTACAAACGCTTTATTTTCGAGATACAGGGTGTTGTATTGTAAAGAGTCTTATATCTCAGAAATGAAGGGTTTTTGGTCCTATATTCATATAAAACTTTTTTTTTTATTTTGGGACGTACTATTATACGTTAAATATGTACAAAAAATAATTGGTCATCCTATCTTCCCTATGTATTTTATATGAGGTTTAGGCAAACTTTAACCCCCTGTATATTAAAAACTATTCGTAGGATTAGATTGTACCCATAGTATCTTTTGCTCAGGAGGTCAAGAACTACAACGTATAAAAAATTCACCCAATTTTACCGAAACCGATTTCCATAAGGTGTGTACGTACGTGGTCCTTTGTCCTTTGGTATTGGTTGAAATAGTTGTATTATGTCCTTCAAATAGCAGGCCGATTTTGTATGAAAACCGTCGCCAATATCACTATCTAATGCAGCATGTACGCTGCAGTTTGTTACTATAGTTAATAAGGTTTAAGATATTTTTGAGTATATTTTCCAGCTTTCGCTCTGTATAATATTGTATTCGTATTTTATTCTGTTTTTGTATAATCTACATTTACTAAGTTTTTATATAATAGTTTTTATATTAAGCAAAGGCTAAAGTCATTTGTTATAGACGTTGGTTGAAAATGGGGTAAAGAGTGTATGTATTTTCTAGTTTTCTTATGTTACAACATAGTGCGTTAGAAAAGTTTGTTAGCAACATATTTCTTTTGACCTGTTTTAGAATTTTATCAATATTACTGAATTTTTACTATTACATGCTTAGTAAGAACGGGTTTAAACTAAAAAACCTAGTAAAATACGGAAATTATCTTTTTATTCGGCATTTTACTGTTACCCACAGTCATAACTAGATATATCTAGTAAAAATCCGATATACTAACACTCTTAGAAACTCCGCGTTTTTACTAGTTAGATTGCGATATGACGGATTTCGGCGTTTTACGGTAACATATATATTTTAATTTTCTTGGTTTAAGGTCATTCTATTAAACAACAAATCAGAAGATATCTTTTAAAACATATATTTGGTGCCTCGGGAACCTTTCGACCATAGTTTCAGACCTAAAAGATTTTTTATCATAATTTCTATATAACAAATAAAAGTATTTAAAATTTAAGACTTACCATAGAACGTAAATTGTCAAATAAATAATATCACTAAAATGCTCCTGACATATACTAGAACATTTATTTTACTTTTTAAAATTACTGGGACGTTCACTGTGTTAAAATCAGACAAATACAACGACTGTAAGTGATTATAATATGATATATATTTTATTTAGGTTTTTAGTATCTTTTTTGTCGTTTACGGCATCCTTGTTTTTATAAATTTCAACCAGCTCAAAAAATTCCCTTTTTTTTTCCACTGAGGTTCATTTTTTAATATGTGAGCTTGTTTATAATAGTTGAATGTATGATTTTTGGACATGCTATGGTGTTTTTTTGGGACTTCTAAGCCTATTTTCCAAATATTGGTTTATTTGTCTAATATAAAATCCATTGCAATTGCTGCAAGGAATCTGATAAACTATATTTTTTTTTTATTAATTAGCGTTTTTCTTTTCAATTTTCTGAAATTTTTTGCCAGCAAGTTATATCCTTTGTGGCTTGTCACGATGTTATATTTTATAAACAGTTTTTAAAGTTGCTGGGATAAACCATTTATAAAAGGCAAAGGAATGTATTTTATTTTCGTTTTGGTTTAGTTGCAACGCTGTTTTAGCCTTTCTACGGGCTTTTTCTCTGAATTCACGATCAGAAAGTTTAATATCGAGAGGACCAGGAGGGGGAACTGCACGCAGTATTATGATCATTTGCAAGCCTTCCACCGCTGCAATATTATGTTAAAACTATAAGAGATATGTATTAGCTTCAATGTGATTTCAATAAAGAAATATGTATAGTTGGGCGCTAAATGCGATTTTTTATGAAAAAATCTAAAATGGAATTATAAAATAGAAGTAGATTTGCTCATTTTCGACCATTTTTCGACCACTTTTTGACGCAAATGCCGTCGTATATATATTTTTTCCACAAAATGGCTCTTTACCGCCTTGCATTGATCCTTTGTCTACGTAACTGCAAAATTTGAAATGGTAAATCGTACTCATGTCTTTGCATTTCTGCTGCGCGTGAACCCTTTTGAACCCATTTTTAAACGAAATGTAATTTAAATTGCCTATACATAACACATTTTTTTGAGGTCGGACGTTCAGGAAGTTTTTTCTAATACGTAGGTACCTTTTCATCTTACTTTGAACTTGACTAGACCTTGTCGCTAGTTTTTCACTTTTTGCGTGCAGTTCTCCCTTAATTTTATTTCCTATATGATGTGAAGTTAGGTCCAAAAATTGATTCGCTAAAAAGTCAGAAATACGACAAAAAGAAAGCACCACAGCATTAACAAACCACAAAATGTCCAAAAATCAAACATTCAACTATATACAGGGTAAAAGATTTTGAACCTCAGTTGAAAAAACGAAATTTTTTGAGATGGCTGAAATTCATAAAAACGAGGATGCCTTAAACGACCAAAAACATATTAAAAACCTAAATAATATATATATATATATATATATATATATATATATATATATATAGGGTTGCAATTGCTGCAAGGAATCTTGCAGCAATATATATATATATATATATATATATATATATATATATATATATATATATATATATATATATCTGTAATAATCTTTATTATAATCACTCACCGTCGTTGTATTCGTCTAATTTTAACACAGTTAACGTAAGTAGTAGTAATTTTAAAATGTAAAATAAATGTTCTAGTATATGTCAGAATATGTGTATTTTAGAGGTATTATTTATTTGACAAATTAGAAATTGTGCTAAAGAACTTTTAGGTTTGAGAAAGACCAAAACTATGGTCGAAACGTTACCGAGGCATTTTTTAATATAATGACCTTAAACCAAGAAAGATATATTATTGAAAAGGAGCAAAGAATACAAAAGCAAATATATATATATATATATATATATATATATATATATATATATAAACTGGCCATAAAATAAATTTCGATGGATGTAGGGAGATTGCCAATATAGAACATTATAAGACCCGAATAATCCGGGAAGCCATAGAAATTGAAAAACAAGGTTATTTGCATAAAAGGGACGAATCATTAAAACTACCAACAGTATGGAAGACAATAATCGACATATCTAAAATCGCAAAAACTCAAGCGCAATTAGCGCAACAACAACAGCACCATCCGGAAAACATAAATAACGACCAACGGCCGCGCAGATATAAGCTTCTGCCCCGGGTGGGGGTATAAAGGAAGCGTCGCACACTTCAGTCTCTATTCGGACGCGAGGAAGAAAGCTTCGAAAAAGCCAAATGTGATTTTGGCGAAACGTCAGCAAAACTGTTCTTTTCGGAACGACAGTAGTGAACGGATGTACACCCGGAATGAAAACACATTATATATATATATGCATATATGTATATATATATATATATATATATATATATATATATATATATATATATATATATATATATATATATATATATATATATATATATATATATATGAAGGGGACACCCATTTAATTGGAACATACCATCATTCTGTTAATGGAAGCGACTCAACTCAAATTTAAAAAGTAAAAATTTTTAAAAGGATGGCCATGATGGGACTTTTTTTTTCATGGTAAACACATTTCTCGAGATTTTCAGAGCATGAATATGAAGGGGGCGTGAGTGAAAAAGTTAGAAATACTATGTTAACATAAAGAAAGAAATATAGAGACTATCGGCCGGTTGCAGAAAGCTGAATTAAAGTTAAGAATGTTTAACGGAATGTCAAATTTGACAGCGGGTTCCTAGATTTCTGTAAGCAGCGTGTCAAATCCGAAAACTCGGTTAAATAATCTAAACAGCAATTAAGTTTTATGCAACCGGGGGTTAATGTGATAAATAGTCTAAAGGCACAACATAGAAGGATGAGAGGTTGCCCATCTTACAGTAGTTTATATATACTGATTACTGCTCAGCCCAATTCAATCAACTTTACAATAATTTGTACAAAACAATATATTTCTTCTAAAATAATAATCAGTTATGGGGATAAACCTTTAAAAATATGAAAACTGCCCGTGTAATAGTTGAAAAACAATAACATATTAGACAATTAGAGAAATATTCAAATTTGTTTTTATGTAATGTTAAAATGTAACTGTATATTGAACTATAAGGTTCTGGGTGTCACTCTTTTTGTGTATAACAAGATCTTGAGAGTTTATGTGTAGAATTTCTAGGAAAGTGCGTTGATATTAAGAGGAAATTAATGTCAATATCCTGACTTTAACCTATATTAAAGGTTTTTCCGTAAATTGAGTACTTTTTAGTGCAGAAATATTTAGTTTCACTTTCAGTCTTCCAAGATTCAATCTGAGATATTTGTATTTTTTTGTAGATCTAGAACTGACTGATATGACTGATTTCCTTTGCAATAGTTTCTTTAAAAAATAACATAAGGAAAGGAAACAAAGGAAGCAATTTGTAATAAATAAATACACTATAAACAGAAATCAAAACTAATATAATTTACTAACTTTTTTTTAAAATAATTAGCAATTTTATCCGCAATTTCTAATTAAAACAACAAATTTTCTTCTGTGTACGAACGGTATTAAAATGTCCAATCGTTTATATCGCAAATAAGATATAAAATTCCACATTTACGTTAAAGAATACAAAAAGCTCTCATCTAACTGTCAGTGGCCATTGTTTCATAACTCAGTGGCTTTTTGTGAAATAAATTGAGTTTTCTCAAATATATAATATATACGCTTCGATCGCCCAAGAACCACAATCTATCAAAGTGACAGCGGGCAACGTATAGGGCCGTTTTGACCTGATCTAGTTTTTGCATCGCCTGCAAAATAAGAATTACTTCTATCGGAAATAAATCACCTTCTTTTGTTTTTCGCAATTTTCAAACAAATAAATATGGCCAGTGGCGCAGACTATTTTTATCCTCTATTTTTATTTATTTATTTATCTATTTCACAGCAATATATTAAGTTTATATATGCCGAAAAATGTACAATAAAATATAATTGGCTTAAATTATAATAATATACAATAGAAATTCCGTGTTGACAAATTACAATTACATACTACAGGGTGATCCATTAATTGGAAATGTCTCAGTTACTTCTGCTTATCTTTTGTTGAACTTTGTTTTTTTAAATATAATAGACCACATTTTTTAATGTTTTTGAATTTTATATTAAATGCTGCACATTTTTTGTATAGTTTACCACGTGACGAAAGTCTGATTTACTGCTTGACTCAATTTTATTTTTACTAATATTCTACAAAATATTTACGAAATGAGATAATAGATATTTATGATACAAGTGAGTTAACAACTTCATTAGGATACGCGTGTAGAAGTTGCAAAGCACGAGTTTTGTAACTACACAAGTATCTTAATGTGGTTAACTCACATGTATTGTACAACATTTTATCTACGTCTGACGCAGGACTGTTAAAATACACATATATTTTTATTAAACAACCTTGTTACCTGTTTGTACCTTAATCCTGCTACTTTGCGTTACCCCAGGCAATGTCAATTTAAGTAACATTTTATTGACAGTCTTAATTTCTTTTGTCAAAATGAATGATTCAGAAAGAAGCATTCTTTCGAATATTCGGCAGGAAGCATTCCTTCGGATATTGAGCAGGAAGCATCCAGGGCAATAGACGGGTTGCTTCCCGAAAAATCCGGGCCAAAATATGGTATATTTTCAATACGTTCCAAAAATGGTGCAGAGAGAAGAATGGGAACTATGGGAATGAAAAGGTACTTATTGTATACTTCGGAGAGTTATATACTAACTATAGGCCTTCATTTTTCTGGGCGTTTTATTCTATGATAAGAACAATGATATCTATTAAACTCAATATTGACATCAGCAAATTTAGAAATTCACTTGCCCTCCTCAAAGGAAAATCTGAGGGATATCAATAAAACAGTCAAGAGTATTAACTAAAACCGGGTCTTGTAAACAATTAAACCCACGGAATTTGATAATTTTTTAATATAAAATAGAAAGTTTACCTTCATTTAACTGTTTTAAGAAAATAAAAGAAATGGATGAACCACTTTTTCTATTAAAAAAACCAAAAAGAAATTCGGTATTTTCACTGTATTCCAATGCGCCATATTCCATAATATGACAATGTGAAGAAAGGCTATCTTGCATTGTTGCCAAACTTATATTATTGTATTGTATTAAATTGTTCATGTTTGTCTCCCGACAGTAATGCATTTGGATCCCTGTGCCAATCCCAAATATTAGACTTTCCCCAGTGATACACTTCCCTGTCGTTCCCCGTATGGCGCCTAACTTAGTGCTAACCCGATACCCTCTGTGCCTATGCCGAATGTTAGACTTTCGCCAGTGATGCCCTGCGATGTTGTTCGTCTTTTAGGTCTTTAACGATGACGCCTACGGCGCCTAACCTGGTGCTAACCCGGTACCAATCCACCTAGTGCATTCGCGCTCCTGCTGGTACCGATCCACAACCCACAAATGCATTTTGTTTTATATATAGGTCATATATAAAATAAACTTGGCAACGTAGCATCCCCAGCACACTGGATTTCCGTCCAAAAGACGACATTCCGGCTCTCTCTTTATTTAGCAACTGTAATTATGTTTAAAAACGTTTAATAATGTCTAATATAATAATTACTTCTAACTTTTAGTTAGAAATAATCATTTGTGTGTTATAAAGCATTATAATATAATCAGTCTTTTACGTAGTTCATAACCCTTCCGAAACCTTAGTTTTTTTGGATATAATTTGAAAAAGTGCCTCATCCATAAATTTTTGTGTATAGGAATTTTTAAAAAAAGGTAATCTTTCAAATGTATATTTTAAATTTGTTAAATTCCATGGGTAAAATTCTTTACAAGAGCCACTAAAACCAATATTACAACCTCGATTACAAGCAGTGGCGGCTGCTCCACAAGCCCGCGTGGCCGCGCGCTCCTCCTGAAAAATGTTAACATAACACACAATTTCAATTCTTATAAATTTAATATTAATATAAGATTATGCAAAATTTTTTTAACCCAAAAGACGTCAGTTTCTATCTATAATTACCCGACCTCGTTGATTCGTGAGAATTCTCAAACATATATTTAAGGCGCAGCCTCTACAGCCGGTATTACTAGCTCCATCGGCATCACGGAGAACAGCATACGATGTGGCCCGAATATATCGTTCGCTGCCTTTTATTTTAAATTAGTTCATGGTCATTCATGGATCATGGATATGGTTTGGACGTTACATGATTATCGGTCGCGTCCGAAGCAGGTCTTTTACACGAGGAAAGAGACGTATAAAAAATAACTGGATATGTGGATGTGAAATAAAAAATGTATTGTACTGTTTCCCGTGTTTGCTTTATAAAAATAAAGTCGACTCTAGAATAGACCTTAATTGAGCAAGGAAAGGAATAAACGATTTACACCACCTTCCTAAAAAAATGAGAAAGCATGAATGACTCGCGACCATATTAATTCTTGCACAGCTTTTGCTTTTATGATACTACAGCTCGCAACAAGTGTGTAGGGAAGAAATTGAAACCGCAGATTTTTTATCAATTCAAGCCGATGAAACCACCGATGTATCAAATTATTGTCAAATGATTATAATACTAAGATATATTTATAAAGGATCAATCCGTGATAATTTTTGGGAATTTATAAGGGTTAAAGATAAAACAGAATAAGAACTTGCATTGATAATTAAATTGACCCCCTAGTTTTAAAGACTCTCTCAAAAATTTAGTGCAAGGAATTAACATTTTTGAGGAGAAAGTTATGGAAAAATTTATTTCTATGAAGGACCGCAGGAGGGATTTCAATTTTAATAATTGACGTTATATTTGTGTATATATTTGCTGCTCAGTTAAGCAATAAACTTCTGAGGCAGTATTTTATTTATTGACTATAAAAAATATTCATATTCCTGCCCTTTGAAGGTTTTGAAACTTATTTTGGAGCAGATTTTAATTTTAAAAATGTATGTTATATTTGTGTATATTTTATGTTGGCCTTTTTTGCCTTCATAGACAGTATCTAATGAAGTGACTTTAACTTACATTATAAAACTATTCTTGTTCCTGCCCTTTTCAAGATTTGAGCAGATTTTAAGGTAGGTGAGCTAGTGAGTACTCGTGAGCTTATATTTATAATAATATACCAATGTTTATAATCTTGCATGAGTGCGCCCCTCTAAAGTCAAACCCCACGAGCCGCCACTGATTACAACATTCTTTCTAGAAGCGGATGACAAAAAATACTTATTTATGAAGTAGCATTGATTATTGGGCTTGCAGGAGCTTGCAGGCGAGAGGAGTTAACAAATTTGTTGTTGGAAAATGTCAAGGCTGAAGGACGATGTTTTCATTATTTTTTACCGACAACGAAAACGAAAATAGCCAGGGAATTCTATGTAACATCTGGAAATATTCAAGAGATAGACATGGTTCAACTAGTTCGAAAATACATCATTCTTCGCCAATGTAACATCGAGCATGGTAGGTTTTTCATCCAATTTTGAAATGGTGTGTATATGACAACCGGTTGGCATTAATTCTTTTGGATCGTTGCCAAAACCAAAAAAGCTTTGGATCTCAAATTTGAAAATCCAGAAGAATATACGGAGCATTGCTTCCGAAGATCGTCTACGTCCCTATTGGCAGATTCAGGAGCTGACATCCTAACAGTAAAGCGTCATGTTGGCTGGCAATCCAACATGGTTGCGGAAAACTACATTGAAAATTCTGCAGAAAATAAAAGAAAAACAACATCCAAAATTCTGGGTGAAACGGGAGAAACTTTGGACGAGACCCGAAAAAAAATTAAACAAAGCCATCACACGACCAGTTTAAATAATGAAAACAATTGACTACAAATTTAGCAAACGTGGCTGCTTCGTCAGGAATGTATTTGAAAGATTGCAAAGATTGTACTATTAATATATATAACAAATAATTTTTCATGTTTTAAGGTAGGACAATGTTTTCTTTCGTTGCCTATTAAATATCGTTTACCAGGGTAGAAATAACACATGGCTATTTTTAGCTTTAAACGGTTTCTTTTTAGTTACATTAATTAAGTTAATTATTTTTCAATTTAACAGCACTACAAAAATAACGGTTAAATAATTTGGTTGAATGTTGAATATTGTCAGAAACTTGTATAAATCAATGATAGTGCTCTCATTGTTTTCAAAACTCAATAGATCAAATTTGCAAATGTGTGCATGACTCATACAGTATCGTTGAAAGAGACTAATAGATAGAAATCTAGAAAAACTAGATTTACAAACGGCAGTATTGCAACCAATACCGCGACTGGCACTAAAACTTGTTAGACAATATAAGATATCGTGAAATACTTTTTTTTGGCTGTACAAGGTGTCCCAAATTCAAGCCTCAACAAAAGAGTTTCGGAAACTATACGAGATACAAAGAAGGTTAAACAAATTTAAGGGTCAATAATGTGAAAACTTTGAACTTTGAATTTGAACTGTATAAGGTTGTTTTGAAGTTTTTTATTATCTGTCCTGTCGACGTATCGATGTTAATACTGATTTTAAACTGTGCTGTACCTGATAGATAAAAAAATGACATTACAGGGTGGTCCAACAGTGCGTTCAAGTCCAATAGCTCGTTTATTGTGGGAATTACAAAAAAATATTATACAAAAGTTGTAGGGACTGCTGAGAGCTACGACTTAAAATTATTTTCGATTACACAAGGTTGAGAATAAGTTTGCCACAAACCAAACTTACATTTTTTAAATGGAACACCCTGTACATTGTTTAATTTTCGGATTTGTTCCTATTTGGCTATTCACCCAACATAAGGTCTATACAGAATCATTCAAAATGTATGCCCACTTTTTGGATATATCAGAGGTACATTTAACGCCTGTGTTTTTTTAATGCATTACCATACATCATTTTCAGCATTGAAGAAACTTCCAAATGTAGTCTTCTTTAAACTAAGATACTTTTCATTAGTATCCTTTAATAACGGTATACAGGGTAAATAAAAATACTAGGTTCAAATCTTTCCGATTAATTTAAAAAGAAGACCTTATATATATATTTTCAGAGACCTTCGTCTTTGGCCATTCGCCCAGTATAGGGTTTGTGGGATCTATACTATAGTCATTCAAGATTTATGGCCACTTTTCGATAATATTAGAGATACATTTGACGCTAAGAGACCACTTATTTTGACTAGTGCGAGCAAAATAAGGTTTTTCAGTAGCGTTATAATGAAAATTATGTCTATTGACATTTCTATTTTTGTGAAATGTTGCTTCGTCAAAATAAGACAAAAAAGTCAGCAAATCTTGGCTCTCTTTGAATTTGTTGTTGTCCCAGTAACAAAAATTACGGGCCTTATTTTTACAAATTAAATTAAATTGTCATAAATAGAAATTTGAATTGTCAAGAAATGCTGGTGCTTGCATTTTTGTATTAAAAACTAAATACAGTTTCTATTGTAAGAACCAAAGATGAATTTTAATAGACAAGGAACGATCGATATGATTTATGTCTTAGGAGCAAGTAAAAAGAATTGTTTGTTAGCGACAAGAATATATCACGAAAAGTATCTTGATAGAAGACAACTACACAAAAGTGCTTTTAAAAAGCTTGTGCAACAATGATTTGATGAGACAAGAAATGTAGAATACACGAAAACTGATCGAGCCCAACATGTTTTAAATGAGGAGAACGAGTCCGCATTTTTTTGAAGAAAGGCTTATTAGTTTGAACTAGTTGTTAAGTTGTTCTAACTAAATCCTAGCTGTCCCAACTAGTTTAAAACAGGTTGCATAAGTTTTCAAAAGCGCTTTTCGTGTTTATTTTCTATCAGGATACTTTTCGTGATATATTCTTATCCCTACTCATTTCGTAGTAATTGTGAAATTTTTGGAAAAAATCTTTTTTAGTAGTGATAATTTTTATTTTATAAAGTTTTACACTTCTTTGACCCATCCATGGAAGTATGAATAAATTAGAAAAAAAGATGTTGAAAGAAGAACACTTTGCAATATTTTGTTATAATAAATTGAGATGTTCACCTCTACTAATATTTTCGAAAAAATCTTGAACGACTCTGTATAGTCCATACAAACCATATATTGGGTGAATGGCCAAAAAGGGAGAAATATGAAAATATCATAATAAACAGGGCGTGCATTTAAATTATTCGAGAAAATTGGCATCTTGTATGGCGTTATTAAAGAATACTAAAGAAAAATACGGCAGTTGAAAGAAGACCACATTTGGAAATTGTTACTATACTAAAATGATACAAACGCTTTAAAAATATACAGGGCGTCAAATGTAGCTCTGATATTTTCGAAAAGTAGCCATAAATCTTGAATTACTCTGTACAGACCCCACAAACCATATAATAGGTGAATGTCCAAAAAGGGAGGAAATTGAAAATAAAACAATATACAGGGTGTTCTATTTAAAAAAATGTAAGTTTGGTTTGTGGCAAACTTATCCTCAATCCTGTATAATCAAAAATAATTTTAGGTTATAGCTCTCAGCAGTCCCTACAACTTTCATATACAATTTGTTTTTCTAAATCTCACAGCTATTGGACTTGAATTTTAATATTTTATTAAAGTGAAATTTCTTAGGTAATATTTTAATCAAATATGACGTTTGAAATAATCACACATAGTCGGCCTGCAGTCCGGAAGTTTCGATTTCCATATCTATACAGTCAAAGTTTCCCAATACATACACGCAGGTTATCGACAGGTCTGATTAAAACTTATGTGGAAAGGAGCTGACGTTAATTGCGCGAAACCTGCAGATCAGGCCTTCACTCCTCAGCTTCAAACTAGTTGGAACATTTATTATCGTCGTCATTATAAAATGTCCGATTTAAGCAAAATAATAGTGAACTTATCGATTCCTCTTAAAGGATTTTTTTTTGGCTTTGCCATAACGTAAAAATATATAAATATACATTATGTGAAAAGTACTTAAGAAATTGTATATCTAAACGTATCTACGACCATTTTAGATACACATCAACCATCCTACTTTTTAAGCGCAAAATAATTAAATTGGGATGTAAGAAAAGTAGTCATTTTCAGCCTTTGAGGCTTCGTCAACATGCCGGATTTGAAAAAAAATTTTTAATAGAAATAATTCAATTGTTATAATATTTTCTATGTTAATTCTACGATAGACAGACACAGTGCTTTTTGGAAAAAAATCCGTAAATTTCCTTTAACCGGAACGTTCCTCGTTATGATTATTTTATATTTATTTATTAGGAATAGTTAAGTGTGATCTAATTTATTTCAATACATAGTCGCAGTATATATGTGTTACATATACTGTCATTGCAAACATTTTTATTGGACGCCATTTTGTTCCAGCATATTTGATTCCTACTAATATGTTTACCATTTCCTTTCTACCTATGCCACACTTGACTTTTGGTCATATTTTAAAATAAATTCAATAAATATCACATTTACACATTTAATTTTTCTGCAAAATTTAAAGTAAATTGAACAAGATTTTTTTACGTTGTTTTTTAAAAATTTTATTGGGCCGCCATTTTGGATCGCTATCTGAAATTGAAACCTATATAATCAGTCTTTACCTACTCTGTTGGTCCGCAGATATCCCAGATATCAAGTTTCTAAATAGTTTTCATTAAAGATACTCTTGTTTTTGTTAGAGTACCTAGTGTATTATTTGGGGTTGGTATCCAGTTAAAAAAACAAAAGCCCTCTTTAAATTATCGACGTTTCGCCAATTTATTGTTGCATCCTCAGGACACAGATTTTATATCCTGCATGAAACTCATATTAGTCTTTACCTACTCCGTTGGTCCGCAGATATTTCCTAACCCCAAATAATACCACTCTAACAACAAGAAGATCGTTAACGAAAACCATTTAGAAACTTAATATCTAGGAAATATCTGCGAACCAACGGAGTAGGTAAAAAATGATAATACTAGTTTTATGCAGGATATAAAATCTATATATGTGTTCTGAGAACGCAACAATAACGTTTACGTTTTACCTGCCTACGAAAAAAATTTTTTTCAAAGAACTTATCAATATTATATCAATATATATATATATATATATATATATATATATATATATATATATATATATATATATGTGTGTGTCCTGAAAATGCAATAATTAAGTTGCGAAACGTTGGCAATTAAAAAATACTAGTTTTTTACTGGATCTTAACCCCAAACAATACACCACTCTAACAATATTTTTTTAACATTGTTCTGCCATATTGGATTTTTACCAAAAAATTATCAGGTTATCCCCATATGACCCTTAATTTTTGGTCAAAATTTGAAGTCAATCAGGTGAGTAGTATTTAAGTAAGCTATGTCGCGAAATGACAGACCGACAGAATTGATAAAACATGGTTTTTGGCATCTAGAGACGCTAAAGATATGTAAATCCTGAGAGGGTGATTTTTTTTCACGAGTACAAAAATTTTATTTGGCCGTAAATTTGTTTCGCTATCTTGAATTAGTAGCACAGTTTTACTAGCTGAGTGCTTTACCAAAATTAGTTATGGAACACAATTTCAAATCAAACCATTAAGCAGTTTTTTCAGGCTGAATTTTTAAGTATTTTATTAGCCGCCATCTTGGATTCGTACCAAAATATTACCACTACATTCCAACATAATACTTGATGTTTATGCAAAATTTGAAATACATTGTATAAGCGGGTTTTTCATAATAATTTTTTTAATATTTCACTAGGCCGCCATTTTGTTTCGCCATATTGGATTTTTACCAAAATTTTGCCAGATGATCGCCATATGACCCTAGTTTTTGACCAAAACTTGAAGTCAATCGGATAAATAAGTAGTTTTTTAGCTACGCCGCGAACAGACAGATAGACAGACCGACGGAATTGAAATCACATGTTTTTCGTCATTTGCGGACCATAAAACGTGAAGATTTGAAAAAATCTCTGACCATTAAAGTAGATCATCTTCGACAAGGAAACCAACCCCAATTAAATAATAAAGGCTTTCAAATGGAGAAATTGATAGTTTTATTTAGACCTGCAAACGTAATTTTTGAAATAAAATTGAAAATATGTCAAAAACGGTTAGATTATACTTATTAACATGGGGTAACAATATGACAATTGGCTATTCTATTTTTATCTTATAGTGCTCGCTTTTTTTACTTTCCTCGCAAAGAGAAAGTATTCTAGTTGCAAAAAAACATGTTTTCTCAGTTCCGTCTGTAGTCTGTATGTCTGTTCGCGACAAAGCTCAAGAACTGCTTGTCTTATTTACTTCAGTTTTGGTTAAAAATTAAAGGTCATATGAAGATGACGTAGTATCATTTTGGTAAAAATCCAATATGGCAGAACAAAATGTGGGCCTATTAAAATGTTAAAAAAATATTACTAAAAAACTGCTTATCCATTTTATCCAAATTTTGCAGAAATATTAGGTTTGACATGACCATCAACTGATAAATTTTACTACAAATCTAAAATGGCGGCCTAATAAAATGTTATAAAAGTCAATGCAGAAAACTACTGCATCGATATGTTCAAATTTTGCTCAAAAATCAAATATTATATAGGGACGAACTAGTAAAAATGTTGAGACAAATTCAAAATGGGGGAACAAAATGCTGGCCTAATTAAATGTTTAAAAATATCTGAAAAAAATATTTATCGGATTGATTGATCGATTGATGACATCCCCATTTTGAATATTTATTACCAAAAATTTATGAATTGCTCACTTAATATCGATTTTTAATCAAATCTGTATAAATATTAGATTTCGCTCGCGATCTAGGCATTCCTACTCTAATTTTTTAAATATTTACTTAAAATGTATGATATGTATTCTCAAATACCCCCAGATGCCAGCTTTCTTTCAGCCAAATCTATAAAAATGTTAAAATTCCACCGCCATGTTGGCATTACAATCTTGAATTTTTAAAATGTTTACAAAAATTAATGGTGTGCAGTCTCAAATACCCCTAAATGCCGAATGTTAATCAAATTTGCAAAAATTTTAAAATTAGTCTACTATGGTGGTGTCGCCATTTTTAGTTCTCAGATATTGACTAAAATATCATTCAATTCATCAACTTTTATTCCTAAATACTTCTAAATACTAATATTTCAGCCGAATCTGTACAAATGACAAAATTCGTTCGCTATATTGGCGCCACCATTTTGATTTTTGTTGTGCATTCTTAAATAATCCCCACAAATGTTAAAATCATCCGTCCGACATATTGACATTGTCATTTTGACACCGCTATTTTGAATTTAATCTACACTGACACTCTTAAATTTTCCTAGGCACCGATTTTCAGTTTAATCTGCACAAGTAACAATTCGTATTCGTCGGCTGTATTGGCGCCGCCATTTTGAATTTCTAAACGTTGACTAAAAAATTTCGGATTTTTTATATCCGAAAGTATATGCATGTTAAATTTGAAAATAATCGGTAATGGAAGTGCTGAAAAATCCATTACACACAATACCAGACATACAAACATACAATAATAGGAAACCAATAAAAGCACGTTAAAAGTATTGATTTTAGTTTAAAACTCTAACACCCGTATTCACTAAAGACGTTTAATTTTAGACAAGATCTAACTTCCATACATACATCTATATTACAGGTTTAAGATGACATTTTTAACAACTGAACAAATAATTTTTGTAAATGTCACAATTACAAAATGACAGTGACATAAGGTCAACATAACTAAGAACTAAAGTTTAATAATATATAAATAACTAATTTCTTTTTAAACTTACCTAGCTTAATGGTTTGATTTTAGATAGTGAAGTAAAGAACGATTATTTCTTTCCAATTTGTAAAAATACCTATTTGCCTCATTAAGGAATAGGTAAGAATTATCGTCAACGATAATGAATTATGGCCCATTTCTTCATTTTCGTACATCAAATATTTTAACAGGTCGTCATTTTGTTTCGCCACATTGAATTCATATCGATATTTTACCAGTTTTTTTTTATATCAGACATAATTTTTGTGGAAAATTAAAGTTAATCGAGTAAGTGGATTTTTTAGCTATACCGGAACAGACCGACAGTAATGGAAAAACATGAGGATCTGTAAAATTCCGGTTTTATCGTAAACATTTGTCGATAGAATGTGAAAAATAGGGGAACCATGTTGACGCATACCCCTAACGTGATTTATGAATTAATTGTGTTGAAGTCTGCTCGTTTCTCTACGGTGGGCAGGGATACCGTTTTCAAATAAGCATTCTATGGTATTATTTTATAAATTTAGGTCGTTCAGATATTCTACTAAGAAAAAATGTGTAGGCATTTTGTAGAAAATCATATAATTAATTGCTTTATATAATAAAATTAATAAATGTGTTAACGATGTTTTATTAATTTTTAAATAAAACAAAAAACTTTAAGGTCGTTTTTTTCGAAAATGGTTAATAATTGACCCTATGTTGTGTAAGTATTTTTGAATCAAAATGGTCCATACTATCACGTGTTAAAATATTTGTAGTCAAATCTCTAACACCCTGTATTTTAGTCATTGGTATAACTGAAGCTATCAGAGCATGAAGGTGTTAACTCACTATTTTTTTAAATGCAGAAAATCCCATGCATGAATGTGTTAACTCATTTATTTTCCGTTAGTGAAGACTTTGGCTCTTAGATGGCGCCAAATACCTTAAAATGTGAAGTTTAAAACACGTTAACTCCAGTTTCGTCTAACATGGTTGGAGCAAGAAGGTGTTAACTCTTGAAAATAAAACAAGAAGGGGTTAACTGCTGACTTAGCACCTTCTTCCAGTATAAACTAGTAAGTAATTGTTTGTAAACGTTATACATGTTGTTTTGATGGTGCTGTTTGATTGAATAAAAGTGAGTTTTTATGTTCATTTTGTTGGGAAAAAGACCGGTAGTACTTTACGTTTACATTATTTATTAAACTAATAACTAAACGTACAAGTACTTTTATACATAACCTCAAAATAAAAATATATAATTAACGCAAGGATTTTACATTTTAGCTGAAATAACTAGTGAAATAACTCTGCAATGGCCTCTAAAAAAACTAATTTAATTATTAAATTAGCTATGGCTAATGCTGAAATAAGTGAGCAGGAGACAAAAAGCGATGAGGATTTTTAGATTGTGGTTCAGAGTACATCTCAGAATCTGATGTTTCCTCGGATTTTACCGACGAAGAAAGACCTGAAAATTATTGTTCTCGTAAGAGAAAACGATCACCGGCTAAAAAAGAAGAAGGACTAGCTAAGAAATTACCATATGAAAATATAGATACTGCGAAAAAAACCTAGAACGAAACGAATTAAAACCTGATGGTATTTATTTGTTAGTAAATATATTTCAAATGATTATTTATTTTTTGTTTTTAGATCAAGATAGTAAAAGAAAAGAAAGCAACGATAGTAGAGAATTTAAGAAACAACAGATGGTTGGTAATCATGCATATGTTAATATTCCAAAAGAAACTAATCAAATGACTGAAACTGACCTGGAAAATATTGAATCCGAAGTACTAGAAGTACCACAGATTGCTGGTAAGATTAGAAAACCACAAATAGTGGTAATGGTACCTACAGTTTGCTTTTTTTAGAAATAGAAAAAGATACAAATATACCTGAAGTTGGCGCCCGGGAACATCATATCACTGGTAAGATTAAAAAAACAAAACAAGGGTTTTTGGTATCTGATGGTACTATGTCCTTACAACTTGATCTGCCAAGTAAATGTTTAATTTTTTAGAGATGGGAAATGAAATAAATAATCCTGAGGTTGAGATTGAAGTCAGCCAACGACAGATAAGAGAAAAAAAATCTAGGAAACGTCAGCGCCAACCAAACAATTGGAAAAGAAACATAAACAGGTTAAAGAGAGAAAGAGGAGAGGAATATACTGACTATAAAAATAGACACGTCATAGGAAAATCGTCCGCAATTGGAATACCACTTTGCACAGAAAAATGCAGACTAAAATGCAATAAAAATTTTGCTGATCCTGATCGCAATGAGTTATTCAGCAAATACTATTCATTACCTACCATTGATCCATCTACATCTTTGGTTGTCTGAAACCATTTGATGTAAAACAACCAAGTAGTAGAAATCCTATTCGCCAAAAATCTTTCAGATATTTTGTAACTTTAGATGGAAAATCAAAACAAGTACGCAAAAGTGCATTTTTAAAATTATTCAATATTGGGAGAAAGAAGTTAGAGCCAATTCGTAACCAAATTTCTCAGGGACAAGCTACCCCAAAAAAGGATGGGAGAGGTCGCCATATGACCCGCAAGAATCAAACACCCAACGAACAGCTTGACATAGTTCGTCAACACATCAAATCTTTTCCTGCAGAAATGTCACATTATTCCAGAAATAAAAATGAACATCGCCTATACTTATCGCCTATGCTGTGAATAAACAAAATGTATGACCTATACAAGACCAGTGTTTTGAACAAAATCGTCAGTTTGTTAAAAACAGCCGATACAGGCAAATTTTTGTTTCTGAATTTAATTTTGGTTTTGGATCTCCAAAATCGGATACCTGCAAGGTTTGCGACTCCAACGAAAAAAATGATGAACACGTTATAAAGCGGCATTTGAAGAACAGAAAAAAGACCGCAAATTAGCACATGAGGGTTCCATTCTCTACATCAACTTTGATATGCAAAAAACATTGCCTTTACCAAAGCTGTCTACAGGTGTGGCCTTTTACCTTAAACAAGTGTGGTTATACAATTTAGGAATTCATTGCGTGAGCCAAGGTGAGTTTGGTAAGGGATTCTTTCATCTATGGACTGAGGATAAAGGTGGTAAGGGCCCAGAAGAAGTAGGGAGCAGTATTATATCCTGTTTACAAAACCTTGAAATTGAAAATGATCACTTAGTAGCCTGGAGCGATTCTGCGGGTGGTCAAAACAAAAACTTTTTTATAGTTTGTCTATGGCATTACCTAGTACTCCAAGGAAAGTTTAAAATTATTGACCATAAATTTCCCGAGGTGGGCCACAGTTTTATGGATATTGATAGAGACTTTGGGGCTGTCAAAAAAGTTATTCGAAAAGCTCAACATATTTATACGGTTGATCAGTACATGACGTCAATGAGAGAGGCTAGAAAAAGAAATCCGTTTGAGTTAACCAGGATGGAAGATAAATTCATTGACTTAAAGGAACTGCCACGGAAGTTAAATTTGTTTGACAGAAAGAAAAGTAGCAAGGGTGAAAAGGTAGTTTTTCGGAATGTAAGATGGATAAGAGTTGATACATTTGGTACAACGAAGTATAGATATTCACTGGATCCAGAAGAAGAGTGGAAAGAAGTAGATATTATTAAACACAAACTAACCCGCACAACAGGTCATCACGAAAATCTTTTGGTGCCAGTAAGTAAATCAAGGCCCATTGCAACGAAAAAATTCGATAATATTCAAGAGCAGCTCCCATATATTCCGGAGAATTTGCGAGGATTTTATTTAAGCTTAAACCGATCAGAAGATAACTAGTATTACCTATTACCTATTTTCGTATGTACTGATTACAGTGATTACCGATATTTTTGTATTTTGTTCGGTAATAAAAATGAGTTAATACTTTATGTATTTGTCATTTTTGCAAATAAAAAATTAAATGATTCTGCATGAAGGTGTTAACTCAGTTTTTTTGGAAAAAAAATTAAAAAATCCAAAACTGGAAACGAAGTGATAAAATTATGGTACATAACCTTAAAAGTACTCATTTTGTTCGTGTATTGACACAATTTGCTTTTAATTTAATTTCACACAGAAAAACCTCCAGGAACATAACTTTAATCCCTAATATCTAGACATTGTAAAAAAGTGACTTAACATCCTCTTGCACCAATAGCTTCAACTAATAAATTTTATTAATTTATTTAGAGGGTCAACACATTCTTCATTCGCACGCTACTGAATTAGAGATGGCTTGATGGCTAGCAAGCCGGCAGATTTCGTTATGTTTTTGTCATCATTTACGGTAGAAGCGATGGCATGTGATGCCCGGAATGTCCATTGTCAATCTTTTTGTTCTATCAATTTCTATAAATGAAACAAAGAATGTTTTATATAGCATTCAATCTCTTAGCTTTTAGGATGAATTAAAGACATGTGCTTTCCGTTTAGACGCGAATATTAAACATCTTTAGCGTAGGGATGCAGAATTTGTATGTTGTTAAATCTGGAAAGTTTTATATAACTTTATATGAACAATAAATCTCCATCGAAAGTTCTAAAGTCTTTTATTTTTGCAATATTACCAATAACTTGCCCAAAATATATAATGGACCTATAAAAAAAAAAATTAAATTGAAGAAACTAATTTACCTTTACTAATCTTTGAAACCATTTATTATTAAAACCAAACTAGCAACATTATATTTTTGTTTAATTTTTTAATGAATACTGAAACGCTTCCATGATTAATGAATGAATGAATTTAGCTCCTTCTATAGTGGGTTAATTTTCATAGAGAAATTATATATGGCTCAATAGTTCAATATTATATATTGTTTATTACCATATCTTGGTTGAAATTGGAAATAACATATAACTTTGGCAAACTATTTGAGTAAATACTAAACATATTTTTGGGTATAAATATTGTGTCATAAAAATATTGTACTTATTCCATACCTGTCAGTCTACTAATTTAACTAAAAAAAATGACGTGTCAAAAAAATAATTTCTTTTACATAACATCTGAAGTGCTTAAATTTTTTAAATACAACTTTCACAGCTCCATGTATTTTTTATTATGTAGTTCATGAAGAAAATATCTTAAGAGATGCCAAAAAAATAATTTTACCTCGTATTTTATTAATTTTTACTTCCCTCGTAAAAGGGAAGTATTGTAAAGGTGAAAAAATCACCTTTCGAGATTATTTTAGATTTCGGGGCCCCTAGATGACGAAAAACATGTTTTCTCGATTCCTTCAGTCTGTCTGTTTGTATGTCGGTCTGTCTGTTCGCGGCAGAGCTCAAAACCTACTTACCCGATTAACTTCAAATTTTGGTCAAAAATTAAAAGTCATGTTGATGACCTGGCAACATTTTGGTAAAAATCCAATTATGGCAAAACAAAATGGCGACCTAGTGAAATGTTAAAAAAATTATTGCTTATCCAATTAATCTCAAATTTGTCACAAAAATCAAGTATTATGTAGGAATCAACTGGTAGAAAAGATAAACTAGTAAAACGGTGGTACTAATTCAAGATGGCGGAACAAAATGAAGACCAAATAAAATTTTTGTAATCTGAAAAAATGACCCTCTCAGGTTTTACATATCTCCGCGTTCTAGCGTCCCTAGATGCCAAAAAATATGTTTCATCAATTCCGTTGGTTCGTCTGTCGGTTTGTCTGTCTGTGTGTCAGTTCGCGGCATAACCTAACAGCTGCTCATCAGATTGACTTCAAATTTTAGTGAAAATGGAGGGTCATATGAAGATGACCTGGTAATATTTTGGTAAAAATCCAATATGCTGGAACAAGATGGCGGCCTAGTGAAATTCGAGTATCCGATTTTCTAAAATTTTGCACAAAAATTAATTGTTACATAGGAATAAACTGGTAACATATTGGTAGGAATATAAGATAGCAAAACAAAACGACAGATATTTAAAAATCGACCTGAAAAAACTACTCATTAGATTAATTTCCAATTGTGTGGACGCATTAAATGTGATATAGAGATAAATTGGTAAAGTTCTGGTACGATTTCAAGATGGCGGAACAGAATGTCGGTTAAATAATGTTTACTTCTCTCGTAGAAAGGAAATATGGTAATGGTAAGAAAATATCCCCGAGATTTTTTCAAATCTTTACGTTTTAGGGTCCCTAGATGCCAAAAAAAAGTTTTCTTAATTCCGTCGGTCTGTTTGCCTATTTGTCGGTCTGTCTGTTCGCGGCATACATAAAAAACTACTTACTGGATCGACGTCATATGCTAGAAAACTACTTATCCAATTCATCTCAAATTGTACACAAAAATCAAGTATTATGTAGAAATAAACTGGTACGAATCAAAGATGACCGAACAAAATGGCGACCTAATAAAAGATTTAAAAATTCAAACTGAAAAAACAAGATTGCAATCGAGAAAAAATCACCCTCTCAGGTTTTAGCATAATTAGATGCCAAAAAATATTTTTATTCATTCCGTCGGTCCGTCTGTCTGTCAGTTCGCGCCATAGGTAACTTAAATATTTTAGTAAAAATCCAATACAGCGGAACAAGAGGGCGTCCTAGTGAAACGTTAGAAAAAATATTACTAAAAGCTAATTATCCAATTTTCTCAAATTTTGCACGCAAAATCAAGTGTTACATAGGAATGAACTGGTAAAATTTTGCTATGAATATAAAATAGCAAAAAAATGCTATTTAAAAAATCTGCCTGAAAAAAACTACTCATTAGATTGATTTCAAATTTTGAGCAAGCATTAAGTGTGATATAGAGATCAACTGGTAAAGTTGAGGTACGAATTCAAGATGCCGGTACAAAATGGCATCCAAATATTTTTTTGTAAGAATCTATGTAAAAAAAATGTTATTCAATTGATTTTAAATTTTGCAGAAAAATTAAATGTGATATAGGGATAAACTAGTACGAATTCAACATGACATAACAAAATGGCGGTGTTGAGAATATCAAAACTACTTATTGATTTTTTAATTATGCTCAAAAATCAAGTGTCGCTTAGGTAAAAGCTAGTAAAATATCGGTAGAAAGCCAATATGATGAAAAAAAATAGCGTCCAATAAAATTATATGAAAAATAGTATATATTTGTTACTAAATGAATATGCACTGAACTAAATTAGGTTAGAATTTACTACTCCTAATAAAATGAAAGATTAACACGGAGGGAAGTTCCGGGTAAAGAAAAATTACCGGTTTTTCATTATAATATTGAGAAAATTATTTGTGTATACATCGTATCGCATTCGACATATATACAGATAGAAAAACTTGTTACTATACCAAATCTCAGTAATATAAAAACCATATAAAATGGGTTAATGCGGAGTGTTCACAATTAAGTCATAGCTATAAGTTGTGGTCTACAAAAAAATATAACGAAGATAACATACAAAGTTAGACAAAACATCACAACCTGTGCGTGTGAGGTTAAGAAAAACTAGATATTTTATCTTAAATATCTTAATATTCTAAAATTTGAAAAAAAATAAAGAAAGAAACATTATAATAATTTTATCATGTATATCTTTTATATTTGATTATATTATTTTTATTTTCAATTCCCGATTCTTAAAAAAAAACAATGCGAGAATCGTCGGATGCATAAATAATCCTCCATTTGACATAGAAATGCAATTGTTCGCGCACATAACTCTCACCGAAATTCTGCATGCTAAAAATTACACACCAGATAGGAAATTGCATCGGAGATTTATATGCGTGATGTTTTTGTTCCGCTTGTTTTGGTCAACAGTATAGGACAAGAAAGAACACCGAAACATTAGATGATAAATACGAACAATTTATAAAAGGATAAAGGCGGGAAAACTGATGCACTTTTTAAAAATATATATTTAAATTTATTGCGTATGCTGGAATTTTTACGTTATCAATAATTACTTCAGAGAGGTCAAATCTTGATGCTCTATAAAGTAAAAATATTTGAAGGATTTACTTTATAGAACACACAGTACACGATAATATATATATATATATATATATATATATATATATATATATATATAATCCGAATAGAGACCTATTCGGACGCGAGAAAGAAAGCTTCGAAAATGCCAAATGCGATTTTGGCGAAACGTCAGCAAAACTGTTCTTTTCAGAACGACAGTAGTGAACGGATGTACACCCGGAATGAAAACACATTGTATTTTTCCAAGAATCACCCCCCTTTAACATTAGCACCCAATTAGGAAACGCCCTGTATAGTACATCACAATGACGTCCCCTGTATAGTACTTCACAATGACGTCCCCTGTACAAAGTAATATGACAGATGGAGACAAACGGTCAGTTTTGGCATACCCGAATAGCCCAAAGTCGAACCGCATAAGTTAAAATTTTGATAAATCTTGTTCACTGGAATCAGTGCTGGCTCCCCTACTATAACTACAATGATGTGTTAATTTTGGAAAAATATGAGTTCAGTAGTTTTTCAAATATTAATTGCAATATTTGATATTTTTTGACACCCGGTATTGAACAGGGAATTAATTATTTTGAAGCAGTTTATTGACAGCTACTTTATGAACAATTTTACAAAATATATGAAAAAAAACTAAGCCATTTTTGAGTTTGACGGCTGTGATTCTAATGGTTCGATTCCTTCTAAATCGTTGTCTTCCTCTGAAAATGATGAGGTTTCGTCGTCACTACTTGAAGATCCCAGTGTGATAACTAAATCATCAATACCCGTTTCAATTTTACCATCTACTTCCCAGTATTTATCATCAATAGAACGAATATGTTTAACATATGAAGGGTGCTAAACCAAAACGTTGTAAGTTCCAAAATTATAATTTTACACAGCGAATAAAAAACTGTACAATCAAAATACTTGCAAAGCATTTAATAAACTGTTTATATAACATCATTCGTACATATTTCAAGTATTATTTCCATACAAACCTAAATTCCAAATTATTGTTTAAACTAAAAAATATCCCGTTTGTTTATAACTATGTTGTACAAAACGTTGTATGTGCCACTGATTGTGCAACTGCAACTTGATGGCACTTACAACGTAAACTTACGAACTAATCTTTAAGTACGTAGATATTGGAAATGGCTAAACTACTGCGAAATTATGGCCTCATAATAGTCCCTGTCAGGTCCAGCAAGAAATCTTAACATCGCAGTGATATCTTTTTTTTTCAGCCGATAGTGGCTTTGGCGTTTCCTTAAATTCAATGGGTAAAGATTGGAACGATTCAATGGAAGCGTTTTTTTTCAAGATATTAATCTGTACCCATGAAGCCAACTCGGAGCAGGATGTTCGGATTTCCACCACACCAAACTTTCTTTTTGACATTCGCATCTGAGTGACTTTTGATATAGTAAGTTTCTTAGTATCCAGGTATTCCCGAGCAACAGATTTCCAATCGAAAAATTTTGTCACATCCATTATTACAAAAGGGTTCTTCAAACATGCCGACGCCATTATCTCTATTAGGTCTTTTGGAACTTTAGGTGACAAGCGACGTTTAACTTTTTCTATGAGAGCGAAGTCTCTATCACACGAAAGAAAGGTGTGGCCAGATACGGGAAACTTGTGAGTTATTTGGTCAAATTTACCTTTGGCGATCAGAGTTAGCTGCATTGCTAACATAATTTGGTTCTTATTTTGCCCGCAGCAGTTGTCGGACCATAAAATAAGTTCCCGCTTTTGTGTCTGCAGCTCTTTCATTATGAAGTTATAAAGGCAACTTGCTATTTCATTTGAACCACGTCCACCCAAAGTTTCATTCCAAAGGCACATGAATCCTTTATTCAAATCTTCCAAGTGAATGCCCATATTAATACAAGCCAGCTGTCTACTGTAGTACATCTCAGTATGTGTCAGGCTTGGAACGTACATCTGCTGTTGTAAATCAAAGCTCCATACACAAACATTCGAATCCGACATCTTGGATCTTCTGCTATCATCCGCCATATTTCTTTGTGCCAACTCAGCCTTGCGCTGATGTATTTCCAGAGAATTTTGGGCGTCCACTTTCTCTTGGCTCTCTTTCCCTTTTATTCCAATATTTTTGGAGTCGCAAACGGAACATGTATCTACTCGTGGTGAGGCAAAAGACAAATTGAAATCCGATAGAAACACATCGTTGAACCATTGCCTAGAAACTGGAGGTTTTCTACCATCTTCAGTATATCTCTCTAAAAAGCCCCTGTAGAGTTTTGAAACATTTAAATCTGGGGACAGAAACTTCCTATCTGGAGTGTCATTTCTGCTGTAGTGAATTTCTCTTGCAGGAATACTGGATATGTACTCCTTAATTTTGTCCTTCCAACCAGTATTTTTCTTGTGGCGTGTTCCTCCTCTGTCATCCTTGATATCCAGTTTTCCGGTTAATATTTTTTCTGCAAGCAATTGCACCCTTCGTTGAGTAATATCGAAAGTTTCATAAAAGGTCTTCTTGCACACTTGAACCTGAGAAGCTCCCGGCAATTGCAATAAGTACCGGAAGGAATGTTGACGCTTGCTGTCTTGTGGAGTCTCAGAGTTTCCGTGCCTGCGACGTTTGATCAATGATGGGTGTATACAAGCTCTAAGAAAGCTTTGTTGGCCGTTGTAGTCGCCAATTTTCCAAAATTCAACAAAAAGACTTCTTCGACACGCAAGTGTCACTGAATGACATGCAAATTGACACTTGCAAATCGCCTGCAAAGAGAAAATGAAAAAGGATATAGTTTACACTGCAATATAATGAGCCCCCTTAACATAACACTATAACTTCCCATTAGGCTCCCAAAATGAAACTAACACCTTAACATGATACCTATACACTTGCGGTCAACGAATTTGGAGCCAGCATACCTAACCTTAAAGATGAAAAGCCGGATTTAAAAATGTATTCAAAAATGAATAAAAACTGACGTTGAACGTCAAATGATCGCCACAAATTTGCTGGCCGCAAGTGTACATGACACTGAGGATAATATAAGAAAAAATATTTACCTTCCGTGGTTCTGTTTTATCCACCACTTCCTTGTTCTTTAATGTTGTGTAACCAACTCCCGAATTTCTTTTCGTTTTTAGCACTGACTTTTTCCAACCAGGGATATTTTTTTTACGCCTCTTGCTTGTTGGAATCTCTGCGTTATTATTATTATCCATTATGAAACAAAAACAAGCGGAATAAACATCAACAAACGTTCAGCAAACGACGAGAAGTGAAAATGTTTACGTACTGACGATGCAAGGCATTTTTCGGCACTTAAAACGTTTTGCTTGGCTAGGGACAAAAAAAACCGTTTGCGGCGCTCGCATCAAATTTTTAATTCTTGTGCAGGTCGACAGTGGCACTTAAAACGTTTCTATTTAAAAAAACGCATTTAACCCTATTTGGCACTTACAACGTTTTGGTTTAGCACCCTTCATATATTGTAGTTGGCACACTATCTTCTGCGTGAGAATGATAAGACTCATTATCCATTACCATGACTGATTTGGGAGGAATGTTAGGTAGAAGCTTCTCGAGCAACCACTTTTCAAAATTATGTCTATTCATCTGTCCATGATAGTCTCCAGTTGTTAGTCCCGAGCGTAAAACTAAAGCAGCACCTGGAACAAATCCGGCTTCTGAACCAGCATGAACTATAATAAAGCGACTACTAGAGCGGATGAACAACACCAGCATTTGTTCACTGTCATATCATTATCTACCCAGGTTTCGTCTAGATACACAATATTGCGTCCTTCTTGCCTATATTGCCTTACAGTTGATAGATATTTCACCCGTCAGTGAAAAATATTTGATCTCTCAATGAGCAATTTTCGTTTATTTTGGCCCTTGCGCCAAACAAAGTCATTTGAACGTAAAAGCCGATTTAAGGTTTTATACTCGTACGGAAAATCTATTTTGTTCTTTACAGCACGAAGTAGGGGTTTGCAGGTCGGAACCTTCTTCAAGTTTATATAAAAATCTTCTATTGTTCGTCGAATTATTTGAAAATCACCATCGTCAATTTTATCTTTGTATGATAATCGAGGTCTTTTTTTACCAAGAGATTTTAAAGGCGAATTTAAACACAAGCGACTTCGCACTATATAAAAGTCAAGCGAATCTACGTAGCGGCAAAGGCGTATCTGACAGGTTATCTCTGACAGGTTCAGAGAAGTGTGCTGTTCTTTGTTCCAAAGAAAACTCAAAATTAAATCAAAATATTCGGGTAACTGTGTTTGCAGAAAATTGAGGTATATTTCGCAGTTTAAACTAGTAGGTAATTCGAAAGGACGCAATACATGATTATCAATAATGCCACACTCAAAGTTAATTTTAAATTCATGTTGGAAATGAGGTTCGGCTACGAAATGCGGATTTTCTAAATCATATGCATGTTTATTTCTAAAGTTGAAAACGCCTCTACGTGTAAACGTTGCTTCATCTGTAAATAATAAGATTTCCGAAAGCTCGGCTTAGTAGGGAAGAATCTTCTTTTAACCACCACTTATACAGATCCAGTGGCGGCTCGCCAGGGGACGCGTGTAAAGCGCCGCTTTACCTACATTTCCAATCAATTTACATACAAATAAAAATATTTTTCAAATATTAAGCATTTTGTAATCTATATTTTTATTACAAAAATGCAGTATATTTTATATAAATTCACATTATTTACTTAATTATACCATTATTTTCTATAAAAACTAATGCGTTATATACTCAAAAAATAATAATGACTTAAAAGCGTAGTGCGCTGAACACCTTTTCATAAGAGCGACCTGTTGAGGAATCACAATCAGCAGTAACAAATTCCGCATCAGACTCCCTCCGCACGCCGGCTTACGCGCTTAGATTTGTTTACGGCAGTTGCTATGGCAACGCAATGGTGAATATCCCTAAGCTAAATAGAGACGAGAGAGGCATAAAACTGCTGCTGCAGACTGCAGGCGCTTGTTATAGAATTAATGTAAATTGGTGCGCTCGGATCATCGGAGGCAGAAGCAGTTTTGCATCGATCGAATCGAATCGAAATCATTTTAAGATCTAGGTACAATACTGTTTTTTAAGAGCAAAAAAGTATAATTCAAATCTAATAAATTTATATTATTTGCCCTAAGTATTAAAAAACGCTCCAAAGCTATGGATAATTGACATCATAAAAAGGTTAAGAAAACAGCCATTTTGGGCGTGACACCCCGAAAAATTTTCGCATGCGGTACAGACCGTTTACTCAATATTTGTATTCTGCTGTCTAGCAAAACGGTCAAGATTATAAAAAATATATTGAAACATTCGTATATAGGAATTTAGAGCAAATATGAAACATGCTTGGTATTACGCACCAAATAACATCACTTCTTTTCTAAAATTATGGCGCCCCAAATACTTTAATAGGGTGTCATAACTTTTAACAAAATGATTTAGGGTTATAACAAAAAACGATAATATTTATTAGAGCAGAAAAATAGTTAACATAATTATATATAATTATGGAGAGATAAAATTACTAAATCTAAATGATATTCGTTGCTAGTTTTTTTTTAAGGCAGATACAAAACAACTGGTGTCTATCAATATTAATACCCATTTTATTCACTTAATGCACTAATCCTGTACCACCACCACACATCGACCTTCATCTGTCAACTTAGTCTCAAGCGTTCTGTGTCACCAATAAAAATATTTTAATGCGGATAACTGTCTTCAGCTGTCACATTTTCAACTACTTAAGCAATCCTTAGGATGTTTTTTTCCATAAGACAGCTGGATTGTCGATTTGAATTGTCGGATTAAGACGTTAATTTTAAATCTAATTAGCAGTGTACGCTCTTAGGAACTAGTATCGAGCGGCTTGGGAATTAATCCTTCTTTAAGGCTCGACGAGTCATGTATTTTAATTACTGCAAAAGAGTTTTTACGAACAATCAATGTAAAATATTGCATTTCTTCTTATTGGCTTGCTTATGATGTAGAATCTTGTTATATGCTTTGACTTTGTATTTTGGCACCCACTGTGCACGATTTAAACGCTTTAATGAACAAATATTTATAGACTGGCTTAAAGGTTTGGTATTTTTTCACATTTTTTTTATTTCGATAAATAAGTGTTGTATAGTCCTAGTGACTGAATAGTCAAACATCACAAAAATGAGAAGTCAGGTATTGTTTTTTGAATTACGTCGGTAAAGACCAATCGAACAAAATTTCTGCTGGGAATAGGGAGCGAAGATGCAAAATAATTACTGAACTGATAGTTCATTTTAAGTTATTCGCTTTTTTCTTTAAGCAGGGCCGCATCACCCATTGGGCCGGTGAGGCCCCCGTCGAAAAGAGGTTCCGCCGCCGCCTCGCTGCAACAAAAATTGTTTATATAATTTTCCTTGTTTCATTTTCTCAGTCGGGAGCAGCTAAGAGAAAAAAAGCTGCGGAAAACTAAGCCAAATTGAAAAAGCATGTTAAAATATACGTTTTTTTTTTTCGAGTTATAGACAAAAGTTTTACCAGTCAGTCGTCTAATCGTAAGTCGGTATAATAGAATTATTATTATACTTTAGAATGTTGTTTTGCTCATTTGTTTCTTAAAAGTTTATTTAGAATAGTTTATATGGAATATATTATTTAATTTTTCTGTGATACCTATCCAATTTGCTGGAGATATTTTATATTTTTAGCAATTTATGAAGTCTCCTATTTTTTTTATTTATTGATCGAATTAGGTAAGTATTTTTCATAACGTGTGTTTGAGGTTAAGGAAAACTAGATATTTTACCTTAAATATCTCAAAAAATATCAAACCAAAAATGATCTCGGAAGCCCTTTTATCCAAAAATTACTGATATCTAGTATAATTTATGATCATTTGATTTTAATAGGATCATAAGAGTTATTTTTTTATTTTTAGTGTAGACTTTAAGCTTTGTTTAAATAGCCTATCGAGATAGTCTATTTTTTTTTCGGAGGGGGGTAGTATAACATTTTAAAATTTATGTATAATTATTTAGTTTATAGTAACACTGAGGCAATTACAAAATTTGGCTAGTTATATAGTTACTCATTTTCACACAGTGTTCTATCACCATCCTGTCGAATAACTCTACGAGTTGGATTTTTCCAAATTTACATATCATACACTTTATAAAAGAAAGTTAATAGAATCTTTATTAATAGGGTGTTACTATTGAAAGTGAGATATTTTGAATATACAATCAGTTTTAGTTAGTAAGATACTGGCCTTCTTTTAATGAAAATAACAATTTTTTCATTTACAATAAAATATTTTGTTTTTTGGTTTCTTCTTTCAGTCCATTTCATTCACTTGAATTATAATGCACATATTTACTCTCTTCTTTCTTGTAAGATATCAATTTAACACTTTGACAACACACCGCAGAAATGAAGTAAGTGACCTATTTTTGTAAAACAGCCTTTGCGAAATACTTTATATTTTTATAACTTTTTTCCTTGCGGCAGTGTGGTAAAAGAAAATTCATGAATTTTTGATTGCCCTGTGCGCTATTTAATTTAATTTTCATATTTACATATTTGCGTCATGGCATTTCGCCAGATGTTCACAGGTTAATAAAATGGTAACAACTTATGATCATATTTCACATCTTTGGTATATTATATATTTTTACATAGTACTTTCTTAATGTATTTATTTTTATTTCTTAATAAAACTTAAGTTGTAAAATGTAAACAATGTTTTACGATTCAACTTAATTTATGAAATAACTCTTAAAAAAAAGACAAGAACAAGGTGATCATTAAAATTTGACACTCTGCACTTTATATGGTGTTTTATTGAAAAACCCTCCAAATCTTTATTTTGTCTGCAATTAAATATCAATATAGATTTCTTCCTAATTGAGCACAGTCAATTAGGTGGCGCCCATTTTAATTTCTAAAGGTGTACCCGAGAACCTGCAACCTACAGCTCTCCGGAAAGATGACTGGCTGCCGTTCGCATGTATTGGTAAGTTCATAAGGACTTTACGCCGTAATATCTCGAAAACATTTATATTTTTACATAGAACATTACATAAAATGTATCTAGTTTTCTCGTAGATTCTAAAAATTGAAAAAAAGTGACAGTCCAGTAAGTCCCAGATTACAACAAATATTCAAATCACTACATTACTACCTAATTTCCGACTGTATCCATGGTAAACTGCTGCGCTTCTTTAATCTGCATTGCACTGCGACGCATACTGAGTTCGAACTGGTCGCTCGGAACGCCAGCAGCCATCTAGCCATATTTTTTTAGAAAATAGTGTTGGCAAAAGATAGAAAGCTAATCGGAAAGGCTTAGAGCACGCTGGGAGAGCGCAGAAAAATGAGAATCGAGTCATCACCATCCGCCGAGTCACAAGTTAGTATGGTGCGTCTTTCGCTTAAGGAGTCTTAATTACAAGAAATAATAGGTATTTAAAATGCCGCAGGTACCTTAAAATCAGATGTGCAAGTTTTCGGATGATTTTAGAAAGCAGTTTCCTTTTTTACAACAGTGTAATAAAACGAGTATATCACACGTTCGTTGCAATAAATGTGACATGACATACAAAGTCAATTGTCATCAGAAAACATAAAAGAACATTAAATGCACTTCTTCACATATTACAGACTACTTTCGCCATCAATTATATGGCGAAAAAGAAGCAGAACTTGCAAAAGCTGAATATTTGTGGAGTTCTCATGCAGTCTGTCATCAGCAAAGTTTTAACTCTATGGAATGTATTTCAAAATTTATTCAAAAAGTTTTTGCTAAGAAATTCACTTATGGTATGACTAAATCTGAAGCAATTGTAAAAATGTTATTACACCATATTCTCAAGATTTACTTCGAAAGATACTAGCAGAAGGCGTGCCATTTGTTTGCATATTTTCGAATGCCTCGAAACATATGGATAATAAAGTGTTCTCTGTTAGTTAGATATTTTCATCCAAAAACCGGAATTAACATTAAATTGTTGAACTATTTTACGCGGTAAAACTTCAGACATTATTTGCAAATCTATGGTGTACATTATCATAAAGCATAACTTTAAAGAGAAAGTAGTTGGATCTTGTGCTAATAAGGCAAATACCAATTTTGGATGTGTTTTGCGGGAAGGTCGCAGAATAGTGTTTTTCAAATTGCAAGAATAATTACAAAGGACTGTTGGTGTGGGTTGCGCAGCTCATATTGCACTTGATGCAGGTTAGGACATAGCAAGGCAAAATGGCTTGCTCTATTGCCTGCTCTTGAAAGAAATTTGCAAATATATTGCGATAAAAAGTAGGCCATAAGCCTACTTTTTATCGCAAGAAAAATGTTCAACTGTTCTAGCTAACTTTTTTTCGAATGACTTCCAAGCTATGGTTAAAATTAGTGCATACTCAAACCACATTAGTTTAAGTTGCAGCTAAAATGATGGAAGGTGATAAAAAGAATTTTAAGACGTGTCCGATTTTTTTTGATTTTAGGAATTAGTTTTAGTTAGGAATAGTGAAGTATATATGTGTTAAATATAGCGTCTTTTTAAACATGCTTTTTTATAGGGTGCCATTTTATTCTATCATATTGGATTCCTATCAATTTTTTACCAGTTTCTTTCTACCTATGCCACACTTTACTTTTGGGCGTTATTTAAAATAAATTCAATAATTAGTTATTACATTGACACATACCGACATTTTGTAAGAACATGTTAAATTCCTACCAGTTTATCCTATTTTCACATTTAAATTTTCTGCAAAATTTAAAGTCAGTTGAACAAGATTTTTTAACGTTGATTTTTTAAAAATGTTATTTTGCCGCCATTTTGTCTCGCCATCTTAAATTCGTACCATAACTTTACCAGTTTATCTCTAGATCACACTAAGTTCTTGCACAAAAATTGAAATTTATTTAATAAGTAGTATTTTCAGGCTGATTTTTTAAATATTTTATTAGGCCGCTATTTTGATTTGCTATCTCGGATTCATATCAAACTGTTACCAGTTCATTCCTATGTAACACTTGATTTTTGTGCAAAATTTGAGGTAAATTGGATTTTTTTATATATTTTTTTCAACATTGTTCCGCAATATTGAATTTTTATCACAATATTACCAGGTCATCCCAATATGACCCTTAATTTTTTCCTAAATTCGAAGCCAATCTGGTACGTAGTTGTTAGTTATGTCGCGAACTGACGGACAGACAGACAGACGGATCGACAGAATTGATAAAACATATTTTTAGCATCTAGGGATTTTTTCATAATTACAATAATTTTATTTGGTCGCCATTTTGTTCGGCTATCTGGAATTAGTACCACAATTTTACTAGTTGATCCCTATACCACAATTAGATATGGCATACAATTTGAAATCAATCTATTAAGCAATTTTTTCAAACTGAATTTTTAAATATTTTATTAAGTCGCCATTTTGTTCCGTCATCTTGTGTCCCTACTAAAACGCTACCAGTTGATTCCAACACAATACTTAATGTTTGTGCAAAATTTGAGTTAAATTGAGTAAATAGTTTTTTAATAATAATTTTTTTAACGTTTCACTAGGTCGCCTTTGCGTTTCGCCATATTGGATCAATCGGGTAAGTAGGTATGCCGCGAATAGCAAGACAGACAGACTGACGGAATTGAGAAAACATGTTTTTCGGCATCTAGGAATCCTCAAACGTGAAGATGAAAACGTGAAAAAATCTCGGAGGGTGGTTTTTCACGAGACATTTTGAAAAATGGTGAATGCGCTGAGCGTTAGTCATTTTTCTTATAGCATGTCATAAATGATTTTTGTACTCTAAGTATTCCGGGCCTATAAAGGCACTTAAGGCAGTTTATCGTCATTGTCAGCAGTTTGCCTTATAATGAACCAAACTTTTTACCTGACATAAAAGTTTTATTTGATTTACATTTTTCCTGCTAAAAATGTATAAAGAGTATAAATGTATTGTAGATGTAAAATAATGTATTTTTGATGATTGAGTAATGTAATTAATTTCTAGCCCAAATACGCAAATAACGAAAACAACGGAAAACCCCACGACATAATAATTTATTCCAATCTGTCAAGGTTTTTACGGTATTTTAGCTAATACAAAAAAAACGCGTTGACTCCGCTTCAGCTAGTTAAATCGCTGTCGCAAAAAGAAAAGACGTTGTCAGAATTAAATATAACGGAGGCAATAACGGGGCATTTGTCTAATAAAAAGCGGGGCGTGAACAAGGAGCCTTATAAATGTGACAAAAAAACAAAAACATTTAAACAGAACGAAGTATTTGCCTAAGATGTTGGCTAAGGCCATCAGCGGAAGCGCGTAAACATTAAGAGTTTTCGCAACGATGTAATTAAATTCTAAAACTTTGTATATACAGGTAATGATAGGAGCCGTATCCAAATGGACAGAAAGTTAAAAGACGTATCCCTTTTCAATAACCTAAATTAGTACAGAAAATAATTGTTGAAAAAGAAAATTAATAAATTACGAATATAAATTATATGAAACTGTGAAAACGTTTAACCATTTAAAGCCGTTCAAATGAAAACAACATATTATTTGTAAGAAATTACACTAGTAAATTAAGTTAGATGAAATTGTGTATTTAAAAAGTTTAATAGTTTAAAGTTATTTTTTTCTTTGACAATCCAAAACATTTTTTTAACTAAAAATCGAATATAAAAATTTTAAGTAGTTCAAAAATTATGGGGAAAAACAATTTTTATTGACGACTGGCAACATGTTTTTTTTTTTTTTGATAAATTACGCCACTAAAAGTTATATGTAACTGTTACGGGAAAAACAGCTTTTTTATAGATATCAAAATATTTTTCTGTGAAAACCGTATTTAAAAATTTTAAGTAGTTTAGAAAAAAAAATTCTATTCACAGCTCTTAAAATAGTTTTTTCAAATAAATCACGCCTCTAAAAGTAATATACCACTGATAAAACTTTATTTCAAATTTTAAGCAGTTCAAAAGTTACAGGAAAAAACAATTTTTTACAGCTGTTCAAATATTTTTTTTTAATAAATTACGCTATTAAAAGTTACTTGAAACTGTGAAAACCGTATTAAAAAGTTTTATTCAGTTCAAAAGTCGCGGTGAAAAACATTTTTTTTAACATCTGTTAAAATATTATAAAGGAATTACGCCACTAAAAGTTACGTCGAACTACGAAAATTGAATTTAAAAATTTTATGCGGTTTAAAAGTTACATGGAAAAAAACGATTTTTTGAGAACTGCCAAAATATTAGAAGCAAAAAAAATACGCCTAGAGGTTACGTACATCCCTCAAAACCGTATTTTAAAATTGTATGCAGTACAAAAAGACAATTACACTAGAACCAATTAAACATAAACATAAACATATTTATTGAATCCTTGGACAGTATAAAATACAAGTATGGATCAAGTCATATGGTTCCACTGCTTCTAAGCAATGGGATAGAAAATTTTTAGATATAAATTTTATACATTGACAAAGAGTACATAGAAGAATTATTAAAAGATACAAGGTGTAACATATATGCCTACGATTCTAAATATTCATGAACACTATAAAAATATTGAGATATTAGATATTCTTTGACAGATCTTTTAAACACATTTTCGTTAAGCTCAAATTTATAACTATCTAGTAATTTATTGTATATTTTGTCTCCAATATAGTAGATATTATTTTCGGCTACACTAAGAGAGTGAATAGGATACACAAGATCCAAACGGCCACGTGTTTTATAATTATGAAAGTAAGTGTTCTGACAGAATTTTTGAAAATTTTTCTTAACAAATAGAAGCACCTCATAAATGTACAACGAGGGTAGCGTTAGTATCCTGTATCGCCTAAATAGTGGTCTACATGTGGCCAAACTACACACTCCAGAAATTGTCCGAATCACTCGTTTTTGAATTTTGAATTAAGTGGGATGAATTAGCCCAAAAAATTAGACCATATTTTAAGCGGCTGTAAAATTGTGCATAGTAATACGAAAAAATAACTTCCGTGGTTGAAATATGTTTTAATTTATAGACAGCGTAGGATGCAATGGCCAGTTTTTTACAGAGCTCATCAACATGTGCGTCCCAGCAAAGCCCGTTATCTAGGTGAACGCCTAAAAACTTTACACACGAGGCTTGTTGTACTGACTTACCTGGAAGGTTAGATTTTTTGAAAATTGAAAATTTCACAGTTGCTAAAACAAAATTTCCTCTGTTTATTACACAAAACTCCTAAATCGATGCCTTAAACCGATAAATGTTGCACTAATAAAAAAATTACTTCTTATAGATCAGAATTTTTAAAGAGTTGAATGTCCTGTATATATCTATTACCCCTGTATAACATAATAAATGCTTTACTACCTATCAGCAAAGTACCAATAAATTCGTATTAAATACTAATACACTCCGTATGTCAAACATATTACCAGAGACTTAAATAGCCCTTAAGGTTATATACCTCTGTGTACTAGCATAAAAACAAGCCAAATTTTAACAATTTCTACCTGCCTATATCCTGTAGGCCTGTAAAAATAATTAAAAAAAACTCCTTCAAACCAAAATACTTTCACATTCCGTATAATAAATACATTGGGGCAGGCAAACATCCCTTATATCTATCGAAACTATGTAAAATCTGACGCGGGAAAAAAATATGAATTGCAAATGGGTATTAAAGGTTCCGAAGAGCCGAATAAACCGGCAAATATATCAACTGCAACAACACAAAAAACGATGTGTTTTTAAGGGTTTTTACCAGCCCGATCCCTTCAAACGTGGCAGCCCAAAATTCCGATTAATAAGATCCAACTTTCAATGCGAACAATCTGTATATAAGAACGACGACCATGTCTTTTTTGTTTTGTTTCAATGTCACCTTAGATGAGAAAGGGTGTTGTTTGTTAACCTAAATTATAAAAAAATCTCTTTATTTCCAGGTATAGGATACTTGGTATTATTTCAAGAACGTGGTATGATAAGTAGTAGTTTACAGATGGTCAGTTTTCTTTCTCATTTGTTTTTTTTAGGAAAACTATTTTGTTTGGTATCGTTCTAAATTCTTGCCCGTTGGTGTGAGACTTTATCATTTTCTCTCCAATATTATCTCTGCGAGTCTGTCTATTTGCAGTTCAGCGTTGAATATTCTATTTGCACTTTAGTGTTCAATATCTGAGTGTTCGATAGGTGACACTCAAAGAAGGAGTGCGACCACAGTAATAATAATTGTCAGTATCGCCTCACCCAGGATTAATTTAAGTTACAAAAAGTACTGCCCCATGTTTTCTTTAAATCAAAAGTTTTTTTTTCTTGTATCAGTTTGTTTGTATAACTGGTCGTTACGTAGTCCATTTCATCCCTGCTCTTAACATCTGGTCAACATTGTCGTCAACTCTTGTTTTGCTAGTTTTTCCTTCCTTTCACACGTTTACTCTTAAAAAGAAATTTGGTAGAACTTGTGCTCTTACAAGTAAGACTCTGGTTTGTTCCTCTCCATAGCTTTGAAATTAAATATAAAAAATCTTCAAGATCACAACCAGCAGGAATAGTTATCAAAGCCGAGGTAGTATTCCTCTTATCGTAGATTAGATCCTCGGAGTAATTAAACTTTTATTTAAGAAACAGATTGTTTTGTTTCATTTCCCTAAGGACCAAAAGTATCTACTTTGAAAGGAATACAGATAAAGCGGTCTTCCAGCTCTTTATATTTATTAATTTTTTGAGATGCAGATATATGCATTAAGTGATTTTATTCAATTTCAGTGGCGGCTCTTCCATAGGGTCATTTGGTCAATGACCACCCAAAAATATTTCAGAAAATAAATTATTCGTTTTACCGTCACTCCTAACAGTTGTAATAGAACGCGAACCTTGGGAAAAGTTAAATACGCTACACTATTAGCCGCGCGCAGCGGTTCGAATGGTCTCGTTGCGTTCCTTAGGCATAATAAAATACGCTATACTAAGCTAGGCTGGGCAGTCCGAATTGCCCCGATTACCTTAAAGCTTGACGAAAGTACCCGAAGATTTCACAGCTACCGAGCGGCAGCCAAACGTGATAGCAAATGGAATATGAAAATGCGATTTTGGTCATCAGCCGATCGGTCGTAGCATCACGTCGGTATGCGGAAGTTCAATTGTTCAGAGGTCGCGCGGTCGATATTCTAACTCGATATTGTTTCGGATGTTTTTAGTCGATGAAAATTGATTTATATACTGTTTTTTGTAATATATATTCTTTTATTTTTATGATCCATGTGTGAGTTGGAAATATGCAGGAAATAAAATGTTGGTAGTGACAGGTGCAAAAAAAATAAACGATCAAAAAGTGCTTACGAACTTAATATTGCAAAAATAACCCATTTCAAGGTGGTCTAGTGGTGGTCAGGTGGAGTTGTGAATGTAGATGAAATAAAATATCGGTAGAGCAAAAAATTAAACAAATAAAGAGTGCTAACGAACTTAATTTTGTGAAAACTGGATATGTGATTGTGAAGTCTCTAGCTCATTTTACCGTTATGTTTGTTGCTTGTTAAGGACTCGTCGGACTCATTATGGTGCAAAACCGGTGTTAAAGACTTAAAACACTGCATTTTCTGCAGATGACATGAACTGTTAGGTGAACTATGCTACGGTCGGAAGTGTTGATATTCGCACTCAGCTAGACACAGCTTATAGAAAATCCCTTAGAGATTTTAATGAAAATGTATCCAAAAATCGTTATATTTTAAACAAAATTATAGATTGTGTAAAATTTTGTGGGGCATTCGAGCTGGCACTACGTGGCCATGATGAAACGGCTTTGTCTAAAAATAAAGGGGTTTTTCGAGGGCTTATAATTTTTGTTGAGGAGTTGGGCCAAGGTAGACTCTCCGCTTTAGCAATGTTAAGTATCGAGAAATCGTTTATAAAAGGAATGTGCGTGCAATTTTAACGAACGTGTGATTCAACATTTTTCCAATTCAAAAGAACGAAGAGTAGACCTGAACTTCAAAAGAATTTAAAGCTCAATTTAAAGGTAAAATATTTATTTTTATTTTAAGTATGCCTATTTTTAAATTTGTTATTGACCTCCCAATATAATTTACCAGGAGCCGCCACTGTTTAATATAGTAGTTTACTCATACTAAGGTATGTCTACAAGTAGCATTTCAAAGTAAAGCCTTGCCTACTTCCCAGGATTCAGAATTATTCCATTTTCACACTTTTAATAGCTTCTGCATAAACCAGGAGGTTTGAGAACTGCAGAAATTTCATCCAAAACAAGAACCCTTTTGATAATATCAATAATCAGCCTATGCCTAAACAAACGCCCTGCAGTTTTATTGCAGTTTGGTGAATTCCCAAATTGTCGTCAGTTTTGCCTCAAATACATGCAATACGAAAAGTTAGTTTGTCTTAAAAAATCCCCAGATTCGCAGATGACAGCGCATGAAGCCAAGTATCACTTTTACATCTGAAGATCAATATGAGATCTTCTTGCTCTTCAACAACCCTCGAACAATTACAAAGAACACTTCTTAGTTTAGCTTGGTATAAATGGTCATGACTCATGACTAACTAATAACTTCATACTTTATGCCTGCTTGTGCATCTGTTTTGGCTAATAAATCATTCCGGTCCAAGGTGGTAGTAGGAAGATTGAAACAATTTTATATATGTACGTACAAAAATTTATTGCATATTGCTGACTGACATAAATTAAAACAAAAAAGATTATTCCGATATCTTAAAAACTAAAGAACATAAAAAGGAGTAGAACGTATGAGTAAAATTGATCATCTCAATCAATGATTTATTAACCAATCTCAATAGTCTGAATCTGTACTATCACTATCACGCACTGATATAATTATTACGTTTTTCCAATATTTATTATGATTATTTTCGACTTTAAGTACAGGGTCTTTGATTATATTTACGTGGCAATCTGTAGCCTTTATTTTTAAAAATAGAAAAAAATATTTTATACAATAATTGTAGTTTTTTCCCATATTCTATTTTGAGAATATTCAATGAAATAACTACTCGTCGGCAAGAGTGGGGTAAACATAACCTATGTTTTTTTAAATCGAACACCCTGTGTATTATACGCTAAAACAAAAGACCTTTTTTTTATTTTAAATATATATATATATATATATATATATATATATATATATGTGTGTATATATATTTATATTTATATATATATATATATATATATTATATAAATATATGTATGTATATATATATATATATATATATATATATATATATATATATATATATATATATATATATATACATAATGTGTTTTAAAAAGAACAGTTTTGCTGACGTTTCGCCAAAATCACATTTGGCATTTCCGAAGCTTTCTTTCTCGCGTCCGAATAAAGACTTATACTTTAAAACAAAAAAGATTATTCCGATATCTTAAAAACTAAAGAACATAAAAAGGAGTAGAACGTATGAGTAAAATTGATCATCTCAATCAATGATTTATTAACCAATCTCAATAGTCTGAATCTGTACTATCACTATCACGCACTGATATAATTATTACGTTTTTCCAATATTTATTATGATTATTTTCGACTTTAAGTACAGGGTCTTTGATTATATTTACGTGGCAATCTGTAGCCTTTATTTTTAAAAATAGAACTTACTTATAGTCTTACCTGTTGATGTTACTCTTGTTGTTCCGTCCTCCCGTCTGTCCGGTTGCCACTGTCAGCGTCCCACTGGTCCTTGGCCCAGTTTGCCGACGCCAAGTTCCTCCGTCCATCCGTGTGTTGGTCTTCTTAGTGTTTCCTCTTCTGGGCCCTCAGTGTCACTGCTGTTCCGTGTCCTTGCAGTGATGAACTGAGGAGGGGTGTTCTTTTACCTCAGGTTCAACTGCAGCTCACGCCGGAGCCAGTTGAGGTACCTGGTATCCTCTTCTTTTACCTCAGGTTCAGCTGCAGCTCACGCCGGAGCCAGCTGAGGTACCTGGGAGTCCTTTTCTTGGAGCTTCTGTCGGCCACATGAGTTGCATGAATTTTAACGCAGAAGTCCGTGTCTTGGTCTTCTGTGTCTTGTCCTATTGTTGCGGTTTGGAGCTAGTGGATCATAGTTCACCAGGTCTCGTAGATTTTCGTTATGATGGATTTCGGCTGCTCTAAAAGCTCGGGTAGCCTTTTGATGCATGAAATCTTCAATTTGTGTCCAATGAAGATCTCTCTGCAAGTCCTCGTTCCTGATGAACCATGGGGCATCTGCCGCCATCCTTATCAGTTTATTTTCTGTCCTCTTGATCTTCAAAAGATTTGTTTTTGACGCATAGCCATAAGCTGTGGAGCCGTATGTTAGTTGGCTCCTTGCTATTGTTTTGATAAGTAGCAGCTTTGTCCTGATTGCCATTTCGCTCTTTCGGCAGAGCAATGGATAAAGTTTATTCATTGCCTGCCTAGCTTTGGTCCTCGCTGCGTTGATGTGTTTGGTCCAAGTCAGTCGTTTGTCCATGGTCATACCTAGGTACCATTGAACCATGGAATCTCTACTTCTCCAACACGGATTCTGGCTCTGGCAGTCAGTCTCCTTCGTTGGAAAAGTATGGCCTGCGTTTTCTGGGGGTTGATCTTGACTTTCCACTTAATGCACCAGTCATTAAGGTCATTTATGTCCTCTTGCAGTCGCCTTCCCAAGATACGGGTGCTTCTGCTTTTGTGTAGGATGGCGGTGTCGTCTGCGTAAAGCGCTGTTATGCCCTCGTCTCCTATTGGGACATCGTGGGAGAAGATGGAGTACAGTATGGGTCCCAGTACCGACCCCTGTGGAACTCCTGCTATCAGTCCTCTTTGTTCAGAATGGGTGTCATTCACTTTGACGGAGAATGTCCTGTCTCTTAGATAGCTGCGAATTAGTTTAATGCTTCTTCTCTCGTATCCGGCCACAGACATTTTGTACACCAGTCCTTGGTGCCACATCCTGTCGAAGGCCTTCTCGATGTCTAGGAAGACTGCTCCTGTGGCTTCTCTGTTGTTGAATCCTTTCGTGATGTATTCTGTAGCTCTGAGGACTTGTTGTTCAGATGAGTGCCCTGCCCTGAAGCCGAATTGCTCATCGGGGATGGCATCTAGCTCTTGGGTCTCATCTTTAAGTCTTCTGGCTATGGCTCGCTCAGCTACTTTGCCTAGTGCAGGGAGTAGACTTATGGGCCTGTAGTTTTGAGGTTGGGTACGGTCTTTTCCTGGTTTTTCCAGGACAATGACCTCCTTTTTATATACCCCCACTCGGGGCCGAAGGTTATATCTGCGCAGGCGTTGGTCGTTATTTATGTTTTCTGGATGGTGCTGTTGTTGTTGCGCTAATTGCCCCTTGAGTTTTTGCGATTTTAGATTTGTCGATTATTGTCTTCCATACTGTTGGTAGTTTTAATGATTCGTCCCTTTTATTCAAATCACCTCGTTTTTCAATTTCTATGGCTTCTCGGATTATTTTGGTTTTATAATGTTCTATATTGGCAATCTCCCTACACCCACTGAAATTTATTTTATGGCCGGTTTCCTAATGATGTAGGAATAAAGCTGAGGTTGTTTGTTTATTTCTGATGCTGAGTTTATGCTCTTCCACTCTTGCTGATATTCGCCTGTTAGTTTGCACCACGTATAAATGTTCACAGTCCTGGCACGGAATACTGTATACTCCGTGGTTTTCCAGTTTGATTTTATCTTTTGGGTTTTCAAGTAGTTTACCTATAGTTGTTTGTGGCTTGTGTATTGTTTGTATGTTGTGTTTCCTAAGAATTCTTCCGGTTCTATCTGTCGTGTTTTTTACATATGGTAAGACTACTTGTTGCTTTCCCGGTTCATAATTTTTGTTGTTCGTTGTTCCGGAAACCCGTGCATTAATAGCTTTCTCTATGGTGCGATTTGTGTAGCCATTTTTCTTTAAAGCACTAGGTATTACCTTAAGTTCGTTTTGTCTCGTCTGTGTTTCAGTTAATCGCACGGATCTGGATATTAGGGTATTTGCCACAGCTTGAATTTGTGCTGGGTGATGATGTGATTTTGCATTTAAATATCTGTCTGTATGTGTCAGTTTTCTATACACGGTGTATTCGAAATGTCCGTTATGCAGTTTTGTGACCAAAACATCTAAAAATGGTAGTTTCTTGTTTTCCTCTAACTCTAGAGTAAATTGTATTCTGGGGTGGATTGAATTTACGTGAGTCAGAAATTTTTCGAGCTCTGCGTGACCATGTTGCCATATAATAAATATGTCATCCACATAACGAATCCATAATTTGGGCTTTAAACTTGCTTTCATAAGAGCTTCTTTCTCGAAGTATATCATAAATAAATTCGCGACTACTGGTGATAACGAGGACCCCATTGGAGCATCATCCATTTGTTTATACATTTGCCCGTTGAATGAAAAATAAGTATTTTTAAGGCAATGCTCCGACAGTTGTATTATATGAGCCTGGAAATCCTCATTCATAGCAATCTTGTCCAATGCTTCGTCGATGGGAATACTGGAATATAACGATTTGACATCTAGGCTTGCTATGATATCGTTTCTTTCAAGGACGATATCTCGTATAATTCGAGTGAAATGCTCCGAGTTTTTTACAAATGAATCAGCTTTTTCTACAGCTGGTTGCATAATTTCAGAAAGGTATTTCTCCAGTTTTTGTAGCGGCGAATCCAGCACTGACAATAGGTCTGATGCGGGCGCCCCTGGTTTTTTTGGTAAACCGTAGAGTTTAGGACATCTGCTTGACTTTTCCCGTGATATGACTTTTTGTTGAATTTCGGGGTTTATTCGTGAACTTTTTTCGCCAATAAACCCCGAAATTCAACAAAAAGTCATACCACGGGAAAAGTCGAGCAGATGTCCTAAACTCTATGACAACGCCTGCGCAGATATAACCGTCGGCCCCGAGTGGGGGTATAAAAAGGAAGCGTCGCAGTCACCAACACCTCAGTCTCTATTCGGACGCGAGAAAGAAAGCTTCGAAAATGCCAAATGTGATTTTGGCGAAACGTCAGCAAAACTGTTCTTCTCAGAACGACAGTAGTGAACGGATGTACACCCGGAATAAAAACACATTGTATTTTTCCATCCCTGAAGGACTAAAAATCAACACATATATATATTTTTTATAGTGACAAAGAAAACCATAGAAACAATAAAATGATAACATTGTTTAGTTTTACAAAATTTATACATTTTCTACATATCCTCCTTGATTTTCAATACATTTAATCAAGTTATTCCTCATTTTATTATTAATAGAAGTGAAAATAGAGTTCTGATAATAATTATTTAGATTAAATATTTCACCTTCTATTCTTTGTCTAAGAACGTTTAAATCTGGAGGCCTATTATAATAAATCCGGTTTTTTAAAAACCCCCGTAAAAAATGTCTAGAGAATATAGGTCGGGACTGTTCGCTGGCCACCTTATAGTATCATGCCTACCGATCCAAATATCATAACGGTTGTTTAAATAATTTGTGACAGGCATGGTATTATGAGGTGGAACGCCGTCTGGTTGCCAAATAAGGCGGTTATATTGGCCAATTGGTAGATCCTCTAAGAGATTTTCAATTTGTTCCTGAAGAAGATTGGCGTATCGCTCCCCGTTTAAATTTCCATTCAAAAATATTGTACCAATGATTTTTTTTATGATGTATGTATATGATGTATCCCACACCAAACACTCAAAGACCTACGCCCTTGAATCTTAACCGCCTAAATTTGGTGAGGGTTTTCTCTAGACCAATAATGTTTGTTCTTCCTATTAAACATTCCTGTTGTAGTGAAGGAAGACTCGTCGGTGAACAGTATATTATTGAAAAACTCTGTTTTGCTCGGAAAGATTCTGGAGAGGCATATATTTAAAAGGATGAAACTTGTAAAATTTTAAGGTCGAATAAATTTTGTAATCTGTTTTATTATTATTCTGCATCACCATTCCCAAACACTCTCATTGTGCCTTTGTTAGATTTGTTCTTCATCTCTAGTGAATTGTCTTGGTCAAGGAATCGACGCAAGGTAGACCTTGGAATGCCGGTTAACTCCAATGTCCTCTTAAGGGTAGCTTCTATATCCTCTGGCGCTTTTAGAAGTCTTGCAGACAAATATTTGAAGGTTACTGAACGTTTCTTGATTTTACTGCATATAAATATTAGTGAATGCATTAGTATGTAAGTAATTATTGGCGGATGTACTATAGTCAAAGGCACTGTAAGGAGTCGCAATAGACGTCACCGTATGAATACAATTGAAGAAAACAGAGATAACAAAAATATTTTAAAAATAATCAAAATGGCCGCCGGCCAACAGCTGACTTCCAAGTATTTAAAAAAATGGGTTAGGTATATTTTGGAGTACATTCCAAAACTGTCGTATGGAGCAGCCATCTGTTAATATTTTTATTTTTCCTATTTTTAGTGAATGTTCCGAGGAATATTCTTTATTGGGGGTAAAATACCACCTAATCTTTATGGGCCGGCTATTTCATGACCATTTATCGTGTGTCGGGCTATACATAATCAAGTGAAAATTTGTTTGGCAGTTGTTTACCTAGCCTTATCTAACAACTTATCTCAACACATGCTGCCCTGCAAAAAAGAAAAGTGCAAAGTGGGAAACGGTACCAACCTCCAGATATCTCACTTGACCACAAAGTTAATAATTTTTGACCACAAAGTTAATAATTTTTAAGTGAGTAATTTCTTGGTAACGATTTGTCGGACTGTGTCAGCGTCAGCGACGCCGAGGTATAGTTTAATAATAATTATCAAATAAAGTGTAAACTGCTAACCAGTACGTATGTATATTATACAATGCTGAAACTCTCTTACAATAGAAAGGGCAGAACTGGGATAAAAGTATATACATAAACTGGAAACCTATTTTTCTGTGCCATCCATTTTGGATTTAGCAGGATATCCGGGGGAGACATACAAATAACCTGGAGGAAATTAATACCGGCGAGATTTGCGCTCTAAAGGGAATGGCAAATAAATGTTTACGTTATACAGAAAAATTTGTAACAAAAAGGTTGTTGCGCAATATTTCAAAATAGGTACAAGGTAATCTGGACATATATATTCCAGATGTTTTCAATTTAATTGATTTAATTTTTTTAAATCGTGTGGAAATGAAATTTTCCTTTTTTATGTATTTGAATATACAAACGAAACATGTGAATCTCTATATTATTAGATTTGAACGAGCTTAGAGAAACCTAGATTCAATCTTTGTTGGAAATATTGTATATTACATTACATATAATAAAGTCGATCTACTGGAAAGTTTCGTAAAAACCTATTGCCTTTCCCCTCGATTTTTTTTTTGTATAAACGTGTAAATAGGTTCACAAGGGAAAGGAATCTTGAGTCTTTACATTGCACAACGATCGGATGCCATTTTTTCTTTACTTTTGATAAAAAATGGTATATTTGACCCTTTTTTTGACAAAAACATATGTGATGCGGCTTCTATAGGTCCGATCAGAAAAAACTGTTACAACAATTTCAAATTTCCGACAAAATTACACTGGTTTTCAACCTCTATAAGCCACAACACAACATAAAATAGATGACAAAGATATTTCGATTTTTTTCTTTTCAAAATAACACCATATCTGTGGATAAACTTTTGTATTTCCATTTGAATATAATCGTTTTTTGTTTTTATATTTAATTATAGATATATATATATTTAAAATATTTTCTCCAATACTTGTATATTTACTTCCCACGTAAATGGGAAGTATTGCAATCGGGGAAAAATCACCCTTCCAGATTTTAGAGTCACTAGATGGTAAAAATATGTTTTCTCAACTCCGTTCGTATGTCGCTGTCTGTACACGACATAGCTCAAAAACTACATACCCGATTGGTTTCAAATTTTTGTCCAAAATCATAGGTTGTAATGGGATCAAATAATTACATTTTGGAGAAAATCCAATATAATGGAATAAAAAGGCGGCACAATGGAATGTTAAAAAAATTATTACTTAAAAATTTCTTACTCAATTTACCTGAAATTTTGTACAAAAATAAAGTATTACGTAGAAATTATCTGGTAAAATGTTGGTATGAATTCAAGATGGCGAAAAAAATCGTGAAAAAATCCCCCTCTAAGATTATAGCTTATAGCTTCGAGTTTTAGCGTTTCTAGATGTCCTAAAACATATTTTCTTTTCTTTCTTCTGTCTGTCTCTCAATTTAGTGCATAGTTAAAAAAAACTATTTCAAATTTTGTTCAAAAATTTAAGGTCTTATGGGGATGATCTGCTAACATTTTGGTAAATATCCAATATGGCGGAACAAAATGGCGACTTAGTGAAATGTTTAAAAAAGTATCAATAAAAAACTATGTATCTAAATTATCTCATATTTACATTAATGCATTCTACCCTTGACAATTTGATGATTTTGCCGATAAGCGTAGAGCGCTTTGTCGAAATTAATTAAAAGTACATGCTTCTCAAAGAAACTAAAGGAAACACTACCCCACGCTTTTGGGATAGTCATTGAATTGTAAAGGGTACCATAAATATATCGAAACAAAATATTTCAATTATTACATTATTTTGTACTTTTTAGTATGTTACTGACAAAAACGTGTTTTCTATTTTTTTTACTATAATTTATTTTTTAATTCTTTAATTTTTTAAATTTTTTTACTACAATTTTATTTTAGATTCGAACCAATTACATTACTGGTAATCTATTGGACTCGTCAAAATAAATCATTTGATGCTATGGAATTGATTATCAGTTCCAAATCATTTATTACACCCATCAACCATTTGGTACTGATCTCACAAGCTCGATGGTACCAAATGATTCTATTGTCGTCCAAATTATACAGACTTGCAAAATTTCAAATGGATACAACACTTAGAAGTAGGTTAAAAGCGACTTCCAAGATTTGTTTACACATAAAGTTAGTTTTTGCCATTTTAATGGCAATAACGATAAAGGCAGTCATAAAAGGGGTAGATATATATATTGTGGTTTGCTCAGAGAGTCAAGCAGCACTTAAAGCGCTGGATTCACCCATTGCGGTCTCAGTTTTTATGCCGGAATGTGGTGACATGCTGGGACAGTTGGGTGAATGCCGGGACATTGTGGGATTGAAGATACCGAGATGGTAGATGAGCTTGCTAGACTCGGAGCCGCCTGCCCATATGTAGAACCAGAACCGGCTTTAGGTAGACTAATACACCAAGAGCTGCGACGTAAGGAAGGCCCAAAACTTCATTACGAACCCAGATGAAAGCCGAAAATAGCGATTGTTAACCCGAGATAAGCCATTCCTTCGTAGGAATAGTAATGTGGACTCTCGATTGAGGAGACAGCTCTCTGTCTTGGTATTGAGGACAACTCTACTTGCACGGAGTGTCAGGAGGAGGAAATTCCACTCTAGTTCCTGTGCAGAAGTGAGCCACGAGAAATCGTTCGTCGAGATATTTTGGGCACTACAGTGTTGCATAGGGATGTAGTTAAGGAGCCTTATAGACCTACCAGTCAGGTCTCTGCGGTAAAGTTCACGCGCGTGAAACCAAATTTTCTACATTTACTTAATAATGTTTTATAAAAGGAACAAGGATCAAAATCTGCTGTAGACTAATATCAATGCTTCAATCCACAAGTTATAAATGAAAAAAATTGCTAAATTTTTTTACCCGGAACTTTTTTTGTTATGAATCATTCCTTTTTTTATCAACAGTGAATTGTAAACCAATTTAGTTCCGCACATAGCAATTTAGTAACACACACATATATATATATATATATATATATATATATATATATATATATATATATATATATAAAAACATAACTCTTCTTGTGGTTTCTCCACAACTGAAGAGACGAATTGAAGTCGAAAACAAGCAAAGCAATTTCTCCTCAAGTCAGAACGTTGCTCGGTCAAACGACAAAGGCGCAAGCCCGACGAAATCCTTGTTCCGTTCAATTTGACAAAATTGTATGTTAGTCAGCCATAAGAGCAAGAAACTTTTTCCTTTTGGATCGGTTACCCTAGTGGATCCGTAACCATCTGGTTTACACCTTTGAGGATCGGTCACCACTGAAACGGGATCCGTGACCTTTTGGACCATTTCAAATATATATATATATATATATATATATATATATATATATATATATATATATATATATATATTTCAAAAATATATATTGTGCCTCATTTTGTTTCACCTTATTGGATTCGTACTAATATTTTAAGCCGTTCTTACCTATGATACTATTGATTTTAATATCAATTACATCATATAAGTAGTTTTTCTCACTATTTTTTTAAATATTTCATTAGATTGCCATTTTGTTCTGTCAGGTTTTATTCGTATCAAAATTTTGCCAGTTTATCTCTATATCACATCTTAATTTAGTGTTAAATTTGAACTCAATTCAATAAGAAGGTTTTTTATGTTGATTTTTTACTTAAGCTTTTAGTTTGGCCGCCATATTGCTCTGCCGCCTTTACTTAGTACCAAAAATTTACTAGTTTATCTCTATATTGAAATTAATTCTTATACACTTTAATTTGTCTTCTTGAATTCGTATTAAAATGTTATTAGTTTATTCTTTTGTAACACTGAATTTTTGTACAAAATTTGAGGTAGATTGGATTTTTACCAAAATGGTCCAGGTTACATAATTTTTCATCAAAGCTTGAAGTCAATCAAGTATCTAGGTTTTTAGCTATGCCGCGAACTGACGAACAGACCGACGGAATTGAGAAAAATTTCTTTTGTTTGGCGCTAAAACGTGAAGATATGTAAAACTTGGGAGAGTGATTTTCTCTAGACTAAAAACATTTTATTGGTTGCCATTTTCTTCTTCCATCTTTAATTCGTACCATTATTTTTACAGTTAAGCTGCCGTTTTGTTTCGCCATCTTGGATTCGCACCAAGATTTTACCAGCTGAATTTTAGGTAATACTTGATTTTTGTTCAAAATTTCAGGTAAACTGGATAAGTAGTTTTTTAAGGATAATTTTAATTTATTAGGTCGGGATTTTGTTTCGTCGTATTGGATTTTTATTAAAATTTTGCCAGGTATCCTCATTTGAACCTTAATTTTTCACCAAAATTTGAAGTCAATTCGGTGAGCAGTCTTTAGCTATACCGCGAACAGAAAGGTAGACAGACAGACAAACCGACAAGCCGATGGAATTGAAAAGTCATGTTTTTTTGCCTTCTAGGGTCCCTAAAACGTAAAGAGACGTAAAATCTTGGGAGGGTGATTTTTTTCACGATTACGATGCTTCACTTTTACGAGGGAAGTAAAAGATTTATTTTTGTACACAGGGTTCATATAATTAACTAATAAAGAGAATAATTTTTTCAGTCAAAAAGATATAACATTTTACTTGCCACTTCCTTTTTTATCATCTTTAGCACTCTGAATTTATCTTTTATTTCGCAATCATCAGGACTCAAGTTTTTACCCCAATAAAAAAGAACGTTATTAGAAACAGCAGGACTCTGGAAATGTCATTTAGGCACATCGTTCTTTAAAGGATTATAGGACGAATTCCTGAGGCTATCCTAGTGTCACGTACCTCGCAAGGCCGAACTTTTATTAGGGTTGTTTCCATAAAATAGGCCCAATTTCTAATGTGGCCCTAACGAGAGAGATTCTCCATTTAAACTAATATAAATAATAAACAATGGAAGGCTTTGATGTACCAATGTGATAACCACATTAATTAAAATGTTTAGTAAATTGATTTTTAACTTTTTAAAATATCTGTAAATATTATTTATAATTTAATACCGTTACGATTAAACCTTGAATGTGATCTCTTTATTCTTACGATTATGTGTTACAAAATGTTTTTTACTTCTCTCGTTTCGTAGTCCCTAGATGACGAAAAACATGTTTTCTCAATTCCCTCGGTCTGTCTGTCTGTTCGCGGCGTAGCAAAAAAACTACGTATCCGATTGACTACAAATTTTTTGTTAAAAATTAAGGGTCATATGAGGATGACCTGGTAACATTTTGGTAAGAATCCAATATGGCGAAACAAAATGGCTGCCTAGTGAAGTGTTAAAAAAAATATTATTAAAAAACTACTCATCCCATTTATCTCAAATTTTGAAAAATCACCCTCTCAGATTTTACGTCTTTACATTTTAGCGTCCTTAGATGCCAAAAAAATATGTTTTATCAATTTCGTCGGTCCGTCTGTCTGTATGATCTGGTAATATTTGACAAAAAATTATAGGACATATGGGGATGGCTTGATAATATTTTGATAAAAATGCTATATGGCGGAACAATCTTAAAAAATGTTTGTTAGACTAGTGTATTATTTGGGGTTAAGATCCATTAAAAAAATTTTTTTTTTAAATTGTCGACGTTTCGCAACTTAATTGTTGCATCCTCAGTACACATATAGATTTTATATTCTGCATGAAACCCATATTATCAAGACTTTACCTACTACGTTGGTCCGCAGATATTTCCCAGATATTAGGTTTCTAAATGTTTTTTGTTAAGGATCCTACTGCTTTTATGTTAGATTGGTGTATTATTTGCGGTTAGGAAATATCTGCGGACGAATGGAGAAGGTAAAGTAATATGGGTTTCAGGCAGGATATAAAATCTAGGTGTCCTGAGGATGCAACAGTAAATTGGCGAAACGTCGGTAATTTAAAAAAGGATTTTGTTTTATTTTACTGGATCCTAACCCCAAAAAATACACCACTCTAAGATAACAACAAGCGAATCGTTAATGAAAACCATTCAGAAACTTAATATCCGAGATATGTGCAGACCAACGGAGTAGGTAAAGACTGATGATATTGGTTTCAATTTAAGATGGCGAAAGAAAAATGACGGCCAAACAAATTTTTTTAAAAGTCAACGTAAAAAAATCTTGTTCGATTGGCTTTAGATTTTGCAGAAAAATTAAATGTGAATATAGGATAGTTAATAAATTTATTTTAAATTATGCCCAAAAGTCAAGTGTGGCATAGGTAGAAAGGAAATGGTAAACATATTGGTAGCAATCCAATATGATGGAACAAAATGGCGCCCAATAAAAATGAAGAGATAATATATGCAACACATATATACTGTGATTATGTACTGAACCAACTTGGATCTGAAAAAATCTCGGAGAGTGATTTTTTCACGATTGCAATAGTTCACTCTTCCCAATAAAAGTAATAATTCATAACGAGGGAAGTTCCGAATAAAGGAATTTACCGATTTTTTTTAAATATAATTTTTTATAACTCAGAACATATGTTGAAGGAAATAAGATACATTTTTTTTAGTTTATGGGAACCGTATTTTAAACATTTTAAAATTATTTATGTAAAACATAGACGGCTAAATTAAATCCACGTTATCTCTATCTTCTTGAACTATTGGAACGAGACCATTAAAGTTTATTTAAAGGAGACTGTTATACTTAGGTGTAATAAGAATAATATTTGCTGGCCGACCAACCTTGACAAACTGAACTTATTTTGAAAAACTTCCATTGACAGTGTGCTTAATAAAGAAGCGTAATGGATTACCTCTTTTAAACTTAAAGACAAATGTTGAAGCAAAATTAATTGGAACTCTTGGAAGACAACATTTGGTTTTTTCTACTTCCCTCGTAAAAGGGAAGTATTGTAATCGTGAAAAAAATCACTCTCCGAGATTTTTTCAGATCTTCACGTTTCAGAGTCCCTAGATGACGAAAAACATGTTTTCTCAATTCCATCGGTCTGTCTGTCTGTCTGTTCGAGGCGTAGCTAAGAAACTACTTAGCTGGTTGATTTCAAATTTTTGTTAAAAATTAAGGGTCATATGGCGATGACCTGGTAACATTTTGGTAAAGATGCAGTATGGCGAAACAAAATGGCGGCTTAGTGAAATGTAAAAAAAATTATTATTAAAAAACTTATCATCCAATTTATCTCAAATTTTGCAAAAACATACAAGTTTGTAATATGGCACTGACATTGGGAATATCAACTTGAGTTATTGAAACTAGAAACTACATGAAATGGGTTTTTCTTGTCAGCTTTTACGATCATATACTTTGAGAGAAGATTTGCTGAAGGTTTTTTTGATATTTCTCTATCAGGTCAAAATCTCTGTCAGGTGGTAAGCGGGTGTGCTCTGCTATTGGAAAATAGTGAATAATATCTTTTAACCTTTTTTATCTAATAAACTGTAACCAAATAGCCATCATTACCCAGGTTTTTATATTTTGTCCAGGACAATTATCGGTGAAGACAATAGGTTTCTCCAATTCAGGTTTCATGGCTAAAAATGTTAGTAAAGCGCTGCACTTCTCATCACTACCCCTAGGTCCGGTGTCTTCTCCACAGACAAACATATATGCATTGCTGTTTGAACAATCATGCACCCCAAAGTTATAAAACTATACTTTTCGGCAATTTAATGCTGTTTCGGAAGTGGTAAAGCTTGCTGAAGGTTCAAAACTTATCACAGTCTTGGTTTCTTTTTTTTTTGGATTCACTTTGAAGATGTTCCATTGCTTTTGCTCGTATCTGATAAACTTTTAAGTTATTTTCTACTTTTTTTTCCTGATCCAGGTCTATAATGACCCAACTTTCATCACACGTTTTGCATGTGTCAGATTACGGCAATTTAATAATTCGCATATAAACATTTCGGCTAACAACGTTAATAATGCTATTTTTTGTGTACCAAGATAAGTGAAATTCTTCATACAGGTGAGATATTTATAAATCGCACCCAAGATACTGTGTTCCATCGTTAACTGACCTACTGTAATGACCTTGGTATTTCGGTATACTATTTGTATAGTTACTAACTGGTTGCAATTTGCTATCATCTATTTTATTAGGTCTGCTCTTATGCGTGGTTCTCCCACTTGAAACGATGTTTGAAAAACAATGGCGGCTAATCTACATCTTGAATTTTGGAGGTGTGGCACACTCATAAATTTGGTTTTACAAATTTTCACAACGTCGCCAGTAATTTTGACGTTAATAGCAATAAAGCTTCATGACGAATTTTTTTTATTTTTTTTTGATATGACCTTTTTTAGTTTATTAAGAATAGGAAACGGCTGTGTACACGTAGAGGTAAAATGTGAATGGAGACACTTTTGTATTTCGTGCAATTTTCTTTATTTAATTAAAAACGTAGCAGAGCGCTTTCGGCTTTCACCATCATCAGTGCCACCTGAAAGCAAGGAAATCGCTTTCTTTAAATGGCAAGGATTAAAAAAAGATAAAATTATTATAAATTGAATATTTTAAGAAAAAATTTTAGATAAAAAACATATTGCTAATAGAGCTGAGATATATGATAATGAAAATTTATAAAATTTACAACATAATTGGAAATTGCAACAATTATAGCTATTTGGGAAAATTGCGTTTTAAATTCTATTCAAAAGATTTATGATGTACTTACTCAGTCGGGTAAGCACAGGAAATCCAAAGAAGAAACATGACAAGACAACAGCGAACATTTAAAATTTGTTAACGTCACATCTATAAAAACACATTAAAATATCACAAAGGGTGTGTTATTTCACCCCTTTTGGCGATTTAAACCATGAGATCTTCAAACTTTACCACATGGTCGATTCAAATGACAAATCTTTCTGTAGGTTAAATCTGAAACTTAACTACGTGAAGTTGGCTACTTGGAAAAACAATTAAATGTGATAAAATAAACTAATGCCATTAAAGTGTGGAAACTTTTAAGTCAGAATCTTAAGAAAATAGATCAAAAGGAGAAAATTAGTGTGGAAAATTCAAAGATTTACATATGATATTAAAAAATTGGAAAATTTAAAATCTAGTTACGAACTGTTAGGGGAATTTGTTATTTAATTAATTAAAATTTGAAGAAAGTGATTCACTTGCTTTCAGGTGGCAGTGATGATGGCGAAAGCCGAAAGCGCTCTGCTACGTTTTTAATTAAATAAAAAATTTGCACGAAATACAAATACAAAAGTGTGAATGTAGACATTCCCATTTTTTAGTTAAATTTAGTTGAGGGTGAGTTTTAATACAAACAAACAGGTAGAAATTATGTATGTCAAAGAAACCGAGATCCCAGAACTCATTTAATATGTCCTGCTCTTTGCTTACACGTTTACATCTAAATTTTTTTGCAGGAACACGTGAAGGACTCGCCCACTTTCTCTTTTTTGAGATTTTTCCCTGCAATTCTCACGTCCTTCATTTCTTCTCAGTTTCATTTTGTTTCTTCTATGTGAAGAGGGACTTATCTTTCTTCAACATTGGGGGTTTTATAATCGAGAGTAATTTTCGAAGATCTTGCCGAGCAGGCGTTTTGATTCTCATCTCTTTTCGGCTTCGGCCATTAACGGAATTAGACCATATCAAATTTAAATATTTTTCTGAAGTTTCACCGTCAGTTGCTCGGCGCATCTTCAAGGATTTATTCTACACGAGATCATAACACTGAATTTTTTTCGCATACATTATTCGATTTTAATGTGGTAAATGTCGCTGAATGGGCCTCGTACAACCGAAGGCAAAACATCGGAAATAAATTTCATTTTGATACAGTTTAATCATAGAAACTCAAAAAGTAGGTATGATATTTTTTATTTTATAAAAACATACTTTTTTATATTATAAAAAGGTATTCTTGTATGTGAAATTTCTTCAGTATTTCTGTTGAAAAAGCGCGACAAGCCACAAATTACTTTACTGTAAACTCACCTTGTTTGTAGAAAATACATCATCACTCTGAGACCCTCGTCACCATCGTTCACACCTGAACTAGAACTATCAGTAGATTTGTTTTCTGAACCATTAAAAACTGGGAGTTTTCGATTAACTAAAAACTCATCATTATCGTTTTCCTATATTTTTAATTTTCAAAAGTAGTTGAAAAAGCTTTTCGGCAATATGATTATTATTGTGGTGCTACAATCTATATTTGAACTGAGCAAAAATATTTCGTTACTTGCTAAATGCCGATTAGTAGATCCCTGTTGTGCAAAAATCTCATTTTCAAGTTTGGCTTGTTATATTGTTGCACAAAGCACTTCAATTGAAGGGTTGTTGCAAAAGCCGGCCACATACACTGTGGTCCAAATTAAATAGCCACCTTTTTTGGGCTTTATTATTTTTCTTATTTTTTGACCGATTTTAAAGATTTTTTTATATGTTTTAGTTGAATCATTTCTGAGTTATCTCTGACTTCTCCACTTATTTCTCTGTACAGGGTGCGCAAAAAAATCGAATTTTTCTAGAACGTTGATTTTAAAGTCGTTGCAAAAATCAGGTTATTACAATATTTCTACGATTTCATGTTAAAACGGTTCATTCGTTTTCGTATAATGATCAGCAACTTAAAGATTTTGATTGAATTAAATTTTTAATAGTTATTTTTAAAAAAATCTATGAGTTTGTATTTGCTGAATTAGGTAGGTGTTCTGAAATTTCAAAAATGTCAAAAAGAAGAGCAAAAAACCGGAATTATAAAATAATAATACATTTTTTATTGATTAGACTTCAGAAAATTGAACTAAACGGTTTTCGTTTTAAATCATTCTTTATGCTTTTTTTATATCATTCTTTATTATTTATTATTCTTCTTACTGAATACTAATTCTCGTTGTTTTAGATATTGCGTGATGTTTTTTTAAGCATTAACACATTGAACTGTATGGTACAAAAGTCCAACTAAAAATCAAGGGAGCCTTGATTAAATTTCAAACAAAAGAAAACAGATTGATAGTGAATGTTGACAGTTTCTTTGAGATTTTGAAATATTATTCTTGGAATCTTTATAAGTTGTAATAATGCCCATTCTTAGTTTAGAAGATAAATTGTTGATAAAGTCCCTTAGAGAAACATTTAATTATGTAGCTAAAAAGTTAGTGGCTATGTTTCCACGAAAAAATTGGAAGCTTAACTGATGGTTCTGTGCGGGTAAAGCCGGGACGTGGTAGGAAAAGATCCACCAGAAGCCTTGCCAACATTGAACAAGTGAGAAACATTATTCAAAATGCCCCAGCTTATGTTTCGGTAAGTTGTCGAAAAATATCTAAAACAACGAGAATTAGTAGAAGTTCAGTAGGAAGGATAATAAAGAATTAAAAATTGAAACCTTTAAAAAGATTTATTGTCAAAAGTTAACGGCTGCCGTAAAGCAAAAACGTATTGAAAGATGTGAACTTTTATTACAAAGTTTCAGGTGCCGGAGAGATATCGAAAAAATATGGTTTACCGATGCAAAAATATTAACTCTTCGACAACCAAAAAACCCTCAAAATAACCTAGTAACCTACTGATATGAAAAAGAGAGATATTCCTTTAAATCGGTTACTAGATGAAAGGGTACATTTTTCGGAGTCGGTGATGGTTTCCGTGGGAGTTTCCATGAAGAGAAAACCAGCATCATTTTTCTAGACGAGAACGTAACCTCTGAAGTTTACCAACGAGAAATTTCATCTTATATGTTACCGGAAACCGAATATATTTGTGATAACTATACATTCCAACAAGACAGTGCACCTGCACATACTTCCAACAGTACCATTAGATATTTACGAGAGAACTGCCCAGATTTTATAGAACCTCAGTCCTGGCCCCCAAACAGTCTGAATCTTAATCCAGTGGATTATACAGTATGGAGTGTTCTGGAAAGAATGGTTTACGAAGATGTGGTGGTTAACACTGTTAAGGAATTAGAAGAAAGAATAATAATGTGCAGGCAAAATCTTAAAAAAGAAATATTAACAAATTCTATCGGCTTATGGCGCCGAACGCTTCATGCTGTTGTAGAAAATCGAGGTGGTGATATCCACCATCAGTTTTTATAAATTGTTGATGTTATCTACTGTTTATAATAAAATAATTTAAAGTTCATTTCCCTCGAGTGTAATAAATAAATGTATTATTATTTTATATTTCCTGTTTTTTGATCTTGATTTTAAATAGTTTAATATACTTCAGCAAAATACAAACTTATAGGTTTTTTAGCCGATTAAATAACTATCGCATGCAACTTAAATTAAAAAATTAACTATTAAAAATTTAATTCAATAAAAATCTTCAAGTTGCTGGTCATTATCCGAAAACCAATGAACCATTTTAACATGGAATCGGAGAAATATTGGAATCACCTCATTTTTGCAATGACTGTAAAAATCAACGTTTTAGAAAAATTCGATTTTTTTGGGCACCCTGTACAAAAAAATAAGTCGAGAGTTTACAAGTTACTCAGAAATAATTCAGCTAAAACATATCTAAAAATATTTAAAATCGGTTAAAAACTACGAAAAATAATAAACTTTAAAAAAGGTTCCAATTTAATTTGGACCACAGTGTAAATGAGCAGAAGAACAAATCTGAAGATATGTTAGTATTCGTCGCCGCGTGATTAAACATGTGTATTTTTACTTGTTTTAATACGCTAGTGTATAACATTTTACTTTCCAGTTCCTTTTTATTTTATTATGTTAGTTTAGCATTCTGAATATATTTTCTATGTCGCAGTCTTGTCGTTGTTACCCCTACAAAAAATAGAACGTTATTAGAAGCGGCAGGACTCTGAAAAGCTCATTAGACACATAGTTCTTTTAGGGAATACAAAACGAATTCCTGAGGCCATCGTAAGGTCACGTACCTGGCGAGGCTTAAAGAAACGCCGCCGAACTTTTATTAGGGTTGTTTCGACAAAATGCGGCCAATTTCCTATGTGACTCCGTTGAGGGGGATTCTCCGCTTAATCTAAGGTGTGTATTCTTTTGCGGCGAGGGAGTTTTGGAAAACGTTAAGACCGGGGTTAATTTTAATGAGAAAATAAAGATTATATAAAGAATTGGCTCAGATAAAGATAAGAACGAAAGTAAAAAGGTTGAAAGCAAAGAATTAAGTTTATGAGGCTATAAACAGTAAGCAAAGTTTGTGACATTTGTATTTTTGTGGTTTTGCCGGGCTACTCTCAGAGGACTGAGGCGTGGGTTTAAGGAAAAACAAACGCTATTATTTTACCTACTAATAAATTAGCTTTTAATTAAGGGGGCGTGCGCCAACTTCAATTCTCACGTCCTTCATTTCTTCTCAGTTTCATTTTGTTTCTTCTATGTGAAGAGGGACTTATCTTTCTTCAACATTGGGGGTTTTATAATCGAGAGTAATTTTCGAAGATCTTGCCGAGCAGGCGTTTTGATTCTCATCTCTTTTCGGCTTCGGCCATTAACGGAATTAGACCATATCAAATTTAAATATTTTTCTGAAGTTTCACCGTCAGTTGCTCGGCGCATCTTCAAGGATTTATTCTACACGAGATCATAACACTGAATTTTTTTCGCATACATTATTCGATTTTAATGTGGTAAATGTCGCTGAATGGGCCTCGTACAACCGAAGGCAAAACATCGGAAATAAATTTCATTTTGATACAGTTTAATCATAGAAACTCAAAAAGTAGGTATGATATTTTTTATTTTATAAAAACATACTTTTTTATATTATAAAAAGGTATTCTTGTATGTGAAATTTCTTCAGTATTTCTGTTGAAAAAGCGCGACAAGCCACAAATTACTTTACTGTAAACTCACCTTGTTTGTAGAAAATACATCATCACTCTGAGACCCTCGTCACCATCGTTCACACCTGAACTAGAACTATCAGTAGATTTGTTTTCTGAACCATTAAAAACTGGGAGTTTTCGATTAACTAAAAACTCATCATTATCGTTTTCCTATATTTTTAATTTTCAAAAGTAGTTGAAAAAGCTTTTCGGCAATATGATTATTATTGTGGTGCTACAATCTATATTTGAACTGAGCAAAAATATTTCGTTACTTGCTAAATGCCGATTAGTAGATCCCTGTTGTGCAAAAATCTCATTTTCAAGTTTGGCTTGTTATATTGTTGCACAAAGCACTTCAATTGAAGGGTTGTTGCAAAAGCCGGCCACATACACTGTGGTCCAAATTAAATAGCCACCTTTTTTGGGCTTTATTATTTTTCTTATTTTTTGACCGATTTTAAAGATTTTTTTATATGTTTTAGTTGAATCATTTCTGAGTTATCTCTGACTTCTCCACTTATTTCTCTGTACAGGGTGCGCAAAAAAATCGAATTTTTCTAGAACGTTGATTTTAAAGTCGTTGCAAAAATCAGGTTATTACAATATTTCTACGATTTCATGTTAAAACGGTTCATTCGTTTTCGTATAATGATCAGCAACTTAAAGATTTTGATTGAATTAAATTTTTAATAGTTATTTTTAAAAAAATCTATGAGTTTGTATTTGCTGAATTAGGTAGGTGTTCTGAAATTTCAAAAATGTCAAAAAGAAGAGCAAAAAACCGGAATTATAAAATAATAATACATTTTTTATTGATTAGACTTCAGAAAATTGAACTAAACGGTTTTCGTTTTAAATCATTCTTTATGCTTTTTTTATATCATTCTTTATTATTTATTATTCTTCTTACTGAATACTAATTCTCGTTGTTTTAGATATTGCGTGATGTTTTTTTAAGCATTAACACATTGAACTGTATGGTACAAAAGTCCAACTAAAAATCAAGGGAGCCTTGATTAAATTTCAAACAAAAGAAAACAGATTGATAGTGAATGTTGACAGTTTCTTTGAGATTTTGAAATATTATTCTTGGAATCTTTATAAGTTGTAATAATGCCCATTCTTAGTTTAGAAGATAAATTGTTGATAAAGTCCCTTAGAGAAACATTTAATTATGTAGCTAAAAAGTTAGTGGCTATGTTTCCACGAAAAAATTGGAAGCTTAACTGATGGTTCTGTGCGGGTAAAGCCGGGACGTGGTAGGAAAAGATCCACCAGAAGCCTTGCCAACATTGAACAAGTGAGAAACATTATTCAAAATGCCCCAGCTTATGTTTCGGTAAGTTGTCGAAAAATATCTAAAACAACGAGAATTAGTAGAAGTTCAGTAGGAAGGATAATAAAGAATTAAAAATTGAAACCTTTAAAAAGATTTATTGTCAAAAGTTAACGGCTGCCGTAAAGCAAAAACGTATTGAAAGATGTGAACTTTTATTACAAAGTTTCAGGTGCCGGAGAGATATCGAAAAAATATGGTTTACCGATGCAAAAATATTAACTCTTCGACAACCAAAAAACCCTCAAAATAACCTAGTAACCTACTGATATGAAAAAGAGAGATATTCCTTTAAATCGGTTACTAGATGAAAGGGTACATTTTTCGGAGTCGGTGATGGTTTCCGTGGGAGTTTCCATGAAGAGAAAACCAGCATCATTTTTCTAGACGAGAACGTAACCTCTGAAGTTTACCAACGAGAAATTTCATCTTATATGTTACCGGAAACCGAATATATTTGTGATAACTATACATTCCAACAAGACAGTGCACCTGCACATACTTCCAACAGTACCATTAGATATTTACGAGAGAACTGCCCAGATTTTATAGAACCTCAGTCCTGGCCCCCAAACAGTCTGAATCTTAATCCAGTGGATTATACAGTATGGAGTGTTCTGGAAAGAATGGTTTACGAAGATGTGGTGGTTAACACTGTTAAGGAATTAGAAGAAAGAATAATAATGTGCAGGCAAAATCTTAAAAAAGAAATATTAACAAATTCTATCGGCTTATGGCGCCGAACGCTTCATGCTGTTGTAGAAAATCGAGGTGGTGATATCCACCATCAGTTTTTATAAATTGTTGATGTTATCTACTGTTTATAATAAAATAATTTAAAGTTCATTTCCCTCGAGTGTAATAAATAAATGTATTATTATTTTATATTTCCTGTTTTTTGATCTTGATTTTAAATAGTTTAATATACTTCAGCAAAATACAAACTTATAGGTTTTTTAGCCGATTAAATAACTATCGCATGCAACTTAAATTAAAAAATTAACTATTAAAAATTTAATTCAATAAAAATCTTCAAGTTGCTGGTCATTATCCGAAAACCAATGAACCATTTTAACATGGAATCGGAGAAATATTGGAATCACCTCATTTTTGCAATGACTGTAAAAATCAACGTTTTAGAAAAATTCGATTTTTTTGGGCACCCTGTACAAAAAAATAAGTCGAGAGTTTACAAGTTACTCAGAAATAATTCAGCTAAAACATATCTAAAAATATTTAAAATCGGTTAAAAACTACGAAAAATAATAAACTTTAAAAAAGGTTCCAATTTAATTTGGACCACAGTGTAAATGAGCAGAAGAACAAATCTGAAGATATGTTAGTATTCGTCGCCGCGTGATTAAACATGTGTATTTTTACTTGTTTTAATACGCTAGTGTATAACATTTTACTTTCCAGTTCCTTTTTATTTTATTATGTTAGTTTAGCATTCTGAATATATTTTCTATGTCGCAGTCTTGTCGTTGTTACCCCTACAAAAAATAGAACGTTATTAGAAGCGGCAGGACTCTGAAAAGCTCATTAGACACATAGTTCTTTTAGGGAATACAAAACGAATTCCTGAGGCCATCGTAAGGTCACGTACCTGGCGAGGCTTAAAGAAACGCCGCCGAACTTTTATTAGGGTTGTTTCGACAAAATGCGGCCAATTTCCTATGTGACTCCGTTGAGGGGGATTCTCCGCTTAATCTAAGGTGTGTATTCTTTTGCGGCGAGGGAGTTTTGGAAAACGTTAAGACCGGGGTTAATTTTAATGAGAAAATAAAGATTATATAAAGAATTGGCTCAGATAAAGATAAGAACGAAAGTAAAAAGGTTGAAAGCAAAGAATTAAGTTTATGAGGCTATAAACAGTAAGCAAAGTTTGTGACATTTGTATTTTTGTGGTTTTGCCGGGCTACTCTCAGAGGACTGAGGCGTGGGTTTAAGGAAAAACAAACGCTATTATTTTACCTACTAATAAATTAGCTTTTAATTAAGGGGGCGTGCGCCAACTTAATTTTCCGAAAATAGTTTTATTCTTAAAAGTTGTAAATGTCACACAGCGAACTAAGTAAACTGAGCAGAAATTAAATAAAAAAGAGGTACTTTCTTCATGGCCATTTTTCGAAAATATTAGAGGTACATTTGACGCCCTTTTTTTAATGCGTTAGCATAGATCATTTTAGCATTGTAAAAACTTCCAAATGCGATCTTCTTTCAACTGCGGTATTTTTCTTTAGTATTCTTTAATAACGGTATACAGAGGAAATAAAAATCTTGGATGAAAATTTTCCCGATTGCCCTGTATATTATTGTAATTTCTGATTCCTCCCTTTTTGGCCATTTGCCCAATATAGGATTTGTGGGGTCTATACAGAGTCGTTCAAGATTTTTGTTTAATTGTGCGAGTAAAATGAGGTCACATGCACGTGATTCTACGCGGCAGAAAAAAAAGGACAACTGTAAGAAGACTTAGCACATTTCAGGCTTTAGACAAACGAACTTGTAAAGAGAGAATGGAAGATTTTCGTCCCTGAGCGCGCACCAGAATATCACGTGATCGAAAAAACTACCAAAACTTAAGGGAAAACAAAATCATGGGGAATTGTCTTACCACCTAGTATACTCATGCAAAGTCCACCATTATAGAACATTGAACATGGCCATGGAAACTTGATTTTCACAAGAAAACTAAAAGGAACCTCCAATGGAATAATGTAAGGCAAGTTATTAGCAATGCACTTTCTTGTATGGATGGTTATCTATAGACGACCATTGGGCGAGCAAATATTCGATAAGGTAGAAATAGACACCTTCCGCAAACGACAACGTTAATGTTACGGAAATAGGTGTAGTTCAGTATTAAATTATCGCTTTAATTGTCTGCGTGCTATGAAGTTTTGGTGAATTCTATATTTAATGTGTTTCTACCTTTTATTTTATAATTTTTCTTTGTGATAGTGGTCAAATTTTTATCGCTGAAATTCCATGCTTAAAAAATAAATAAAAATTGTTACAAGCTAAGTTGACTTAGTCGATAAAAAGAAAGTGAGTTCTATTCATATTTATAAACTGATATGAACTTAATTTTTAAAGATAAATATTAAAACCTTGTTTAATATCTGAGATTTTTGACATTCATTTATACTTATTCATATTTATTAAATCTCTAAAACTCTTTTATTTATAAAGATTAAAGTTCGTTTTTTATTATTATACGTGTTCACAAATGTGTAGATATACATTTAAACTGGTTTACTTTTTTCATGGCTAACCACTGGAAAATTACTATTTTAATTTTCCAAGTCAAATTTAATTTACTATATAGATCTAATCGATATCGACAGGTTATGTAAACGAAATATTAAAGGTTCTATTAAAACATCTAAAACATTTTCATAGATATATGGGTTATGGTCTACATAAACGTAGAAACCGATCTTAACACATGGGTTTGGTCAAAGTTTACTGAATGAAAATATATTCAGTAAACTTTGATTCGGTGAACACAAGGCGGGTATAAGAGCTCGACTTGTGTTCCGAGTAAATATTTCTGAAGACGCGTCTAATGCAAATCGAAACGTCAAATAGTAATCCTAATTTGAGACAGTATTCCTTTTAAAAAATTACATTATTATTACCTTTACTCTAGACTCATAAAAAATAATACATAAACATTAACAATAATTTTAATACGTCCTTAAAGTAAAATATTATACGAAGATGCGTGGGCACCAAGTAGGTACCCACATAAATTCCGCACATATTTCTAATCAATCATAACAGTTTTAAACGATTAGGGATGGATAATAAAAATGCACAAGTTATGAATATTAATGCACTAGAAGTTTAAAACGCAGTCAAGCGTAACAAGTTTTAATTAATTAATTTAAAATTAACGGGAATTTAATTTTGCAAGTCAAGCTCGTAAAAATTGCCACAAACATACATCTTTACTAGCTAATTTTGCTTACTACTCACATTGGACTATTTTGAACAAGTAGGTGGTAAAAATGTTTTAATAGTTTCCGATGTGGAAAAGGACTTAATTATACCTCGGACAAGTGTAAAAAAATGGAAATGTTAAGGCATTAACAGTTTCAGTTAAAATTTTAAAAACATATTTGAACTGGAAAAAAAGCGCTTGTTTCGATATCGGATAAATAATCTACTGAAACATCAGAATACGCAGTAGTCGAACAAGACACGGCAACGTCCAGGTTCCCCTAAATGGATGCAGGCTTTAAAAAGCCTGTACCCATCCAAAGTTTACTGAATAAAAATATAAATTGCAGTACTTGAACACGTGACTCGATTTACCTATTCCTCGCGTCCCACCCCGGCTGGTACATTCTGGGTAACGGTCGGTTCTTAAGCGCCAGTTTGTCATTGTCCAATATAGTGAGACAAAATTTTGTTTATTTCTTAGACAAATTTGAGCCAATATGACTATTAGATATTGCTTTGTAGATGGTTGTAAAAAACATGTTTTATCAATTCCGTCGTTATGTCTGTCTGTCTGTTTATTAGTTTGGGAAATAGTTTAAACACTACTTACCCGATTGACTCCAAATTTTGACCAAAAATGAAGGGTCATGTGAGGATGACCTAGTAATATGTTCAAAAAAATTGTTAGAGTGGTGTATTATTTGGGGTTAAGATCCAGTAAAAAAAGCAAGTCTTTTTTAAATTGTCGAACCTCAAGATTCTATATCCAGCATGAGACCCTCGATCCTCTTGTTATAATGTTAGAGTTGTGTATTATTTGGGGTTGGGATTCAGTAAAAAAACAACAGACTTGTAAACTGTCGACGTTTCGCTATTTTATTGTTGCATCCTCAGGACACATATAAATTCTATATCCTGCATGAAACCCACATTATCAGTCTTTACCTACTACGCTGGTCCGCAGATATTTCCCAGATATTAAATTTCTAAATGGTTTTTGCTAACGATGCTCTTGTTGTTATGTTAGAGTGGTGTATTATTTGGGGTTGGGATCCAGTAAAAAAACAATAGATCTTTTTAAACTCTCTACGTTTGACTATTTTATTGTTGCATCCTCAGGACCTATATATAAATTCTATATCCTGCACGAAACCCATATTTTCAGTCTTTATCTATTACTTTCGTCGGTAGTTATTTCCCAGATATTAAGTTTCTAAATGGTTTTCGTTAACGATCCTCTTGTTTTTATGTTAGAGTGGTGTATTACTTGGGGTTAGCATCCAGTAAAAAAAACAAGACTCTATTTTTAAATTGTCGACGTTTCGCAACTGTATTGTTGAATCCTCAGGACACATATATAGATTTTATATCCTGCGTGAAACCCATATTAACAGTCTTTCCCTACTCCATTGGTTCGCAGATATTTGCCAGATATTAAGTTTCTAAATGGTTTTCGTTAACGGTTTTCTTGTTGTTATGTTAAAGTGGTGTATTATTTGGGGTTAGGAAATAGCTGCGGACCAACGAAGTATGTAAAAACTGATAACATGGGTTTCAGTTTAAGATGGCGAAACGAAATGGCAGCCAAATAATTTTTTTTAAAAATCATCGTAAAAAATTTTGCAGAAAAATTAAATATGCAAATGGGATAAACTGGTACGAATTCAACATGACGTAACAAAATGGCGGCACAAAAGGAAAAGTATACAAATATTCATCATAAGCTTCCAAGAAATCATTAAACTTTTGCTTATATCTACTATGCCCAGAACTACTACCGCATCCATACTTACAAATTAAAATAAGTTCACTTAACTTTGTCGATGTTGAAGCAAACTGCTTTAAAACGGGTTTTTGCACTATAGATTGAACGTTGAACAGTATCATAAAGTAACGCCTGAAGATCAATTTCTCCTTTGGTCTCACAAACACTAATAAATTCTCTTAATGGATTACATTCATTTTTTGCTTTTTGCAGCTCATTGTACGATGGATCTAGTAAATGTCCTGCTTCACGAGCACTCTTTCTTAGATGAATATATGATGGTACGTAGATTGCAGAATGACAACACAAAGACCTCTTCTCTGCAGTATTGACGCACGTTTTTGTTTTCCTTTTCCCGTCTTAAATGCTTGATTTTATTTGAAGGATTTGGCGAAGCCCAACTGAAAGCAAATGTTGAACGTTTTTTTCTTTGACTGATATTTAACTTCTTCAAGTGGTTTTGGTGGTAGTCTAGACGATGTCAGTTGTTCTAACCCATGCATTTATGAGCAGTGATTTTAAAATTAAACCAGTTCTTCTGGAGCCATTAAACATTCATGAAACGTTCATAAAACAAGAAAAAAGAAACTGTTTCGAAAGTTTCCGCAAAAACTAAAATACATTGCCGAAAAGCTAATACTCCAGACTGTTGAAACATGCACTTTTCTTTTTGGCATTACTTGGCTACTTGGCTTTTAATATTTCTCATTTACAAAACTTAAAAACAACAAGTTTTAATGATACTTACGATTGTCGCAACTCATTTCAGCCCAAATTTCGTAAACCTATGAACAAACTTGGACCTGCCATTTAAAATGTCACTTTAAACAAGCTATTTTTGGTCGTTATCAGAGTTGTCATTGTGCTTGGCATGGCCTTCTATGTGAAAATATAGCTTAAACTTGTAACGTTTACGAAAAAAGAAGCAAACAAATAGCTTAGTCATCGGAAGTCATCAGGTTGAACCTTGATAAATATTCTCATATGTTATTTCCAAGTACAATTAATGAATTTTTTTGTTTGTTAATAAGTTGTAACCCAACTGATATTGTAAAAATTGGCGAATTTTGTTCTTTGACATCTTTTTAACACAATTGTCTCTGTGGTGGCTGACGGACATTTATTAGACTTTCACAAAATGAATGAACGCATTGCACATGCTTTAGTGTTGGAACCTACCTTATTCTTTCTGCACCTGCTTTCTTCTACCAGCATAACTATTCAACCTATTCTGATAGTACACTCCACTCCAACATATAATTTTCCAAAACTATTTTCAAGGCTGATAGTAACGTAATAGTTATTTATGATATAAGTGTTTAAATACTCATATTACGACTCCAGATGCAAATGTTATCGAACGAGGCGTTAGCATTAAATTTATAAAATTAAGCTTTTCAAATTTACATTTCAAAATGACAATGACATATTTTCTGATAAATGAACATTGAAAATTAGAGTTTAATAAGCTTTAATTACCTTAAGTTCATTTTTTAAGTTGCTTTATTACATAAAAGTCACCTAAGAAGTGATACGGCGTGAAAATAACGGAATTGAATTAAAACTTTCTAAAATGGAAAATAAAGTCATTAGTGCCTCTATTAACGCACTTTGTTAGCTATAACAACTAATTTCTACAGTTTTCCTAAACTAGTAATCAGAAAACGGTCATAACTAACAAAGTTTTCAATAATATGCTTAATTACGAGACAATGATAGCATTTAAATTCTTAAATTGTAGTCCATCCACTTTGTGATTTCTATATAGAATAATAAAATTATGATCTAATGAAATGCTTAAAAAGTCTGTAAAATTAAATTTCCTGGAATAAAGCTTTCTTTGTAAAGAAGCAAAAATAATAAATAACAGAATAACAATTATGTAAAAAAATATCAATTAAAAAACAATCAAAAAATGGTCTACTGGAATATTGAAGGGAGGTTTATTTGAAGTATGGCACCTTAGTAAAAACCGAGGTAAAAGCGTTCTTTAACAAAAGTAATTAATTATTATTTTTTGGAAATAAAAGAGTTTGTATCTTCGCTCTCGACATAACTTTCGTCTTTCAAGACATTTTGCTCTATACAAGGTTTTCCATATAATAAAAAAGTACATGATCATCTTCGTCATCATCAATTTCTAACTTAGATGTAGATTCCAAAAAATACGCAATAAAATTGATATTATAAGCATGGCTAAGAGAGTGGCAATATGAACTAAAAATTTAGATTTAGGACACTATTTATTTCCACTTTAAATATTTTAAACAAACAATATTTGTTTTTAATATATAAACATAATAATAATAACACACAATATACTAAATAGATTATAAAAAAAGGTTTCTAATTAGTTGATTTTCTTAAACTAAAGAAAAAACAACGAAATTATTATAACATTATTAATAAATATTTACCTCTAGAACATTCAAATAATTTGCTGTTTTTTATTTTATAAACCATCTTTAGGTTTCTTACATATCGTTTCCATTTTATAGTTTTAATTCCTTCCGTATGTCGCTTAAACTAAAGAGTTATTTATAAGGAATTTGTTACAGAGACCTCAGTTAAATCAGTATACGGGTAAACAAAAAATCGAAACGTATCAAGAGAACAATCAAGAGACAAAGAACCATTTTCGCGAGGCTTCTCTGTGGGTGGCTGTAAATGAGAAGACAGTGGGTTTCATGCAAAAAGTGGGTAGTGTAAAAGCTAAGCGACCTGACGTTGCCAACTTAGTATTTTAATTGTAGTTGTAGTCCATCTTAGAGCCCGGTCAAAAGAACCGACAATGGTCTCGTCTTCATTGGACTTGTTTCGCTTATGTAGGTTTACCACACATGTATTTTGTATAAAATACTCGTTCATTGTACATTAGAGATTTATATTAACCAGGGCTTATGTCTCTATTGTTGAAGAGATATACATATATTAAGGTGCTTGCCATTTAACCTTTTGAATTTCGTTTTGTGGCAAGTTACAGTAGAATAATTACTACCTCTGTACTGTGCAAATGTCTGATATATTTTAAATCGGAAAATGCTAAATAAAATTAGTGGTTTGTTTTTACTAGTATAATATAATTTTGTTTAGTAATTTCCACTAATTTATTTCAGTTTGACAGCTGTTTCGACACCCTGGGTCTTTTTCAAAAAGCATCTCAAGACTGATACAAAATTTTTAAAAATAATAAATGAGCTATACATATATTAAGGTGCTTGCCATTTAACCTTTTGAATTTCGTTTTGTGGCAAGTTACAGTAGAATAATTACTACCTCTGTACAGCGCAAATATCTGATATATTTTAAATCGGAAAATGCTAAATAAAATTAGTGGTTTGTTTTTACTAGTATAATATAATTTTGTTTAGTAATTTCCACTAATTTATTTCAGTTTGACAGCTGTTTCGACACCCTGGGTCTTTTTCAAAAAGCAACTCAAGACTGATACTAAATTTTTAAAAATAATAAATGAGTAAAGAGTCTACCTACTTAGCCCACGCATCCATTAGATATAATGGTTTAACAATAGGGAGCCGGTAAGTCAATACCTAGTAAACAGCGAGGCCTACGCGCTTACGCGTGACGTCATCAAATTTAGGCCTATGTTATTTCAATACCTTCATTAGAAGGTACAGGTTATTTACAGGGACATATTTAAATGAGCATTTTTCTTTAATTTCAGCAAATAAACACTAATTTATAAGGTTTATTTTATGAGTTTTTGAATTTATCAAATTTGTTCGGTTTCGCTATAGAATTAAAATGCCAAAAGCGACTCTTAAGCGATTACTGTTGTTTTTTTGTTACACGACGAGGAATGCATTCATGCACGAACTATTATGCACAAGGCACTCCAGAACAGTGTGGGACTCGGTAAAGCCCCTACCCACTAAACCCCTCCGTGTTCTTACCCGACAACGTTTGCCCGGATCTACCGCAAAATTTCAAACAGATGTCGGTATGATTTTTTGCTTACTAATTGTCCTATTTTAGCCAATTATGAAATTGTCAAAGCCGAGTTATTTGTCAAAATCGGGTAAGATTTCAAGTCCAGGTAGGTAGTATAGGCCTGTGGTGAGTCCATATGATCAAGAATATAATGTTCTTATTGTATATTGTCAAAATCGGGTACGGTTTCTAGTTTGGGTAAGTAATATATGCCTATGGCAATGATCAAAAATACAATAGTTTAATATTTTAACTTGTCAAAATCGGCTATGGTTTCAAGCTTGGGTAAGTGGCAAGTGGGTAAGTATAATTAAGTATATGCCTGTGTTGTGGTGAGTCTATATGATCAAGAATATAATAGGTTGTTATTTGCTAAATTCTGAAAAAGATTGTATTGATGATACTTCATAGCAATACAAAAATGCGAAACTTGTGCTAGGATTTAATTTCATAACTACCTATTTATTAAAAGTCTGTAGTATCCTTTTTTTGTTTTTATTTAATAAATTATGATTATGTTTAGAGCAATAATTATTAAGAAATGTATTTGAAATGCTATTAAAAAAGATTTTTGAAACATTAATTTTTAGGTGGCTTTTACAACTTTCGAAAAAAGTTAAAAGTGTATTTTTATTAAAATAACTTAAACACAACTCACAAAGAAAAGATTTTTTGTTGTAAATACCAAAAAATGTATCTTCAAATTAATCAATTAGCTTTTTAAATATAATACATTCAGTTGAAACTACATCTACTACCTGTTCTCGAGGATATAAAGGAGCACCTCAACTTAAGGAATTAATTAAACTATAAGAATCCTTTACAACACAAGGTTCATTGAGAGTTAAGTTTTCTTTGCAAAAAGTACAACTATTTTTTTTTAAACAATATAGCAGCAATAGCCGCTTAAATAGGTTATTACTGGGAGTTCTGGTTGTATAGCTTCAGTATCAGACTGTGTAACTATGATTTTAGATAATAAATTATTAACATGTTCAGAATTTAAATTGGTGTCTAATGAACGTGTTTCACATTCAACAAACAAAACAACTGATTTATATTAATGTCCCCATAATGTCTAGATTTTAGAGATAACAGACTGAATTCTAATTTTTTTTCTGATTCATATAGCTGTCGAACTGAGATATGATAGTGACCACCAGCTAATTGCCTATATTTTCTAAAACGCCCTTCCAATAGGTCTGTTTGAAATTTGCCCAGTAATACATAATTCATATTAAGCTCAGTTAAACAGTATTCAGTAACTTCAATAAGTCCATGAATGGTGTGGTTTAATGCAGTGTGGAGTTGTATTTGTAAAATTAGTTGGACTCCAAGTATCTAACCAATTTTGCATTTTTAGCCAAAAAACAAAAATTAGGATCATCATTGGGGCTGTTACTATTTGTTTGGTAAAAGGTTCTTGATATTTATCTAACAAATGTTTTTCCTTAAAGGGAGTTTTTACGTTCACAATTTTCCAGCATGTCAATATAATACTAATAAAGTCTGGGGTATCTTGTGAATGTGAACAAATCCTTTTAGAGTCTCTATAATAAAGGGATTAAAGATTTTAAGAGCTAATTATACATTTTGTCTTTCAAGAGATGATGGAAATAGAGCCTTTAAACTAAGTGAATAACCATGCTTCAATAGTTTGTCTTGTTCTAGTTCGTATAGGTTTTTGATCACAGAAAAGGAAGCACATTTTTTTTGGCCCGTCTCAAAATGGGGATAAGAAAATGTTTGGTCAGGTTTTGAATTAAGCCAGTTGTTAAACATACATTTCAGTAAATGGAAAGTGTCAAAAAAGTAAAATACATATATACTGGGTCAATAGGATGTGGGAATACTATACTGAGTTGATTAAGGGGTGAAAAATTACTCATTGTTTTACTGTTTACTGTGTTATTGTCACCAACTGTACAAAAAACTACGTACCCAATTTCTTCTAAATTTCTATAATGGTCTTGATAAAGGTATATAATATTTCTGAATTAAGTTTAGCTACAGGAGATATATGAATAACTTCTTTAAGGCTTGAGCAAGGACTAGTGATCATAAATGCTTCTGCAGATGATGCTAAGGTATCTTTATTATTTACTGATGTTCCTACGGTATTGCCTGCCTTGTAATCCAAATAGAGTTCGATGTGATTTTCATCATAAAGTAATGTAACATATTTTTCTTTATCTATTAAATATTGAAAAATGTTACGAGCATAGGTTAACAAAATTTCTTTCATCGATATGAGGATCTGTTAAAAATCTATTACAAATAAATTTTACTGTGTTAGGATGTGGTAAGATAATAGGAGCATGACTCGGTATGGTGTAAATCACGAGTTTCACTAGGATCAGGAATGTCGCTATCAAGATTTATGGGTATTGAAATCATCATATTGTCAATTGTGTCAATTAAACTTTCTATTTCATCCAAACTGCTAGGTAAAAATGTTGATTTTAAATTTTTTATTGAAACACAAACAGATTGACCATATAAAAATGTTTCTAACTTTAAATCTCTATTTATAACAATTGCCCAAGTTATTAGGACCAGGAGTATAATCAAGTTTAAATAAAGTTATTTTATCTGTATCCTTTACCGAAAACCACCCGTTCCTTAAATTAAAATGAAGAAATACTTTTAAAAATTCTTCAAAGCCTCTCCATGTAAATTAAACTCTTCTTTACTTTGTTCTATGGCTTGCAAAAGATGTAGTTCATCAAGATTTTTCAAGATTTTCACCAAAAATGGAGACAAAACTACTTTATTTACTCTAATTCACGAACAACGACACCATGTTTTACACTGTTTTGTTTCGGTTAGCAAGTGCCGGTTGTCGGCCAGACGTCTAATGGCCAGTTATCACGATATGACATAAGCAAAACTGCATCGGTCTATGCTTTAATGTATTTCTTACGGAGGCGATTCCAGGCCTAGATGACGTGGCGTCAGGCCTATTTTAATTTCAGCTGGTTGGTCTTGTTGTTTAGTAGGTATTGGTTAAGTCCGTTTGATGGTTCAATAAAATATCCCAGTTTTTCCTCTTATTAATTTCTAGACTTTTCAAGTAATTTAACTTGTAACTTACTGGCTGAATGCAAAATTTAAAATTCAATATTAAAATTGTGATTTGTTTTGTAGTAAGTGTTTTGCATAAGTAGAATCTAATTTTTGTTTAATATATTATGTTTTGTATTCTTTTATACATTTATAAAAAGATCAACCCGTTTGAGAAGTATATACTTTTTCACAAGAACTACATTTTAATCGATATACCCCAGATTTTTGGTTCTTATTTGTATTCGAAACAGCTATGCAAATGAAATAAATTAGTGGAAATTACTAAACAAAAATTATTTATTATACTAGTAATAATAAAAAAACAAGCAAACGCTTTGCGACAGTTTGTTACTATGGCTCTCACACTCAGGGACGAAAACCTGATGTGGGAAGTGTCATTTCAGAAAACCGTGTTTTTCGACTTTCCGGCGGACATATCTCGGAAACTATTAGAGATAGGACATTGCATTTAATATGTATTTTTAGAGGAGACGATACCGAAGATCTGGTACTGCAAAGTTGACCAAAAAAGTCAACTTCGATGTAACACGGTTGAGGTTGCAATTTTAATTTTTTTCTAACAAAACTTTCTGGAACGATGGCTTTTCCAGTCTTACAGACCCTATTGTTTTTGGTTGGGTTTCCATTTCGTTTGACCACGAATTTTGCAAGAGAAGTTTTTCATAGGAAATATCTAGAAGAACTACAACTTAAATGCATCTCTGTCGGAAAAATAGCGAGATAATAGAAATTTTTAAGAAAAACTGAAATTTTTCGAAAAAGTCGTAAAAATGAATTTTTTAGCAACTTTTTATTTTTTATAAAGAAATATAGGCATCTGATCAGAAAACTAATTACGGAATCGAAAAGTGCTTAAAAAGCTTCACAAAATGGACTATTTAGGAAGGGTCCTCGATTGTATACAGGGGTGCGCTAACGAGGTGAAGTTTGCACCAAAGTTCCCAACAATGGATACATTTTTTAACATTTTCCTATATTACAAGCAAACTAATATATCTAAGCCCGTAGAGTATTTTTTTACGAAACAAGATATGTTTAGGTAGACCGTGACCAAATTTTGAGTTTATAACGAACGGTTAAATTACTGCAATTTTTTAAAGTTGATAATTTAAATTCCAGGTTTAACCTCATTTTGCCGCTTACTGCGAATAGTATTGGAAATTATTTCCAGACTCGCGGATAGAGCATTTATTTGGTTATAAGAAGGCTCTAATAACATTTCCCTCTACCTACTCAGCAAGTGTGTGAAAATTCGATTTAAAGAAAAAAGTATCGGTACCGATCCATATACGACGCGGAATGAGAGGTGGCCTAAGATGATAATAAAATTTACAGAGATATTTGACATGTCAGTTGTGAGAGATGTTACGGTTGAGTTTTGGTTTGTTTAAAGCAAATATTTCTCTATTTTTTATCGCTTAGATTTATGTTTGTTTACGAGTTTAAGTGTATGTGCATTTTCATTGTGTTCAGAGAACTTTCTTATGAGAAGAAAACTGTATTTTTCAACGAGAATTTGAAGTTATTGAAAAGTGGAAGAAAATATAAACGTGGTTCAAGGCATTTGCCCAAGCAGTTTCTGTAAAGTGATCACATCTCCGTTTTATACTGTAAGTGTTTGGTTATCAATTTTTTTTAACAAAACAAGTTTTGCAATTAGTAATATCCTAGTATCATATTTTACATAAAATTTTCATATATTTGATAACGGCTTTGTATTTTAACAATATGATGATTATTTATTGTGTTTTAAACCGTTTTTATTTCATTAATAGGTGCACATTTGAATAAGTTCTTCCGAAGCAGTTCTCGACTTTTCAAATTCTCATTTTCGTTATCCGTAAACAAACCGTAACTCATCTGTATACTGCATTTGAAGAGATATTACAGAATAAATTTTACATCTTTATAACGACTTTTCCTTATCTACAAGATGGTGTTCAAATAAAAAATGGGCGTTTGGTGGGAAAACTGGTTACGGTGCCGGAAAGCACTCAAAAAATACACAAAATGGGCGGTTTAGGAAGGGTCTTGGAATATACACAGGGGTTGCAATTATTTTAATATTAAACCTCTCAAAGTTTTAAATACGGTTTTCAAAATTTGATGTAATTTTTAGGGGAGTAATTTATTTTGAAAAAATATCGTGAAAGCTCTCCAAAAAATTGTTTTTTTCCTGTAACTTCTAAATTACTTAAAATGTTTATATACGGTTTTCACAGTTCCATGTAACTTTTAGGGACGTCATTTAAAAAATGTTTAGCCGAAATCTCATTTTCAAATACGGTAGATGCATTGAGGTAAAAAAAAATTGACATGTCAAAAAAATTATTTTCCCCATAACTTCTGAACTGCTTAAAATTTTTAGATACGGGTTTCACAGTTTTTTTGTAACTTTTAATTTCGTAATTTATTTTAGAGAAATATTTTTGCAGCTGTCCAAAAAAACGTCTAGTATTCATAATAATGAACTATTAAATTTTGGAAATATACTTTAAGCTAATTTACGTTACCCTAAATTAAAGTAAAAAAAAGCTTTTAAAATAATAATAATAATAATAATAATACCGGATAAACCATCCTACACCATCCGATCACACTCGGTCAGGTCTAAGTGGAATGGAAAACAGAACTGCTGCATGGAAGATATGTAGCGAATCTGAACGGAGGGCGACACTATCAACGACTTACCTTGTTGAAGGCCAACTAATGTCAGAAGCTGAAGGGCCAAGTTGTATCGACAGAAAACCTAAGAAAATATATTCCAAACAGGGCCTATTATCTGACAAATGCCGACTATGCCAGACCACTACAGAGTCAACACAACACTTAACTACTGGCTAGATATATGTAACCCCCAAATCCACCAATCTTACAGCAAAATTTCTTTAATAAATATCAAACAGCAGCGGATCCTGATCCCACCACAACCGACCAGATATTCTTATCTTCGATAAAAACCACCGAAAAGCGCATATAATATGCATCCAGATACCAGCATACGAAAATATCCGCAAATAAAGGACAGAGAAAGTTCCAAAACATCAAGAACTAGCTGACTAGTTAAAAAGGATGTATAATTTGGAAAAAGGTGGACATTTGTCCGGTAATCATCTCATGCAATAGACTGATGGACAAGCACTTACTTAAAATACTTACCGCTATTGGCATTCAGAACATAAAGAAGACCATAGCAATTGCGCAAGAAGAGTAATCTTTGCGACCAATCATACTATTCGAAGAGTACTGGCAACAGATGGTCGCGTTGGTCTGTGAAGACCCCTCGGACATTTGCCATTATATTTACCAGAATACAGAGGCTCCAGCACAGAGATAACGTGAGGTCTTGCGGGGATTTATTCTTGAATAGGGGGTAGGTCCACATAAGCTGAGGCTCCGCGAGGAATGGACCAGAGTGCAACTAGTAGTTATTAGCGAAATACAAGACGAAGGACCTTTTTAAGGGTGGCCGAGAAGAATCCAAGTATTTAAAGCCCGGTGACCTTTTCTTTGTCATCGTTATTTCTAAACGGGTACCCTCGCGCTCGTACTTACAGCACCAGGCCCCTTAAGTCGTTAATCTGCCACTTCATTGGACTCAGATACTTAAAACACGATAGTCGTTAATCCGGCCCTGTATTTGACAAACATTTGAACGCATTTACACAGCACCCTTTGACTTGTGCCACATTTACCAAAACCTAGAAAATTTAATATGGATAAAATAAAATAATAAATTATATTAAGAGATTTTGATGCGATTTTATTTAAAGCGGTATCACCAGCTCAACCAACTCACCAACTCAATATAAAACAAAGTCTCGAGGAGAGTACTGGTAGTATTAAACCTAATAAAGATGACAAATGAGAGATTTAAAAGAGATTAAACTAATAGTAACAAAAATGCAACAATATCATTTTACATTTTGATTTTATAGTTGCAACATTTATTTTAAAATAATTATACCGCAAAATCTAAAATTGCTCATCATCCCAGGCATAAGCTAACATTGTGAAAATTTGTAGATATGATAAGGCAATTCTAGAGCGTAACCCAAAACGCTTTGTCACCATTTCAAAGACAATACCGCCACAGGAAAAAGTCGATAGAAAAACTCGTGACACACAACACGAGCAAGAAGAACTAAAGATGCAGCAGAATGGATGAGCAAGACTGGCCATCCGCGGTGCGTAAAAGACGAGTTTTTGTGCATGCGCTGCCATCTGTGACGAGTTCAACGCACTAGTCGCTACCCGACTGGTAAAAAGGGACGTAGAAAAAGCAAACATTCCAAGACCACACTTCTCGGTTTGTGCTTTTTGGGTTTTGGTCAACGGGAGCTGAACAGCTGAAGCAATATAAATCGTTTTATATAGGATGGTTCAACTACTTTGTAATATTATTTTTAATAATGGGATACAGACATTAACTACATGAAGAGTTATAACTAGTGCAAATAAAATACAAGATACAAAAATCTATATTATGCCTTGACATCTATAGTCGGCAAAAGCTGGTGCACAATACCATTATATTTTATATATATATATATATATATATATATATATATATATATATATATATATATATATATAAATATATCCATTTTCTACTATATACTAGTTATTGCCGAGTTAATGTTTTCCTTTCAGTTTGTGCTTTTCGGGTTTTGGTCAAGGGGAGCTGAACAGCTGAAGCAATATAAATTGTTTTATATAGGATGGTTTAACCTTAGAGTAAGAATTAAAGTAGAGATCACAATTCATTTATAAATCACGTTAGTTTCCCCTATTTTTCACATTCTATCGAACAATGTTTACGATAAAACAAGAAATGGGGATGACCCATGTTCAAGCCGTGGCCATTTGTTGACGAATGCCAGTGTCGGCGTGAGTATTCACTTCCCGCATAAGGAAATATCATTATCGTGAGAAAATCATCGATCCGGGTTTTTACAGATCTTCATGTTTTTCCATTACTGTTGGTCTGCCGGTCTGTTCCGGTATAGCTAAAATTTAAATTTCCACAAAAATTACGTCTGATACAAAAAAATATTGGTATGAATTTAATATGGCGAAACAAAATGACGACCTGTTAAAAAATTTGATGTACGAAAATGAAGAAATGGGGGCAGCTTCATTATCGTTGACAAAAGGAAGGATTCTTGCCTATTCCTTAATGAGGCAAATAGGTATTTTTACAAATATCGAAGAAATAATCCTTCTCTACTTAACTATTAAAATCAAACCAATAAGTTAAGTACGTTTAAAAGGAAATTAGTTATTTATATATTATTAAACTCTAGTTTTTAGTTATGTTTGCCTTATGTCACTGTCATTTTGTAATTGTGACATTTAGAAAAATTATTTGTTCAGTTGTTAAAAATGTCATCTTAAACCTGTAACTGTCAAGTTAGACCTTGTCTAAATTTAACCTCTTTAGTGAATACTATTGTTAGAGGTTTAAATATAAATATAATATATATATAATCAATGCTTTTAACGCACTTTTATTGGCTTCCGACTCGTCTGATTATATGTTTGTATGTCTGCTTCAAAACTTGTAATAGATTTTTTACCACTTCCATTACCTATTATTTTCAAATTTGACATGCATACACTTTCGGATATAAAAAAATCCGAATTTTTTTAGTCAACGTTTAGGAATCCAAAATGGCGGCGCCAATACCGCCGACGAATTTTGTTACTTGTGTAGATTAAACTGAAAATTGTTGCCTAGGAAAATTTAACAGTGTCAGCATTTAAAAATTCAAAATAGCGGTGCCAAAATGACAATGTCAACAGGTCGGACGGATGATTTTAACATTTGTGGGGACTATTTAAGAATGCACAACAAAAATCAAAATGGTGTACAGATTCGGCTGAAATATCAGTATCTAGAAGTATCTAAGAATGAAAGTTATGAAATTTTAGTCAATATTTGAGAATTAAAAATGGCGGCACCAACATAGCAAACTAATTTCAAAATGTTTGCAGATTTGATTCAAATTCGGAATTTAGGGGTATTTAAGACCGCACATCGTGAATTTTTGTCAACATTTTAAAAATTCAATATTGTAATGCCAACATGGCGGCGGCATTTTTATATTTGTACAGATTTAATATAAATATTCAAAAAATGAGAGTAGGAATGCCTAGATTGCGAGCGAATTTTAACATTTATACAGATTTGATTAAAACTCGATATTAAATGTGCAATTTATACATTTTAATAATAAATATTCAAAATGAGGGTATCATCAATCAATCAATCCGATAAGTACTTTTTCAAATATTTTTAAACATTTAATTAGGCCACCGTCTTGTTTCCCCATTTTGAATTTGTCTCAACATTTTTACCAGTTCATCCCTATATAATATTTGATTTTTGAACAAAATTTGAACATAATCGATGCAATAGTTTTCTGCATTGACTTTTATAACATTTTATTAGGCCGCCATTTTGGATTTGTAGTAAAACTTATCAGTTGTTGGTCATGTCACACCTAATTTTTCTGCAAAATTTGGATAAAATATATAAGCAGTTTTTTAGTAATATTTTTTTAACATTTCAATAGACCGCCATTTTGTTCAGGCATATTGAATTTTTACCAAAATGTTACCACGTCATCATCATATTACCTTTAATTTTTAACCAAAACTTGAAGTAAATAGGACAAGCAGTTCTTGAGCTTTGTCGCGGACAGACATACAGACTAACCGACGGAACTGAGAAAACATGTTTTTTTGCAACTAGAATACTTTCCTCTTACGAGGAAAATAGAAAAAAGCGAGCGCTATAGGATAAGAATAGAATAGCCAGTTGTGATATTGTTTTTCTATGTTAATAGCTAAAATTTAAATAATAAAAGATTTTTTTTTTAATTTTCAATGTGCTAAATCTAAAATTCTAACCAGTTTAGAACATGTTTACGAACACATTTTTACTTTTAATACCCAAAGAATCACCATTTAAATTCCTTTATCTGACAACACCTATATAAAAAATTGGCCGAACTCAAGTGAAAATTAAAAAATGGCGCGAAATCATCCAAAACTTTATTATTTCCCTAGATTTCATCCAAAATCTAGTGAGTTTCGAAATCGCAGTACGTTTTTTTGAGCCTGGGACGCCCTTTGATTATTTTAATATAATATAGATATATTCTATAATTATTTTAATTCTCTGATAGCAAAAACTATCGTAATCGTCAAAAAATCACCTCAGAGTCTTTCTTGTATCATAGTGCTTTTGAGGATTCTCACATGACCCGCGACGAAATAAATGTTCTATTATACTGAACCGGATTGATCAATACGTCATGTGACCCAAAATAAGTGAATAAGGTATCTTCCATTAGGCATGCCTCGTGGAAAAGAAAATCTTGCTGGTTACGTAGTGATTAAAAGAAAATTCCAAATTTAAACGGCCATTTTTTTACAAACTCACATTGCCGCACCATAGTTAGGTCAACTAAATCTCCTAGTTTCGCAATGTCCAAGATAAAGTAAATAAAACTTATTTATTAATTAGTTAAAAAATCAATGTTCTTCTAATGTCACCGCACCTCTAGAACTCTGCTTCTTGAAGTGATGGTCTAATACGTGGAGTTGTCGATCAGGTTTGCCATATCTAACCAACTAAAACCCTTGTTACTGGTGAAATCTGATCTGAGGCTTTGGGTATTTTAGTTTGTATTTTACTATTTTGCAATAAAAGTAATTTCTTTATACTGCTTAGAAACTAGTACTGGAAACACATTACTATCCTTTGTAAGAAAATTTTATTACATCATGTTTAAACATATTCACCGTAATATAAATTGGTATAAACATTGGTGTTCCTGGCTAGGCTTGGCATCGTCGTACGATCGACTTTATTTTGTGAGGTAATCTTGGCAGTGGCTAAATGTGTATATAATGAATTCTATTTTTATTCTTACTTTAAGTGTTCAACTACTTTGTAATATTATTTTTAATAATTGAATACACAAATTAACTACATGAAGAGTTATAACTAGTCCAAATAAAATACAAGATACAAAAATTTATATTATGCCTTGACATCTACAGTCGGCAAAAACTGATGGTAAAATACTTCTAGATACTGATATTTCAGCCGAATCTATACAAATGACAAAATTCGTTCGCTATATTGGTGCCACCATTTTGATTTTTGTTGTGCGTTCTTAAATAATCCCCACAAATGTTAAAATTATCCGTCCGACCTGTTGACATTGTCATTTTGGCAACGCTATTTAGAATTTTTAAATGCTGACTGGTCTTTCAACTAGTTGACTGTACTGATGAAGATCTTCATTCAAAAACACGTGTCTATAGTTAGCCAAATTTCCCAAATTTCATTGCTTTAGCGGTCATCCCAAAAAAAATCCATTTTCTACTGTATACTATTTATTGCCGAGTTAATGTTTTCCTACTTTATATATATATAGATATATATATATATATATATATATATATATATATATATATATATATATATATACTCGAAAACACTGATATACAAATTGTTATAATTTTATAACTTCAAAAAAAAATGTTAAAGAAAACTTGAATGTATATTTTGAATACTAAATTCAACGTAAGGGTAAAAAAAAAATGTTGAAGACTAGCTTTTTTGCGTTTCTATTAAATACGTAAAAACGTAATAAGACTTCAACAAAATAATCCGTTATAGATTGAATTTTAAAATAAAGAAATAATGTTTAACGTAAATCATAGAAAAAAGTTGAAGTTCCAATTATTTAATTTGGCTCTGGCAGTTTCACACACTTTTCTTAATTTGTTTCCATATTGTGGTTCTAGGGTATATTGGGTGTTACGAAAAAACGTGCAAAATCAGTTAACAGTTTTAAAAGATTACTCTAAATTTTATTTGTCAGTGAAATGGGCTTCTTTTTGGTAGTTGCAAATTTCTAAGATTTAATATCTTTATAGACAACTCAAAACAATCTGTAGAGGAACCTGGAAACTGAAATTCTCTCCTGAACTTTTTCTTTTGTATACTAAAGTGAAAGAGAACGCTAAATGGCTATGCGTGAAACCAAATTGGGTCATACTTTAATATCCTTAATAAAAGGAAAGATTCATTACCAGGAAAGTTCCGGCAGACGAGTTTTTTGTGTGTAGTACACACATCAACTTCTATTTGTTTTAAAACATTGTTGACAGTGTTGAGAACACCCAAGAAACTTTGTAGGAGTCATCATTATAAATAATTCTTACAATATTATGTCTCATACTATTTAAATATATTGTTGTTTTTTTCTAAATTTAAGTAATAATAATAATATGGATGATATTAAGGTCTATGATGAAAGCCATAACCAACTAAAAAAGTATAATGACGTGACATACACCTTCTTGAAAGACATCCATATGGCATTTGGAATGGAAAAATGTAAAGCCTTAAACATCGAAAAAGGCAAAGTCACTAATGGTGATGCAGCCCTACCAAATGGAGAAATAGTTCTAGCGATGAACCAAGGAGAGACCTACAAATATTTAGGATTCCAACAAGCTGGACAACTCCAGGATAAGCAAGAAAAGACCAAGGTGAAAGATCAGTACATTTAAAGAGTGCAAACTCTTGTGAAGACAGAACTGAACGTCCGAAATCTCATTACAGCAATTAACACCTATGTTGTGCCCGTACTGACCTACAGTTTCGGAATCTTGAAATGGACTAACACAGCGCTAGTGGGACTACAAAGATCTACTCGCCTAATGATGACCAAGTACAAATCACATCACCCAAGGTCATCAACTCTCCGAATGACTTTACCACGAAGAGAAGGTGCAAGATCTCTTGTTGACTTGATCAATTCGCACTCCTGATAGGTGCAAAAATTGAGAGATTTCTTCACCAACAAGGCACACACATCAAGCCTCCACCGCATAGTGACTTTAAGTGACAACTCCTACTCTCCAATCAATCTCGCAAGTGACAACATCATCCTAAAGTCACTTTCAGACCCCGACAAACAAGAACAATGACTTGAATTAGCCACACACAGATAAGGAAGCATCCAATAGGTGGCTAAAGGATGGACAACTATTCCGAGAGACAGAAGGATTTGTGATGGCAATACAGGACCAAGTTATTAAGACACGAAATTCATCATCAAAGACCGGTCCGTTGAATCCGATAAGTATCGTAAATGCAGCGAGAGATCAGAGACTATACAGCATCTGGCTGCACTTACCTAGCAAACACGGACTACCTCCAGCGACATAACCAGCTTAACATCATACACCAGAAGCTTGTCAATAAATAATAAATATGTTTGTGCCCTATTATAAATACCAACAAAGTTCAGTGCTTGAAAATAATGTCTTCAAACTGTACTATGACCTGGCAATGCCCACCAACAGACGGGTGTCGAATAATCGGCCTGGTGTGATACTGTTAAACAATGAGACAAAGGCAGCTTATTTGGTAGATGTCGCTATACCCAACAATAGCCACGTGTTGGATAAATATCAAGAGAAAAAAGCCAAATATGCGGAAATGGCCATCTAGTTGGTGGTAGATGTGGCGACGGAATAAGGTTCATGTGATAACGATCATCGTATCATCAACTGGACTAGTTCCAAAAACATTAGAACAGAATGAAAATCATAGGACTGCATACTAACACTTTCACTGACATCCAGAGGGCAGCCCTGCTCGGTATTTGCCGCATAGTGAGAAAATTCTTACAGGACAACACATAGAACTAATAGAAACCAGCCCACTCCTTTTGATGCATGCATCCGGGATGGGCCTGGAACCCAACATTTGTTGAGAAATTGATTGTCAATTTCGATAATAATAATAATTACAATAAAATGTTTTTTAAATAATCATTATTAATATTATTAAACTGAGAACAAACAAAAATGTACCTCTAAACGTTCTTGAGCCAAAGCATTGCTGCAGTCATTGGTATTGATATTTTTATTTAAAAAAATTATGTTTTGGAATCATTGAATAAAAACATTGAGTATTTAAATATCTAGAGGTCACATTAGTTATTGACGAAGATTTTGCTACAGTAGAACATTAAGAAATGTATTGTGAAAACTCGTAAACTGACTTCAATAGAATTAATAACAAAATAGGTAGGTAAGCATATATCTGGCTATTGAATCAAATCTTCGGATGCTTTCTTAAACCATCTATTTGATTGTTGATAACTTATTTTGTTCTTCGAGTTGAAGAAGAATTTTCGAAAGGAAATATCAGTTTATCGGCTATTACCTATTTTGTATTTTTTTTTATTTGGCCTCCTCATAAAGTCAATTCGATCAGTATCGAGTTAAAGAAGAATTGTCCGAGAGGAAATATCGCTTTATCGACAAAATTGACTATTTTTCTCTTTGGACATTCTAAAACTCTTTAGGTTTAAGGAGGTTAAGGTGAATGTCGGTTGAGTAGTCGCACGTTTGAAGCTCTTAGTTAAATTCAAAAAAATAAAGTGGCATTTTCAGGCAGAGAATTTAGATTCCTTAACTGCCTTTTAGATCTGACTGCGCATCGCCCAGTATACTTTTTGAAGTTCGAAGACGGTTCGTAATTGTGTAATAGTGATAATTAAGTAATTTTACTCTGCACATTTTACTGAAACCAGTGGTTGTCAAAATGGCCGCGACACGCGGAAGTGCAAGAGCAGTGACACAGATGGTATCGAGAACTTGATTAACAAAGTGTGTTCAAAGTTTGTAAGTCAAATGGAAACAAAAATTGATTCTAAACTTAGCAAATTAGATGAAAAATTATCTTTCATCTGCACCACCTTAAAAATGCTCGAACAATCTACAATTGAAAATAAAAAGTCTATTGATAACTTACATATACGCATGGATAATTTAGAACAGATTAGTAAGAACAACTGCTTGCGGATATGTGGGCTTAGACTTAGTGATGGTGGTGATATACCTAAATCTGTTATTTCGTTCTAAACAGACAACCTAAAAATTTCCTGTTCTGCTAACGAATTGCATTATGCATTTCTAATTAATAATAAGAAGAAAGATCGCAGTAATTCCACGGTTTTAGTCAGATTTGTTTCCAGGATTAAGAAAAGCGAAAAAAATAATGGCATCCAAGAAAATTCTTAAAGGCTCTGGGGTAGTTATATTCGAGGACCTTACTCGTACCAGGTATGAGCTACTGATTTCTTCCAAGAAGAAATATGTCAAAGATGTTTGGTCTGCGAGAGGCAAAATCTATATCTGGGACCCAGTTAACAAGTGTAAAAAATTAATTTCCCAAATTATAATTAATATTTTTGTAATAAATTACGTTTCCTACTACAGTTAGTTGTTTAAGTACCCCTGGTTATCAGAATCTCATATTTTATTTTATGGTTTAGTAACTGCTCAACGGAAGATAACAAAACGGTACGTTTCTTTTTTTTGTTTGGCCTCTTCTTTTTTTAGAATGTACAAAATTTACTGTCTAATTATTTTCAATATATCTCTCCTATTTGTCTTTTTTTAGTGGTAAATAAAAGTATGTAAGAGATTGTACTGGTTTATGTGTGTATTTTGACAATAGGTAAATAAATATTTAAAAACAGGTATAAAATTAGGGTTTGAAAATATGTTCGGATAGAAAATACGTTTAGCATGAATTTTTATGATTAGGTTTTTATATACGCTTGATGAATACCTATGTATGATAACGGATATTATATTGCTTATGCGAATAATATTATCTATTTCGTGCTCTGATCAATTTTCTATTTTTTTGCCAAGTTTATATATTTTTTTGTATATTTTAGTTTATATATTTTTTTGTATATAAGTACAGAGAGCTTTGAAGTTTTTTATTTGGCCTACCTTATTCACATAGTTGTATTTTTTCGACATTATTTAACTCATAATAATAATTACTGATACCTGCCATTGTTTGAATTTTGGATTAGCTTCTTGTTTTTATGAATGTGTTAATTAAAATTGCACATTCAAATATAAGACCAATTTTTACGGGTTTCTTCCAGTTTAAAATAATAATAGAGCATCATGATTTTGATCTAGTATTTCTGACCGAGACTTGGCTCTCTGATGGTGATGGCGTAATTGCATTTGACATTCCGGGTTATCGCATGATTCGGAAGGCTAGAGTAGGTAGAGGCGGAGGTGTTGCGGCATATACAAAAAACAGCTTTGATTTTGAAGTTTTAAATCTTCAATTTCCTGTCAATAATTCTTTAAAATATTTACTTTTAAAAACTAAAATAAAAAACAACTTTTATGCGTTTTGTGTATTTTATCGTCCCCCGAATTTAAATTTCAATTATGTTATTAATGATTTTGATAATATTTTTTCTAGTATATATCCGGAGGTAAAAGATATAATTTGTTTAAGTGATTTTAATGTTAATTTGCTTAATATAGATAATCCTTTGGTTCCTTTATTTGAAACTTATAACTTTGAACAAATAATAAATCAACCAACTAGAGTGTCCAGAACTTGTGTTACCTTGTTAGCAGTTTACTTCATGAATCTGGTACTGTATCAGTGGGAAATATATCGGATCATTGTTTGGTGTATTGTTCTTTAAAAATAATAAAATAATAAATTTAAAAATAATAAAAAAACATGTAGAACCTAAAATAACCTAAAATAACAATTTTAATTTAGAAACGTTTTCTTGTGATCTTCAGCTGCTTCAATGGAACGATATATTATATGAACCTAATTTAGATAGAAAAATTCAACTGTTTAATACCCTTATTCTTAATATTTTCGACGCACATGCTCCATTTAAACAAGCCCGAATTATCAAACCCAAAGCTTTTTGGTTAACACCAAACTTAAAATTACATATGAAAGAACGGGATTATGCTTTATAGGAGTTTAAGACAACAAGAACGGCGCAAAATTGGGAAAATTATAAACGTTTAAGAAATTTAACTGTTTCAGTGGAAGAAGAGAAAAACGTAAATATCTTAACGACATTTGTGCAGAAAAAAATATTAAAAGAACTTGGAAATCTTTAAAATCAAACAAAAATATAGATATTCCTAGTATTCTCTCCGATCCTAATGATATTAACAATTATTTTGGCCAATATTTGCAAAATATTTCTGACTGTTCATTAAAAGAAAATTTTTATAAGGAACATAGTTTTAATAGCGACGTATCCTTTTCTTTTAGAATGGCCGAGGTTCGCCGGTTCATGATATTATTCAGTCAATACGTACTGAGGCTTTTGGGGTGGATGGTATAAATGCATCAATGTTAAAATATTGAAGCCCTTTTATAGACAGATCTGTGACACATTTAATTAATTGCTGTATAGAAGCAAGTTACTTTCCAGACCAATGGAAAGTCTCAGTTGGAAAAGCAGAGCCAAAAATAAAAGATCCGTTAAATTTCTGTGATCTTAGAATAATTAGTATATTACTTATTCTATCGAAAATTTTTGAAAAAATTTTATTTAACCAATTGTATCAATACTGTGTCAGAAATGGTATTATATTGGAAAATCAATGCGGATTTAGGAAGAATTTTAGCACATCTATAGCATTGGTGGGTGTTACTGATGATATGATTACGGCTATTGATAAGCAACTTAGTAGTGCATTGGTTCTCCTTGATTTTTCCAAAGCTTTTGATACCGTTAACCATGATGTATTAATAGCAAAATTAAAATACTATGGTATTCAGGAACACTCACTTCAACTTTTAAAATCATATTTTTTAAAATAGATTTCAAAAAATTTCTCACAATAACTCTTTTTCAAATGAAATAAAAATTTTATCGGCTGTGCCTCAAGGATCTATGCTGGGACCCCTATTTTTTATAATTTACACTTCTGACATTTTAAAATCATTAAAATATTGCAAAATTCGGGCATACGCTGACAATACTCAAATTTATTTACATTTCAATCACAATGATTACATTAATTCATCAAATCTGATAAATGAAGATTTAAATATTATTAAACAGCAGTCTTTGGAACATAATCTTAACCTAAATCCTTTAAAATCAAGACTTATGCTTTTTGGCAGTAGGGTAGCTGTAAATTTCTTAAAAGAAATTTTTAGCTTAAATATTGATGGTTTAAAGTAGGGGCGCTCAAACTTGAACTGCTGGCGATCTACCTCAATATTTTTAGACTACTTACGATCGACTCTGAGATGCTGCAAGTATGTGTGATGCAGGGTTGTCGTACATACACGATACATACACCCTACCAACCTACCTACCTACCTATGTAGGGTGTACCGTAGCATATATAGATATTAGCTTTCCGCACAATATACATTATTTTAGTCAAGGTTTGGGTTAGGTTTAGTTAGGTTCTTCTCTACAATATCAATGAAAAAACTCATAGTTATTCAAAATTGCGAGTTTATTGGTTGTTACAAAACAAAAGAGTTACATATGGTGTTAAATTTAACTAAGGAGTGATTTTGGATGTTGAAGCGTGGCACTGCATATCCTCAGCATACTTTTCATAAGATGATGTTGCTTGGATTGCTTTCAAAGACAGAAAATGTTTCAGATCCTTTCTTTTCAGTTGATCTATCATAAGTTGCAATTTACTTTTGAATGCGTTTACTGCGCTAATCATACCAATAACAGTTTTTCCTTTACCTTGAAGCTCCAAGTTAATGGTGTTTAAGTGCATTGTGCAGTCAAAAATGCCAAATCAGTCAGCCATTTTTCGTTTTTCAACATCTGAGGTCATCACCTCTTTCGTCTAGAAAAGCTGTTATTTCGGGCAATAATTCTTGAAACCTTTCTAGGAATTTTCCGCGACTCAACCACCTGACGTCCGTGTGAAGAACTAAATCAGTGTGTTCAGCTGACTTCCTATCTTCCAACTGCAACTTAAAGAGCCGCCGTTGCAAGCTACGTGCACGGATGGAATTCACAATTTTGGTTGCAATGCCCATAATTTCCTCCGTGTTTAAAACTTTTGAACACAAAACTTTTGATGTATAATGCAATAGATTGAAAAAAATGAATGGAAATCTTCATTAGCTCGACACAATGCCACAAAACCGTTTTTGTTTCCAGTCATTGCTGGTGCTCCATCGGTTGTAATGCACACTAATTTATATATTGGTAGCTTGTAGTTTTTTACAAAATTGAAGAAAACGTCATATATATCTTCGCCACGGGTCTTCCCCTTCAGAGAAATGATTGTCAAAAATTTTTCCTTAGCCAACATGTCAATGAATACCATCCGAATAAAAATACACAGCTGGGCAGTGTCTGTCATATCGGTGGATTCGTCGAACTGTAAAGAAAAGTATGTACATTCCATGATATCATTTTTTAGTTTATCTGCCATGTCCTGACTCATGACTTCAATACGCCTTGTGACAGTCGGACGAGCTAACTGAAGTTCTCTAATAGCAGACATGATTTCTGTTTTATTTTTAAAATCTCCACCGCTTCAATAAATGCTTGCTTCACAACCGATCCATCTTTGAATGGTTTCTTGTGTTTCGCCAATATATGAGATATTTTAAATGACGCGATCGTAGCAGCTTTTGATTGTTTGGCTGGTCTTGTGAACATGGTTTGTTCTTTTTTCAAACAAAATATCAAATCACGTACTTTTCGTATTGCAACTGACGCACGACAAATAAGACAAATGCACTTATCCTTCACCATACAAAACAAAAATTCATCCTCCCAATCGTTATTAAAATGATACGTTTTAGATTTCTTTGCTGCACTCATTTTGTACTATTTAATAATAAACTTTGTATCGACGTAGTATTGCCTTCAAGTTGCAATTCAGAATGATTCCAATACCTGCAGGCGCAACATTTATATCGGCGCGAACGAAAGTCTCAAATGTTTCCGTCAAACGCGCCACCCGAAATTTCTAGAAAAGCGGCAAGAATAAAAAACGCGGCTTTTTTTTAACAAGTACCGTGCGTTCCTATGATAAAGCCGCCTTTTGCCGCTAGCAGAGTGTTATTTTATTACGTAATAAATTTTTGTAGCTTAGTTAAGTACCTACTTATTAAAAAAATTTTTCTTCTCGAGATCTACTCAAAAAGCACTCGCTATCGACCGTTTGTGCACCTCTGGTTTAAAGCTTCCTATGGTGCAATCCGCGAAAAATTTGGGAATTATACTTGACTTGGAATTGCGTTTTAAAGAATACGTAAAAAACTTAATTCAGAAATCATATCTATCATTAAAAATATTGTATAATGGCCGATTTTCTGTTTTAACTTACGTAAAATGTGTGAGTCATTAGTCCTTTCTAGCTTTAATTATTGTGATTTTATATATGGGCCATGTCTAGTTCATATAAATCGTATCCAAAAAGTACAGAATACATGTTCGCGCCTTATTTTTGGCCTAAGAAAATTGGACTATATATCCCATACCTTCAAAGAACTTCGTTGGCTAAAAATGAATAACCGCAGAATGTTACATTTAAACATTTTTTTAGTAAAAATTTTGAGAAATCCATCATTACCATTTGCTATAAGGAATAAGTTTTTGTTTCGTGTAAATATACATACACGTAACATTAGGGATAGCAATAGGATCACCATGCCACATCACCAGAGTGCCATGTATCAAAGGTCTTTTACGTACAATGCTATCAAATTGTTTAATTCCCTACCTTGTGAATTAACTCCCCTTAATGAAAAAGAATTTAAAATTCAGTACAAAAAGATATGTTCGTTGCCTCCAAGAATCCTGAGAAGCTTTTTCTAGTTTATTTTTTTAACCAACTAATTCCGAAGTTCACCAATGGCGAGTGTTTTAGTGGTTGTTAAACGGAAAAAATATAATAATATTCATGATATTTGCTTAACTCCTTTACCACGAGAACGGGATTCAGTAGAGTAGCCTTTCTGGCTAGACTGCGCCTTGCTCTTGTGATGTTCTTACAAAAAGTATATTTTTTATGTTTATTAATTTTGAAATAAAAGACATTTATTATTATTATTATTATTTATTAAAGCTGTTAAATATGCACTCATCAAATATTGAAATACACCCGAGGACGCGACAACATAACCTTAATCCTCGTTTCAGTTGCGCCATCCCCAAGTTCGGAAGTGAAACCGGGAGTCCGGAGATAGAAGCGATACGTGTAATTACCGGCCTCTCTAAATCCTCCCCTAAACCGGATTATGTTGCATAATTAACACACTTTTAAATTTAGATGGATAACAATTTGCACGAAATGTACATGTATGTACGCGGCGAACATTTTGACATTACCATATTTTTAGATATATCGGGGAAAGCCAATTGAAAACAAAACGTTATTTTTAACGCACTTTTATAAACAGACTCAAAGTTCTCAGTATTGAGATCGTGATCTCGTAAAAGTTGCGAGGTACATGAAAGGTAACATAGGAGCAAAGTTGCACATTTAATTGACTTTTACCCGGATTAAACTATATTTCTAGCAGTAAATATTATTGATAAAGCAATAATAAAATTTACATGGAAATACATGTTCTTTCTTAGTTTAATCCAGATTACTTCTTTATTTCAATATTAGTTTATTTCAATTTAAATAAAATAATAATTGTAAATGCATCCAAAGCAATTATTTTTTATTTGAACATTTTACTATTTTAATATAGATGTCAATTATTAAATTTTTGACTTCTCTACTTACCTACCTTTTTAAGTTATCAATTTTTTTATATTGACTTAAAACCAGAAGGGTCTAAAATTGTATACAACACCACCGTCAGCCTTATAGGCAAAGTCCTGAGCATCGACATCGCCATTATATTCCGTATTAATTCTGGATGAATTCTGAAATTAATATATCTAGCTACATAAAATTAAAGTGCATGTATTGATGCAAAATGGTTTTATATTTTGAAATAAAATACTGGGTTTGTGGCTATAAATGCACCCCCTCATTAACTTTGGTATTTTTTTAGATATCAAAAAAAGTTAAATACGAGAGTTTCTTTAAAATATAGTATTTATTTTTAGTGAAGTTTCCAGATATACAGAGTGTCTAGTTTTCCTGTAATCAACACCAACTCTGATTTTTTAAATATATCTCCCTAAATATTATACATTTATAAAATTGGCTTCTTCTATCCGATTATAAATATACCAGATCTAATGCCTTTATCTTTAAAGACACCCAAGAAATTTGAGAAAGTCTCCCCCCTAAGAAGCAACCTATCCTAATTGACTCCATTATGTACAAGAACATTTTCCGTCTCTCTCTAACACATTGCCTCTTACGGCAGGGTTTTCGTGAAACTCGGATGTCTATAATGATAGGTATCAAACCTCTGGTATATTTATAATCAGCAAGAAGAGACCCATTTGAGACTTTGAGAACCAAAGATGTTGTTGATTTCAGAAAAACTAAACACCCAGCATATCTCCAAACTATATTAGAGAAAAAAATCGTGCGATTTGAAGAAACTTTTGTATTGAATTTGATTTCTATAGAAATACGAACGATAATGAGGGGTGCATTTATAACCAAAAACTCTGCACATATTGGCAAGTATTATACCATAGATATATGGCTATATTTTTTGTAGATTCAATAGTTTTTATTGAGTATTTTCCTTCTGCAAACCGAATTGAGAAAACAAGTTTTCGGCATCTGGAACCCTGAAACGTAAAGATCTTAAATAACCTTGGAGGTGATTTTTTCACGATTACAATACTTCCCTTTTACGAGGGGAGTAAAAACAGTGAAGTTAAATAATTTGTTTCATTAACGTTACATAGGGGTATTTGTCTAATAAAAGCGGACAAAATTGAAATACAAAAAAAAACTGAGAATTTTAAGTAAGTTTCAGTTCAAATAATATATTTTTGTGTTTATATAATAATTTTATGTTTATATTTAAAAAATATACAGGGTTATCTTAAATTCTAGGCTATTAAGTGGTACCTGTTGGTGAAACTTCGTCTCACCTTACATATGGATTTTAAGTAAATACGAGCTACAAAATTCATAAGGCGACTTGCATTTTATTGGCTAACAGATTCACTTTCGTTACTTCAATACATTAATAAAAACAAGGTGGCACAAAAACATTGAAATAATTATTTATATTTGAAATTTAAAATTAACCCATTAACAACCAGCGTCCTCATTTGAGGACAGCTGACATAGGAGGGGATGGCGTGGACACCGTCGTACAAACAACAGTAATTCGGCATTGAACATCAGTAATAGTCAGGTAGTGATGCTAACGCACGTTTCGAAGCGCCGAAGTTACGTATTGGCTCTGAAGTATTATCTGATTTATTGCATTTTTTTTATCACGTGGTTTCATGTTAAAATTTTTGCTGGCATTTTGTTATAAAACAAAGGTATGTATTAGAAGTTATTTTTTCTGCTAGTTATAATGTTAGGTTTTATGAATATAATACGTAATAAGGCCCAGAAGAAATGGTTTGTATACAGGGTGTAACAAAATCCTACTGTCCTCAGATGAGGACGCTGGGCGTTTAGGTATAAAATTTGAAAATGTCCTATTTTTGTTCTAACTGGACTTTATAGGTAAAATTGAATACTAAAAAAATATTTTATTTGCAGAAATTCCGATTTTGTTGAATTATGTCCAGAAAATTCTTCAAGACACTGGATGATGCTGTTGAATATTTATATTCAGAGCAGATTGATGCCGATATAGCAGCATTACTTCCAGAAGTTGACGAATTGAGTGATGAAGATGATATCAACGATGAAGATATTGGTACAGCTACCGTATGAGATATTCCAGGGGGCACTGAAATATTTCTCACTGAAGAAAATACTCCAGATGAACCGTTATCGTCTGACGAAGAAGATAATTTACCGCTTTCATCATTTTCTGAGAGAAAAACAGGTGAATCTATTTTTTTGCCGCCAAAGTGGGAGAGATCTGAACCAAACTATGAGACAATGGACTTTGAAGATTGTCAAGAGGTATTAGAAGTCATAAGAGAACAATTATCGAATGCTACACCTTTAGAAATTTTTTTGACGATGCCGTTTATGATTTATTGGTTACAGAGATAATACGATATGCAAGAACACAAAAAAATAAACACGAATATTCAACAAACAAAGAACAGATCAAAATTTTTATTGGTTTTTTAATTTTTACTGGATATCACTCGTTGCCCAGTGAGAGGGATTATTGGTCCGAACGAGAAGACCTGGGAGTTTTATTAGTAAAAAACGCATTTAGCCGTAATACATACACAGAACTAAAATCCTTGATTTACTTCGTTGATAACTCTCAAGCAAATGAAAACAAACACGACAGATCATTCAAAATTAGACCTTTGATGGAAATGGTAAATGAACGTTTTAGACAATGGGGTAATTTCCATGAGCATTTATCAATTGATGAGATGATTGTGAGGTATTACGGACATCACCCAATAAAACAGTTTAAAAAAGCAAAACCAATAAGATTCGATTGGGCTTTATGTGGTGACAATAAATATTGCTATAATTTTGCACTTTATTGTGGTAAAGAGCCTGCAGATCAATCTAATAAACACAAAGAACCTTTAGGAACTAGAGTTGTCACCAATATGTTAGAAGTAATTGAAAACCCTAAGAAACATAAAGTATATTTCGATAATTTTTTTACAAGTCACAATCTCCTGTGTAATCTAAAACAGAAAGACTTTCGTGCTACTGGTACAGTCCGGGAGAACAGAACAGCAAAATGTCCTACGATGACATCAAAGATTTTGGAAAAAGAACCTCGGGGAACATATGATTGGCGATTTGACCATACCAATAAAATCCTTGTTTGCAAATGGAATGACAATAAATGTGTCTCACTTGCTACCAATTATGATACAATCACTCCTGTAACTCAAGGTCAAAGATGGAAAAAGCAGGAACAGAAAAAATGGCCAATACCACAGCCACAACTAGTAACTAATTACAATAAATTTATGGGTGGTGTTGACCACCATGATTGGCTTCTAGAGAAACATCACATTTCTGTAAGAGGGAAGAAATGGTACTGGTGTCTTTTCACAAGTATGATACTGTAAATGGTTGCGTAGTTTACAATATGGTGCATAAAGGACAAAAGAGGATGTCAATCAAGGAATTTCGTATGGAGATTGCCTATCCATATTTGAAAAGTGGTCATGACTTGAGGATTGATCGTGGACGACCGTTCAGTCTTCTAAGTACATCCAAAACAGTCGTGCCAAATGACATAAAATTTGACGGGAAAAACCACTCCATTGGGAAAAGGGAAAAACAAAGAAAATGCCAAATGAATAATTGCACAGGGAAACCACGGACATTTTGCCAAAAATGTAATATTACGCTTTGCATGCCTACTTGTTTCAACGATTTTCACAAAAAAAATTAACTTATAGACTCTTATTTTCAAATAAATCAAAATAAACTTATACAATATTTTGTTTTTTTTTATATCATATTATCCCAGCGTCCTCATACGAGGACGGCAGTTTTTTGAAGAACCAAATAACTTATTTTCAAAATAATATTTTTCTACGCTTACTTATTAAAAACATAGTAGGAATCTCTAAAGAAACTAGTTAATCTCGGAAAATAAAATAATTTGGGCGTTAATGGGTTAATAAAGATGTACAGTATAAAACGTACGCAAACGGAATAAAAGAAAATGCACTAAAAAATTAAGTATGTGTTCAACGATAATTATTACAGATTAAGGTCTTATACACAGAAAGAAAATGCAAAAGAAAATGAAAAAATCATGAATTAATCATCAAAAGTGTAATGAGGTTCTTCATCACTAAATTCCAAATCTTCATGTATGTTACCATCTCCAGGTAGCAACTATTTTTTTAGAAAAATGTTTGCGATTTATCGAAAGAAGAGGACACATAGATGTTAATATAGGGTTTGAACTAAGAAGCAACCTGTTATAAATGTCAGCATTGGAAACTTTACGGGAGATTTTCCTAGAAAAATTTTCTCTAAATTTCCTGAAGTGCTTGTTACGGCTTTCTGCAGCCTCTTCTGAGAGCTGCCCTATGGGCAACAGTGCATTTTCTATTATTTCGCCTCCGTGTATCAAAACTTTGTGAACTGTTGGAGGTATAGGATACCATCCATATAGTTCCACATATAGTTTAGCTGTTTATAAAGTAAATTGTTTGAATAATTCTGTATTTATTTGTGACCACTACTTTTTCTAAAACAATTTTATATACAATATTTTTTGATAAGTTCAATGTTGACGCCTGTTATTCTGCTAGATAATTCACAGTTTTCAAAAAATCTACGAGATAAATTACCATTGTTTGTGTTTCCAAATCCTGCCTTAGGTACATCCACAATCATTCCGCACTCGTTCCTAAATTGAGTTTGAATTTTTTTCTTTGTTTCTTGAACTAATTCCTTTTCTGCGGTGTTTCTTGTTTGCCACTTTTCTATCGGTATTTTGTAAGAAAGGTGTAAAATACTCTCGAAGAAGCGAATGCGGGCGTGTAGGATGGGTATGCCAAATTTAAAATTGTCTTGTGTTACTGGTCTTAAAATTACTTTATCCAAATTATTAAAATCCTTACTGATAGCCCCGCATATATAACATTTCTGAGTGGAAGTAATATTTGGCCTAGAGTTACAAATTTTGCCATCCACCATAGTGAATGACAAAGAATGATAAACTAAAATTAGCAAATTACTTTTGAACATACTTGTCGGCAAAAGAGATTTGATTTAATTGTCGATATGATTAAATTCAGCTTTAGTTTCTTCCACTGTCTCGCGTACAAATCTAAATCTTATTGATCTGCAAAATCTGGATGAACCCGGTCTTGGATTCTGCCAAATAATTTTTTTTTAGGTTTAGATTTAACAAAAAGTTGAAGGTGGTACAAATGAGCTTAAAAATAAGTATGCATCGTTATTGGTGTAAACTTAAAATTTTGGATTATACTGATTTTGAGCCGAACCATCACATCCCCATTTCGAGACCAAACACAGTTGTTTGTATTCTTCAGGTGACAACCTCGCAAGAGCTTCGATAATCACGGCACATAAACGTTCAGAAGTAAGATCAAGTAAAGACTGAAGAGACACTCAGCACTTATGTCTGTAATAGTATAGTCAGTTTTTTGGGAAACAAGTAAATTTTTCTTTTTGAACCAAAGTATAACAAGGATATATATCTTTGTTATTTCTACGAATTATCTCATATTGATGTCTAGACAATCCATCCTCAACTATAATGGAAAAAGTGGGATCCATTTTTGAAGATAGTTTTTTATTTTCTTTATTAAATTCTATATACGTTCGGGCATATGTAGGATCATTGCTCACTTCTTTGACAATTTTCGCAGTTTCTAAGTTCCCAGCAGCTCTTAAACTCATACTTGTAGAAAATGAAAGTTCTTCAAGTGGAATGATGTTTCTTATTTTTTCTGTTTTTCGTCTCTTTGATCTTTCACACAACTCATTAAAACATTTTTCGGAACGACCAGGACCAGGGAAATATTTTTGGTAGCAGCAATGGGAAAAAGAAACATTACCGGAAAGACATTTTTTATTTTTTAAAAGTAAATCTTCCCTTCTTTTACATCTTTGCCATTCACTTTTAAAATCAGCAATAAAGTGCGATAATAGTTGCTTTAATATTTTTAAATTGTTTTCTTGACAAAGTGTAATTTATCTCACGCGGTCAATGAGGTATTTTGTTTTGTCGCCAAAACTTCTTTTGCTACTACTTTTCCAAATCTGATAGAGTTCTCTGCGACTAAATTGATTTTTCATTATAATGAATTCCTGAAAAAAAAGTACTTACACGAAACGGTTCATTCTTAAATAAATTAATTTAAAGATGGGCAAATTATAAGGAGTTGCCATAAAACAATTTGAATTAAGATTATTGTGACAAATTATTTTTTTTGATACTGTGTTATATTAATGTTTTAAAAAGATTTGATATAGGTATTACAACTACAAAAGTTATAGAAAGAGGAAAAAATTTATTAAACTTAAAAATCTAGTTTTCTTCTAGCATACCTATCTCGCTTTAGAAAAATAGGAAAAACCACTGAAATTTTGCTTAATAATAATAAACTAACGCGTAACTCTTATGCAGTAACTACCACTTTTTGTACGCTTGTCAAAATGTATAAATGAATGCTAAAATTCGAATGCTTAACCCTAAAAACCTCGAAAACGACACAAGACATGATTTTTTTTAATATTAGCCTCTTCCTTATATTCTTCTAATTCTGCTACAAATTAAAAACCGTTTCAGTTTGAAAAAGCTGGAAAAAATAGGTTAACATATTTACCCCACCACGTTCACCCGCTTTCCCCCAATCGCGAAAAAAAACCCGAACCGTTTTAGTATGTTCTAGAATACCTATACCAAATATGAATTCTCAATTTTCAAACTTTTTGAAAGTTAAAGTTATCGTTAGACATGATATTCTTTTTTCTCTTATAATGTTTCTCGACATTGAACTGTATTTACTGAGATAATACTTTCCTGTGATGTGATGCTGAAGTACAATATCAAAAAAAAATAGTTTATCAAAAAAAAAATGACCTGTACATAATAATTTTAATAATAAATATTAAGTTTTTGGTCCCAGTAACTGTAAAATTACATATTGTACGATTTTTTGGAAATTATTTTATATTTTTAAATATATTTTTTTCTCTAATTTACACCCCGTATCATAAAAACTAAAATAGTCCAGACCGAAATTTATATCTACTGACTGTATTTTAAAATGAATTAAACATAACTCTTTAAAATATGCCTATCTGCCCAATTCAATTAACCCATTTTTAGATATTATTACATTATATGATACATTGCGTAACACATAGGAAGTTTATAATAGTCAAATGTTAAAGTCAAAGTTAGCAAATATTAGCAATTTTTTTTTTCATAACCATAATAAAGAAACCCTAAGCCGCTTTATAGCGTATAAACAAAATTCCGGAAATTTCCGGAACATAACTGAATTTCTAAATAAAATTTGAAATAAATAAAAAAAAATTAAATTGTAAGTACTAATAGATAAATGCCCTTCAGCATAAAAAGAAATACATTAAACATATTCCATACTACCTATATAAAATCGACTTACCTACTGTAGTATCTTCCTTTATTAAATATTCAAAAAAAATATATACCAACTCTTTACAGTGTACCAGTGTCTGACGAAATATTATAAATGTGACATGTTGACAGCATTTTTGATAAAAGCATTTCTGTTCGCGGCCTCATAACTTTTTGGTTTTCTGTCATGGCTTGCTAGATTAATTTGCATTTGATTACGAAATCTTTATAGATGTTATTAAAGTATATAATAAGAAGTAACTGATATTTTTTCTTTTTTTTTTGTTTTTGTCCGCTTTTATTATACACATACCCCTATGTGCGTCGGAAGGGAGGTTGGTGGTGATAATTAATATTTTATACATTTTATGAAATATATTTCAGGAATACGTGTATTTTAGGATTAAATGTTTCGGCTAATTTAGATTAATTTGATGTTGTTAAGTACCTGGTACGTATTCTGCGATGTAAGAACTTTAATTACTACGTACATGGTGGTAAAGCGGTTACTACGTTTTTGGCAAAATTCGAATGGGCTTGCTTTGAGAAACAATATGAATACCGAACGTAAAAACACGTTTAGATTTTTTATGTTTATTTGGGATTTAGGGAAACTACGATTTTGTAAAAAAAATACCTCAAGCTTATAGTTTCAACCTTTTGACGTTGTCAGGTTTGTTAGTTAGGAAGTTGTCTGAATGAGGACCGGATTAGCAGAAAGCATTAGCCACAACATACTAACTAACAGAGAACATAAACCCTTACTACCATTATACACCAACATCTATACTTGAAAACAAAGACTACAAGCTCTACTGGGACATTGACATCCACACAGATAAAACAATCCCCGCAAATAGACCCGATATCACCTTTCAATCCAAAAAAGAGAAAATCACTTATTCAATTGACATGGCTGTCCCCAACGACGAGAACATTCAAGCGAAATACAGTGAGAAGATCGCCAAATACACCGACTTGGCAATAGAAGTAAAAAGGCTGTGGAAACAGGAAAGAGTCATCATTGTTCCGATTGACCGATTTCTGGATGTTCCTGTGAATGTCTGTATTAAGTCCTAATTGAGCCAAATGCGGTGTAAACGTTGTTGGTGTGAGACCTGTTACTGATATGACAAGAGGGTCATATCAGTAACAGGTCTCACAACAACAACGTTTACACCGCATTTGGCTCAATTAGGACTTAATACAGACACTCACAGGAACATCCAGAAATCGGTCAATTTGAAAACATGTAGCATAGATAGATCATTTCTTAATACACAATAGTTGTTTTTTTTCCATTTCCTTTTTTTTATTTTTATTTTTTGTACTGAATTGGTATAACCCGTCAGTATAAAATACAACCACAGGAATACTGTGAGACAACAAGTCATAATAATAATAATACCCTAGTAAGACCCTTACTACCATTATACACCAACATCCATACTTGAAAACGAAGACTACAAGCTCTACTAGGACATTGACATCCACACAGATAAAACAATCCCCGCAAACAGGCCCGACATTACCTTTCAATCCAAAAAAGAAAAGGACACTTATCTAATTGACATGGCTGTCCCCAACGATGAGAACATCCAAGCGAAATACAGTGAGAAGATAAAAGAAGAAATAAAAAGGCTGTGGAAACAGGAAAGAGGCACCATGTTCCGCTCGTCATATCAGTATCAGGCCTCACCCCAACGACCGCATTTGGCTCAATTAGGACTTAATACAGATATTCACAGGAACATCCAGAAATCGGTCATTTTGAAAACATGAAGCGTTATTAGATCGTTTCTTAATACACAATAGTTGTTTTTTTCCCTTTCCTTTTTTTTGTACTGCCTTGGTACAATCCCGTCAGTATAAAATACAACCACAGGAGTACTGTGAGACAACAACAAAAAATTATAATAATAATTTTCGGCTGTACTGGGACACTACAGACAACAGACCAGTCATCACACTGATATACAAAAGAAACAAGGTCGCATTTCTAAGTCGACATATCCCATCCGAACGACAACAACCTGCAACAAGAAAAAATAAATAAAAATTATGACATCGTCGAGGAACTAAAAAAAATACTTACCCACATTGTCCCGATTATTATATCTGTGAATGGAAGAATGCTGAATATACCAGAATGTTAATCCATATTCCAACCCTATATAGTGTTTGGCTCCATGAGGCCCCACTAATGTAGATCCCCCTTTCATACGAGAAAAATAGTATAACTTTTATTAAACCCATACAAATAAGATGCATAAAAGACATAAAATATAGTAAATGTATGCAGATAAGTAGAGCAAGAGCATGAGCTTTCACTTTGTGAGAAATCAGTTCTCGAATACAGGACTTCCAATTCCGTTTTTAGCCTCTCCTTTGAGAATAATATTACAACTTGGTAACATTGTTAAATAATTCAGTTGGAAACATTTTATTAAAAGCCATATAAAATGTATTTGTGACGGGGTAATTTGCTTCTAAATGGCCTCTGTATGAAAGCCTATCTTTCAGTTGGATAACTATAACATCGCATACTTCTTTAGCAATTACGCTCTTTCTATCGGTGTCTCCCAATCGTTTTCGTTTACCGATATTTTCAGTCATCCATTCCTGTTCAATTGCTTCAGTTTCATGGCGTATACTTAGTATAGATGCCTCAAAATTAGACAACTGCTTTCTGCAGTTGAATACCATCTACATGTCTGGATTGAAACTGATTATAAAGAATATCAACATGAGGGAAAACTTTGTGGAGAAACGTCAACCAAAACATAAATTGATGTTCTTCGAGTGTTCTAACTAAAGCGCTTGCTTCTCGACTCGTAATTGTTTATTCGGCATTTTTAGAAATTTCCTGAAAACACAGTATTAAGTTTTCCCTATTCTCATAAACGGTGTTAACTATTCTTGAATTAAAATTCCATAGATCCGCTCATAAGGTTGGCTCCACAATACACCTGGGCTATTAATTTCTTAGTATTTTCTTTTAACATAGGATCTATTTCTTGCTGAATGCTATTTACTAAACCATTGGCTGTTTTATTTAAGACTCGTAAAAACGTCGAGAAATGCTCAAGTATAGTATAGTCTTTTACATAGCGCAATATTTTTGCCATTTGACAGTGGTTACTTACATCTGTAGTCTCATCGCACTGAATTGACAAAAACTCTGCACTTGCCACTTCTTTCAAAATTTCAGTCTTGCACACGGTCAACATACAGTCTAAAATGTCATTCTGAACGGCTTTTGAGGTTTCTTTAAAAATGGTCGAAATGCTAATATGTTCTTTTAACCATTGTCCAACTCAGCACTGAAATTTATTAGCTCTTTAAAAATTCCGCGATTTAAAGAATGATCTGTTTCATCGTGACCTCGTAGAGATAATTCAAAAACACTACACAACTTATGAGTCTACTTAAAATATGGCGATTTTTGCTAACAGTTTCGTTGTGTTTAGCAATTTCCATACGATAGGCAGAGCTTAACTGTTGTGTAATATTAACTTCACCGAGTAACTCAAATTCTGTACAAGCTTGCAAATGGGATTTTGATAATTCATGTTTTTTAATTTTTTCCTGTAAATGATTTGAGTCAGTTACTCCTATGCGGCTCCAGCTTTTATCCATGATTAAATTAAAAAACAATAAGCATGGAAAACAAAATAAAGAGTTTTTAACATCGCATCCACAAATCCATTTGTTTTTCTGGTAAATGTATTTTTTAAAATGTCTTCTAAAAGACCGACCTTCTTTTTTTTTTGGAGTAAGTTTGCGTTAATTTTAATTCTGGTGTCGGCATTCCTAATGTTTTAATTTCAATTTTTTGATTTAAATTTAAAGAGGAAAAGCTTGCAATTATGTTTTGTACAGATTTAAGTCCTGAATTACTTCTACAAGCACCTGAATCCGAACTAAGAACAACAGCCTGAGCCATAATCGACACTTTTAAATAATAGCACCAATAATTAATTCAAGTTATAAACAAAATGCCGAAAACAATGTCGAATCAAAATCAAAATTACGTTAATCAGTTATTAATCACGGCGGAATACACATACACCCGCTATTAATAAGGAATCAACTGAAAATCTAGATTCTAAAAACAATTCATGCAAGTGTGAATTCGAACAGGGCACAGCGCCGCCCTTTCTTCGGTAAGTATACCGAATACTTCCGACCTATTTCCATAGCGAAAATGCACAAGAGTCTGGGGAACAGATTTGTGAGAGCTCCGAAAAATGTCGATCATACTTTTCAGTCAGGGTGCCAGTGGTAGATTTTGCTGAAATGTTGTGTGCATGGTCATGCACCATGCGAGGGAAATAGACGTTTTAACTACTTTTTGCAAAGACAGAGTTAAATAAGTGTATCTATTAATACTTTTAACAAGTAGTATAATAAAAAAATAATAAAAACACGAAATGAATGGACATAATTAAATTTAAAAGTAGTAGATTAATGTATGTTTATTAATAATTTTAACACGTAACATAATAAAAAAAATAATAAAAATACGAAATGAAAGGACACAAATTTAAAAGAAGTAGAATAATGTGTATTTATAAAAAATTTTAATAATAACTGGTGAGGATTTTAAAGTGTTACAAAGCGATATCGGAAAAATGGTTTGGAACTTTTGTATAAAACTTTGATAAGAGTGAGGCAGAGACACAGATTTTAACTTCGTTCATTAATAACTAGATACAGCATCATCCCCGAATTAGGGTAAAATGTGTGTCTGCAAAGTAAGAATCTGCTGCGATATTTTTACTTACTGATCAAAAGAGCGTTTTGGATAATCCATTTATTCGTATTACTCCAAAATACTACACACGAATAGTCGCTATGTCAAACAGGGTCTCTAAAAACTTCACAAACAAGTGGAACAATAGGAAACACATGTAAATGTAAATATAAACACAAAAAGATAACGGCGATCGACGGAGGAAAGAAACCGGTAAATACTGCACCTTTACACTCATTGATGGTGTTGCAAAACCTCTTCAAGCAGTCATAATATTATCAACATAATGGAATAAACTCGATTGGTAGGCGGTTCAGGCACGATCTCCGGGTAAAAATATTGAAAACGTTAGGAGTAGCCTAAAATGCACATTTAAAACAATTAAAAATCAACCACAAATCATCCTATATCTAATACGTACAGAGAAAATGAAAAAGTATTCCACATAAATTTATTATCTCTAGTATGTCTGGCCGCTACCAAAAATTGTTGATAGTTCGGGGTGAACATATTAGCTTTTATTTTTCCTAGCTTGTACATTTGTAACCATCGTTTTATTTTGAATTTTTTACTGTTTCAATTTTTGCATGATAATATGTTTTTCTTTTTAATATTTCTTGTATACATTGAGGTATACATCCTATAAATGTTTGCCCCATGACCCCTTCTAGGAATAGTCTTTATAAATAAATAATTATAACTTTTTTTAAACAAGCTGTATAAACACTCTAAAAATTTTAAGCTACAAAAATATGGCTTTTTTCTTTTCTTTGATTAAAAAAATATATTTTATTGAATTTAACTCTGTCTACCTCAAAGTATGAACCAACTGAAAACTAAAAAAAATAGTACACTTTGTATTAAGTTAACAGCAACCGAACTTCATTAACGTTTATAGTAACTTAGAAAACACGACCATATTTCTCAAAATAGAGTATATTTGTCGTACATATAGTAATAGTTACAATACAGAGTTCATGGACCTGAAAAAGATAACTTTACTCTTCAAAAGAATACATATCTTGTCACCCTAGCTAGACTATAATTTCCTCAACAAGCTCCACAGTTTTTTTTGTTTAACTTCCCTAAATTTTAAAAATTATAAAATAGGTTATTAGAAAATTAAAATATAATTTGAACCACCCCCTTAATACGTAACAAAAGGATTCCTTCTATATTTTGTTTTTTTTTAATTAAATCATGATAATCGTATAGTTTAGGTTTTTTAACTCACCTCTATGGTATAACTATGCCTTCAATTATTGTAAAATGAAAAAATTATTGTGCGATCAAACCTTTCCACCAGTTAATCTTGTTTCTCCTAGAAATAATGTTAATTGTACCTAAGTGTTTGTAACGGAAAACTGAAAGCGTTTTAAGTATAATAATAATAATGCTCACCTCTGAATGGTTAATCATTTCCGCCAAAACTAGTTTATAAAAGCAAGTCTAATTTAATTTAGTACTTAACAGTTTTCTGTGATCTAAAATCTAATTGACAACAGATTTAAATTTAAAACACTAAAATATAAGTATTTTCTGTACTCTACACGGTCGAACAACACAAGAGCGTTACATGCGTTGTCGATGCCAATCGTGAAAACTCGGAGCTCTTACAAATCTGTTCCCCAGACTCTTTTTGAAAATGCATTTAACTAGAGCGCCGAGCGAAACCACACCAGATCATTGATAGCAGGTGAGAGTAAAGCATGAACAGTAGAGAATGCGTAAGGCGCGCGGTGTTTTTTCTAATAGACACGATATTTTTTGGACTTTTGTCCTGACCAATAAAAAAAATATTTTTATTTTTCTTCTTGTTCTCGCTGGCATGCTATAAAGTTGGCAATGCTGAGTCATGTCCATCTCGAATTTGCAACCTGTCAGGATTTTAAAATGAAGAACGAGAATAGAGCGCATGCAACTGTTTCTTACTTAAAAATGTTCAAAAGTAAATAATTTTCCTAAAAGAAAATGCTTTTTTAACATGTACCTAGTACATAAAAGAGAAAAAATAATACAAAATGCTCGTTTTCATAAGACCTTCCCTCGTGCTATAAATTCTTTTCTTATGAAACTAGTATTTTAATGTACTATTATATACTGAGTGAAAAGTTAGTCACAATCGGTAAGGCAGTCAAAATTCCCAATAATCAGATTTAAGCAAATTTATCCAATACTAGCTGACCCGGCAGACCTTGTTCTGTCTTCTCCGTTAGATAGCGCGATGCGTTTCCAGTGGAATTATAAGAATATGAGGCGCATTTACCACATCTACTAACATCAACTTAAATATATTTTTTTATATTTTTATTGATATTTAAGCATATATCAAACAGCAAATCTGTTCAGTCGGTTTTAGGTTATCAATAAACAATATTAATAAGCCAATTTTAAATTGAATTTATTTTTTTAAGATTATTTTGCTCCTCCTCAAGTTGTTACACCTTAAGAAGAGCACTTATTCTTCCACTGTTTATTCACTCTGAAAATCAATTTTCAAAGTTTTTTGTTTACTAAAAATGAAACAAAACCCAAAGTAAAAATGTTTGACATCATTATCGTCCTAATCACATAGTGATCCATCTTTCCCGCGGCTCCCATCAAGCAATTTCAAGAGCGGAAGTGAATTTTCCCACTAGCTTATATTAAATTATATAAAAATTGCAAATTTAATAATAAATAGATGCTGGAGATACACAGCTGCAAGTATCCTGTCTACACGCTCACAGGATTTCGTCGACAATTCATTATGCCGTAGCTGAAACACAAGCGCTGCTTCGACTTCTCAGGTGGGATCGCAAGAAATTGCATTTGAGGTTTTCTCTGGGGATAATACTTTCGTACATATTTTCATCGTCAGTGGCGTTTTGAGAATTTTTGATTTGTAATTTAATGTTTTGTGAAATTTAAGTTACATCTAGTAAAAGAGATAGTATGGAGTACAGTACCCCAAGCCTCTTTTATGGAACCACTGCTGTTCATTATTTATATCTCGGACTTATCTGAAAACGTATAACACATAAATATATAATAACATATATTCTAGTACATTATTTTTAATATTTCCAGGAAATGCAAAAAGCGACTTTTTCATGTAAACGTCTCTTACTCGCCCAAAACAGGATTATTTAAAAAAGATTATGATGGATTAAATATAGTATTTTGATCTAGAAAAGACCAGGACAGATCTATTGTTAGCCGAACCAACTCAACACAACCAGTAACTTATTAAGTTAGCAAAATTATTTTAGTTCTATACAGTTTTATGCACTTCAGTCAGATATAATTATTTATGCCTACCTCCTACAACAACTGTTACTTCCTCGGGCAACACTACAGGGACCGTTCTATTTGTGGTTCCAGGAAATGAATGCTTGTTTAAAAAAAATGTACTGGGTTGGTTGCTTGCTGGACTACATCAGTTTCTAAACACATATTGTTTGATTTCATATGTTTCCTACAACTAGCCTATAAATATGAGTTCATATTAAAAACTTCAATTCCTCTAAATTAGCACAATACAGTAAAAGTATTAAGTTTTGATATCTTATATAAATGACAAAATTAATTCTTAAAAACGTTCTATCTTCTGCATGAAAAACAAGACTTGAACCATGAAATTTCTGTTCTTGGCAGCTTTTATTTCCAAAATATATTTAATACCTGGTATATTTAAACAAATTGTAATTAGTACATAACTATTTCTACTTTATATAAATAGATAAGTATTAAACATAAACAAATGTATTTACCAGTGCGGAACGTAAACTTTCTGTTGGAAAAGTGATTGTTCTTAAAAAATATAGATCACATACCATGTAAAATATATAGATTCCTTCCAGTGTCATATTTTCTAGTTTTGGATTTTGTACTTGTTTTATCCGTTTTTCAAAAAAAGGCTATTGTTTTTTGGAAAGTTCTGTCTTTTACTCTCTAAATACTCACACCCTGGAACCTCACATTTACTGAAACGGTTTCGGTAATCGTCCAACTTCGTTCTTTTCAATAACACATATTACCAACATTTTTTTCAACAAAATACATCACATAATACAATTCAAATCCAAACCGTTTTTTGCTGTCAATACTGACCGCTTGTGGGTCGTTGCAGAACTAACTAAAATAAGATTAAACTGGTTACATACACAAAACCCTTTTCAAGGGTCCCATTTGAAGTTTCTTATACCGGGTGACAACGAAACTACTAACCAGGGCGCCCTTTGACAACGGCTAGAGATAAAAATATGGAATTTGGTGTATTGAGCTTGAATATTGTGAATATTTGTAACATGAAAACAATTGAATATCGTTTCGGGTTTCCAGGGAAATGACCGCGACTTCGTAATTTTGAATGGAACACTGCGTATTTTATGTTTAACTCTCTCTCTTAACAATTCTAAACAACTTTTGTATAACATAACCTATGTCTAAAATGTATAGTTTTCAAAATAAAGCTACTTAAAAATGTGACATAATTTATTTAAATTTTAAAAAAGAAACGAATGTGATAGGGTGAAAACAAATGACCTTTATTATAACTAGAGACGATAAATATTAGCTAATAATAAAAGAAATAGAAAAAAAGAACGTACTTAATCAAAATTAAGATTTTCAAAAACACGACCTTCTTGTTTAATACAGATCTCACATTTTTCAACAATTTTCCGTAATACATTTTCTTTTTGACTTATATTAATATTATTAATAGCGCTAATAATTCGATTTCTTAAAATGTCCATATTTTCAGGTTAAGTTAAATAGACTTTTTCTTTGATATGACCTCAGAAGAAAAAATCTAGAGGTGTCAAATCAGGCTAACGTGCTGGCCACATTACAGGTTCATTCGTTCCTATCCATTGGTCCCCAAACCTGTCAATAAATAATTCGAGCATTATGGGCCGGTGCATCATCTTGTTGTAAGTAGATGTTGGGAATTTCTGCAAGAAGTAAATTGTCCAAAAAATCGGTAACGGTTGTTTCTAGAAAGCTTGTGCTGTAAGGGGCTCATTAAAAAATATTGGGCCCACAATTCTCGTCCCTAACACGCCTAGTCACACTCTAAATAAATGTTGATTTTCATTTGCCAATATCTTACGTTGTTCCGAACATTCCCAGATTCGTGAAGTGAGACTCATCCGAAAATAATATTCGTCTATTAAAGTTATTATTATGGTTAACATTTTCCATAAACCATCGGCAATATTCAACTCGCGGAGCAAAGTCATTAACACCCAAGTGTTGGTGGATTTGGTATTTGTATAGCTTGTACTTTTTTTTTTTTGAAAATGTTCTTTGCACTTTCTCTGCTAACTCCAACTTCACTCTCAATTTGGCGAGTAGAAATACTTGGATCAGCATTCACACATGCCAGAATGTTTATTTCAGCTTCTTCACTAATAATGAACTTTCCTTCATTTTAATTTTGGGGAACTGTTTTCAAGTGTTACGTACTAGCGACGAAAAATAGGCATAGCAGGGTTGGTTTCTTTCTGGGTATCGCTCTGCGTAGAGTTTTTGAGCCTGACTTTTATTTTATTTATATTATTAGGTACCCTATTTTTATGATGTTAATATGTATACAAAGTTATGGTACAGGGTCTGCTCAAAACTTGAAAAATCGATTTGCGAAAAACACATTTTTTTTAAACTCGAAACATTTTTCTTTACATTTTGTTAGATGAAGGCTCGAATAAACAGTAAATAAGCGTAATTGTTTTTATCCTGGCCTACTCCATTTTTCCATAAAATACAATTAAGTGGTCATGATGGCATATTTTTAAGTGGCTTTATTTGGAAAACTATACATTTTAGACATAGGTTATGTTATATAAAAGTTGTTTAGAATTGTTAAGAGAGTTCAAAAAGCATAAAATATACAGGGTGTTCTATTTAATATAACGAAGTCGCGGTCATTTCCGGGGAAACCGAAAACGATATTCAATTGCTTTTATGTTACAAATGTTCACAATATTTAACCCTATCAACACACCAAATTCCATGTTTATCTCTAGCCGATTTCAAATAGCGCCCTGGGTAGTAGTTTCATTGTCACCCGGTATATTTTTATATATATATGATCTCACTGACGGATCGCATTACATAGGGAGTAGAGGACTTTAGTAAACGTCATATCGATGTAGAGTAATTCTCAAAAACTAACGGACTGTAGCGCCATTTGAGGTGATTTACTTAAATATATATTGATTGTTTTATTATAGATATATTTTTTTTATATCAACCAAAAAAAAGCCTGACCAGGGCAAACCAAAAACGCAGTTTTATCTTTAAAATACAATTATAGGTTTGATAAAAAAAAATAAAACATAGCCCGTCAGAAATGGAATGCCCTACCATTGAGCTAGCGGCGCTCACACCAACACTTTACAGAGTTTCTTTATACTACCCATATTTTTAGAAATGTCACTAAATTAAGCACATCGTCTCAAGTTGAGCGCCACAGGAATGGAATAGTTTTCTGAGAATTACACGGTTTTTGTTTGGGGAGCAGAAGCAGTTCTGTGTTTTAAAAGTTTAAATTTATAAAGTTTTTGGAAAATATTTAAAATATTATCAGAAAGTAGGATTCAGGAATTTCCACATTCCCCAAATCACTATTTGGACAAACTAGAATTATTCGTTTTATTTGATTTTAGAAGGTCAGGATTAATTGTTATTAGTGGAACAGTTAAACACAAATTTTATGTAAGATAAAAATCTACATTTTAAAATATATTGTTTTCTCGTCCTGTTCCTGTATGTTGACGTGCTTTTTTTATATTCGATGTGGTAGTGCCGACGCTGAATTTTAATATTCTGGGACAAGAAAGTTGAGCACAAAGAAACAGGCAGGTCCTATTCGCCATTAATATTGGATGGTCCCGATAGAAGAGTCGGCTGCCAACTATTTTGGATTCGTCTGGCTCGGATCGCATTTACATGTAGATGGCGTTCAATCTCTTAGGAAGACGGTTATTTGGTTTAGAACATTTACATATTTTACATTATATATATATATATATATATATATATATATATATATATATATATATATATATATATATATATATATATATATATATATATATATATATATATATATATATATATATATATATATATATATATATATATATATATATATATATATATATATATATATATATATATATATATATATATATATATATATATATATATATATATATATATATATATATATATATATATATATATATATATATATATATATATATATATATATATATATATATATATATATATATATATATATATATATATATATATATATATATATATATATATATATATATATATATATATATATATATATATATATATATATATATATAAGCTACATATTTTAAAATATTTGCAAAAATTATGTGTATTGTATGCGTTAACATAAAAAATATTAGACATGGTTTAAGAACACGCAACAAAAATATTACAGCGAGGGTTAAAAATTGCTATCTAACAACTAAGATGCCATTTCTAGAAGACGTCCGAATAACTTATGAACGGATTTGTGAACAAAACTTCGAAGATGTTTCTATAGCCTACGGAAAGCTCGCAAGCCAAAAGTACAATAGAATATTTTTACTTAAGTGTAAACACACATAGTTCCAAAATTCCTAGATTTTAATTTACCTGAAATTGAATTTACAGGCCAATAATATCCGTTTGCTCCGTTAAGCTCTCTATGAAACGCGAAATAGGAAATAAATTATTCTTTTAAAAAAATAAACCAGTACCAAAGAATTTTTAACATAAAAAAAATATATATATATATATATATATATATATATATATATATATATATATATACATAAAAATATATAAATATATATATATATATATATATATATATATATATATATATATATACATAAAAATATATAAATATATATATATATATATAATATATATATATATATATATATATATATATGTATATGTATATATATATATATATATATATATACATATATTGATATAAGAAACGATGAGAACATTACGCTCTGCTTGTCTCAGATCCAAGGAGTCAATTCTGCGACTGTGGTATCTGTTTCGGCAAGGCTCATCAGGCAGTTCCCTTGAAGGGTATCAGTATTAAAACATATCGTGGGTATAGGCGTTTTTTCCACCAAAAAGTTTAAGTGCAGAAATGTCTTCTACATAGTGAGCCAATGGGAATATATTGATTGCTTCTTACGAGGCCGGATTTTTCTCAAATTTCCCAGGTGTCTTTAAATATTAAGGTATCAAACCTGGTATATTTATCCGCAAGAGAGGAGATATTGATTTCAGAAAAACTGCACTAAAAAGTTTCTACAATTTAAAGAAACTTTTGTATTCAACTTTTTTTTTATCTAGAAAAATATGAAAGTTAGTGGGGGGGGGGTGAATTTAAACCAAAAACCTTGTATCTCAAAACAGCGCGTTTATTTAAATCGCTTGGTACAGCGTTTGTGCCGAAAACCTTATGCATTTATATGGGAATCGACAAAAAGCGACGCCGCAGTCCCAGAAAAAAAAATACCCCAATAAAAAGATGTGAGTTTTGGTTGGCATCGACGAATTATTCTCAGAAAAGCCAATTATCATTATCTCTGCCAAAAATGTCTTTATAGCATTAGATTATAATAATACAAGTCAAAAATGATAATATGAACAACTGAAACAATCTCCTAAGAACGACTTATCTTTTTGTAGGGCAAACCGGAGAAACTATACGTTCAGGGTTCTTGGCACAAGTACTGTGCCTTGAAAAAATCATAAAGTCAAAAAATATTTTTTCAAAAAGAAAGAAATCCTATAAATTCTGAAAGTAACTATGTAAGTTTTAAATAAACAAAATCTTTCATTCCATTGCGACAGTCAGCGTGTTAATCGATGTGTCTCTAGAACTATCCTGGACAGATTACTCTGCACTTTGAGATACACAATTTTTTAAAACTATTTCTTATTTAACCTATTTTTACATAGTATTTGTTATTATGCAGAAAAGCTGAAAAGTTCCTTATAAAATGCCTATGTTTAATATTTTGAAAAACGAACAGACAGTTAATGTGCTTATCAATATTACTTCAGCCATTCATATAAAGTTAATATTTTAACACCTAAATACAAAGCTGTGTAATCGTACAAGATAAATCTCATTGCCAGACCAAAGCGTTTATACCTACAATATTTTAAATACATTATAATATCTAAATGAGAAATATTAATCAAAAAATCTTGTAGATGCGCTAAGTATGTATTAAACTTAGCAGGGGATTGGCCAGCGTACCTGTATAAGTAGCACGCAGCGTTGACAGGTGCAAGATTAATGACCAAACATTCGTATAGTTATAGCAATAGTAAAATCGTGAAATGTAAATAATGAATTAAAAATTATAGCATTTATTAGTTGTCAGCAACAGGCGAAATTAATGAATATTGTAATAACGTGCTTGGGATACATTTAAAAATGAGAGGGGCAAATGGCAAACCAGCCGTTAACTGCCGGCAAATCGCCAGTCGAATGTTGATTGGATACCAGCATAATAGAAATAAACTAGCAGGTCCACTGCTCGACAGATCCTTTGATTAATTTCTGCCACATTTTTTTGCGTCGCGCGATCACTGGTGCGTACGGATATGGCCGAACTGTTGCGAAAGTTTCCGAACGCCACGGCCGGCAAAGGGAAGTCGGTCACTAGCCAGAGATGTATTTAGGAAAATATGGGCACACAATAAAGTAAAAAATATCGTTTGATCATCGGGTGAACAAATGAAAACATGTGAAATCGGACTATTGTAAAAACCTTTCCCTCAAGCAATAGTACTTCTGCTTGATGAGATGAGAGCAAATACGGCAAAAATATATTTTTTACCTAAATCGTCTGGAATGTCTCAAGTTTCTCACAACGTGTAAAAACCAATTTTTATCAAAGGATATCTCGGTATGTCTATTAGCTCACGAGTCAACCGAATTGGGCGTAATCAATTCAGATGAAGGATTTACAAGGGGCATGAAATGACAAATAATTCAGTATTTCCTTTTTTTTGAATTCTAAAGTTAGTGTTTTTTTTTATGGAAACAATATGGCATGTTGCGTTTTTAAATGCTTCCGGTGAATATACGATTATATTTTCAGCTATTTTAGAGATACAAATCGGTTAATTCTGACTTAAATAAGCCTATAAAATTAATTAAATTACGAATTTTGGGACACTTAAAAACAGATTTAAAATTTGACATGTTAAGTTTTCGATTTAAATAAAAAACAGGATGTACAATTTATTTAGCGTTTCAATTCAGAAATTGGTAAGAGTTTAAAGAGAGGAGAACTTAAACTTTAGAATATTCTTAAAAATCAAGTAATAATATTGGTTCAGAAACTTTCTACTATCCATATCAATTTTAATTTTAATATCAATTTAATGTTTTATTTTATGGGGTTTTAGTAATATATCATCGATTTTTTTGGCAGGTGGAATATATTTGGGAATGGTGCTACTAGTTTATTTCTATTATGATACCAGCACCTAACGTTGACTAGGGAGGTTACTCGTAAAAAATATCGGAATGTAAACATAATTTGTTTATAGTTAGTCTACTAGTTACTGTCTGATAGTAGGTTTGGAGAAACCTCGAAGACCTGGGGCCTCCACTGTGAAAAACTCAAGAATGAAATGAGTTCTAGAGGAATTAAAACGACTTTTATGAAATCAGTCTATTTAGAGATCTAATAAACTGGTCAACTGTTTATGTAGAGATCTAATAAACTGGTCAACTATGTTTGTTTAGTTTTAATAAACTAAGGCTCAAGTACATTTATTTTAGCATTCCAGTTTAAGTGTTTCAAATAACCCCGGTTTTCTAAAAAAGAAACTATTAAACTAAATCCTAGAATAAATAACCTTGTTTACCTAGATTTAATAAAAACTTTATTTTTACCCCATGGATGGTATCATTCATTTTCATTAAAATGGCGTCATTTTGTTTTTACCTTTTGACGCGTTTCATACCCCAGTGCTTTTAGTATTTTTTGTGACTTAACAACACATTAATGGCTTACCAAACCCTTCTAAAATTTTATGGACCATTTTGAAGGTAAGGTGACTATTCTATGCATGTTCTCATTTAACAGTTTTTTATATAGGATCATGCAGGAACAGCATTCTATAGATCACACGCCAACTTTTGCATATTGTAGGAAGTGAAGTGCCATTTGACAAGACAAATAAACTCTACCTCATTTATTTATTTATATTTTTTGCTAATTTTACTTCATATTTTTTGCTAAAAACAAATATAGTTGAGATTCCTTCAATCGCTTACAAAAATCATTGAGATTTATTTTATATTGTAGTCTATTTATAAACACGATATAATTAAAATCAGCTTGCATCTAATCTCTTGAATTAACTTCAATGTTCAATCACCCACGACTTAAAAAAATACGGTGCAAGTTTTTTTAAAACGTGTTTCATGTAGAAGGCAACTGCAAAAATCGTTCTCATTTAATTTAGATCAATTTACTAATACTACATTGGCACTGTATTGTTCTTGTTAACCTAAAAGAAGCTAACAATTAATTCTTAAGTTTTTCGATTTATCCATTCATTTAAAATTGATATTCATAAAGGTGATTTACATTTTGAAGTTTTGAAAACAAAAGCACAAATAAATCTGTAACAAAAAGCCTTTATCCTCTTTTTTTCCTGCTCCTATCAAGTAGGATAATATTGAAAAAGGCTTTAATTGTAGTACGCTTGTAAATACTAAAAATAATAAAAAACATGTCGGTTCCATTTTCACTTGAATAGATGTAACATAGTATAATATAACCTGACAAAAGCATATGACATAGTTCCCCTTATTAAACTATGAAAAAAAAAACACTTTATCATAATGTTCAATCAAAAATTAAAATTAACAACTAATTTTCAGATAGCTTTATTGTGACCAAAAGCTTAAGCAGTGGCGCAATTAGACATCGACTTTTGGGGCGGCTCAAGCCCTGACACTATAAGATAATATTGATTATAGGATAAAACCAATTTTAACCATTTTTTCGTACGGCTATGATTTAATTATAAACTCCCGATATTGTCTAAGTTTTGATGTTTCGGCTGACAGCTGTCTAAAAATATATATTTTTTTTAATAAATTACGACACTTAAACTAACATAGAACGATGAAACTCGTATATAAAACTTCTCTTGTATAACATAATATATGTTTTACTCAACCTGTTAATAGGAAACCCGCCAACGTGCCTCCGCATTTTTGGTTTGCCCTGTATACCATCCCAAGTAGCATATATAATCATATAGGGGCTAAAATGCTGTGATATTTGCTAATATCTCTGGCTAATTAGCTAAAATTGCTAGCCAAAATAACAGTTCTATTACAGTATAAAGACGGAAATATGGTTAAAGTGGGGAATAATAATTTGGCCATAATGGGGTAAAAATGGCCAATCGGCAATTATACGACCCACTCTTTTGATTTTATGGTTGGGTTTATTAGCTACTTTTTGACTTTAAAATCGAGCTTTTTTAGCTGAATTCTGATTTGTTTTTGAGCCGAAATTTGAGTAACATTTTTTCCGAAATTTAACTAAATAATTTCTCATTTTTGCCTTTTCTTCATTTATATGATAAATAATCAATTGTTTCAAATTATGTAGAAATAGTATTAACAGAGCCGATCAGTGTAAGAATTTATGAGCCAAGAGAAAATGCAAACATAACAAATCATGGTTTCGTAGAAATACGTACACTATGACTTATTGTGGAAAATATTCATTTGACGCTTGGTGGGGACAAAAAACACTTGGGTATGAACTTTTACTGTTAAAATAATCTAAGATAGGCATGTAAAACACGCGCCCCTTCTTGAAACTAAAAATTTCGTTTTCTACAATTTTTTTTTTGGAGATGTAATTTACTAAGAAAATTCATTAAAGAGTCCCTAATGTAAAAAGAACATGCATGAAAATACGTTTTTATTGGTAGAAAGAATATGTTTGTTTAAAGTGGTCAAGTAATGGCTGTTAGGAAATTAGTTTAATTTTAAATTCAATAATGACGGATCATAAAAAGCTTTGGGTTATTTTTTAAATAAATATTCCTTGAAATTGGCCACCTCATAAGCAAATATTTATCAAATGGGAATAATTTTCAAATGTAGCAACATTTATTAAAATTTTGCTAATAAAAATGCCTAGTTGGTTTGCCTTTAGTACTCGCTAAAAAATGGCTAATTTAAGACCCAGGAGCCAGCGCAACAAAATTTAATCTTTTTATTAGACGTATTGTATGATAAATAATTTATATTTCGTTTTTCTAAATAAATCTTCAATTTGGTGAAGTACTGTCTTATAGGTTATAAAGGTAAATTTGAAAATGTAGCATTTTTTGGCAATATTAAAGCAAAAAAAAGCGAAATAAAACTACCCAATTTTAGTTTAATTTTGAAACAAAAATATGATAATAAAAGCCATATTTTTTCCTCTCAATTTTTGTTGTCTTAAATACTTATTAGAATATATCTGGTTATATTGTGGCAACAAAATTGACAGATATTTCTACTTTTTGGTCGTCCAATATTACCAAAAAAAATTTGAAGGTTTAATTATCTTATAAAAGATATTTTTTGGTCAAGTAATTATGCTATAGCCTATCTACATTAAAAACTGCTACTTTTGGAGCCAAAAAATCTAATTTGAAGCGAGCTTTCATGGCTAGAAAACAAACCAAGAATCATTTTCCAAAATTTGACAAATCTCTGGTTTTTATGTGTTTTTTCATGGATAACTGTTTGGCAAAAAAGCTCATCAGCTAATTTGTGCTATTTGGGAGACGAACATAGTTTTGATACAAAAAATTAAATAACATGTATAGTCGAGAAAGATTAAGTATCTACATCAATGACTTCCATGATTTTTCAATGTTAGAACATTTACCCAACCTATATCTGTTTTCAGTTTGACTGTTATCGGTTTTGCGTAATCAAAATATGATTTTTTTACTCTTTTAAACCCCTTAAGAAATATCGCTTACACTTTTCACTATTTCTCAGACTTTTATGATCCATAACTTCAAATAAGTGTGCCCTTACGTTTTCGTAAGCTTAGATAGTGTCCAATTAAATTGGTTAAAAGTATACAAGATGCTAAATTAGAAAAAAACTATGTTTATTTTTTAACTAAAAAACGGAAGATGCAAGAGAAAAATAAACTATGCTACGGAAGAATACCTTTTTATCCATTTTTAAAAAACAAAATGGAGCTTAAGTGTTTTGGTTGGCCCTCGCCAATCGCCTGGTGGGGGCCTAATTTTGGGGACGGGGGGGCTAAGCTCCCCCTAGCCCTCCCTAGTTGCGCCACTGAGCTTAAGACAAGCTGCAGTTTATCCCCAACATTATTTAGGGTTTATCTAAACCCAGCTTTGAGGAAATGAAGAAGATAATGTTCTGCAACGAGCATTCAACTTAATGACCAAATAAGCTTAAACACCATTTTACCCATGGGCAAGTGGTGATTCCACAAGACCGGGAAGAACTAGAGTTTGACAAATCGGCTAATGCGCGAATACTAAGAGTCGGAGGACCTGAGCCTCAATACAACAAAGACTAAATACACGTGAATAGGAGGGAAAAATCTAAATATCGATGATGGTAAAGTAATTCCCCATCTATAGAATATGGGGACAATAATTGACCAACATGGACGAACCGAAAATGAAATCGACAGAATTGTAAAAGGAACGTAAATAATAGGAACCCTAACTCACTACTATGGTCAAAAACAATTTCGAAATACAAGAAAAAACAGCGGTATAACAGTATCTTTAAAAGCGTGGTGCTCTATGAATGCGAAACTTGGCAGCTAGATAAGAACGGAACAGAAACTACTAGCACTGCAAATGGACTTCTAAAGCAGATCGGCGGGTATATCCAGACTAGAAAACAACAATAATAATGGGCGAAGTAGAACAAAAGCAACTCTGCTGGTAAAGACATGTTGAACAATAATAGGCTACCCAAACAAATTATGAAATGGCAACCCTCTGAAAGAAGGAAAAGAGGAAGAAGACTCAGAAGACATCACTTAGATTACCGGAGTTTAGAAGGCAATGTCCGAAAGAGATTTGCGTCCAGGAACATGGATGAATAGACGCGAATGGAAACTGGAATAGATTATGCATATATTATATATGTATGTATAATATGTGCACATCCAATTTAACTCACATTGTACAGATGTATTTTTTTTATTAAGTTTGGTATGTCAGTTAAAAGATCCTAGAAATATATTTTTTACTCTAACCACCAAAAATTTATATTTATGACTTCTACAATATCATTAATATTCATCTAAGCTATTTTTGTTATATATTGAATGAAACCCGCATTCTCAATACACAGGTCTATTCTTTAATATTGCGAAAAATGTAAGGGACAAACTCTTTGGATGAAAATAAAGAAAAACTTGTGGCCGGAAATGTTTTGTTATAGGGCGTTGTTATTTTTTAGTTTGCTTTCAACAATTAACATTTAAAAACTGCTTTTTCTGATTTAATTAATAATTGGTAGGTTAATTTCTAGCATCAGGGCCTATTTTTTGTGTTATTAAATTCACTTCTTCGTTCTAAGGGCGACTAAGGAGGCACAAGGCAGAAGAAAGGAGTATCTACTAGTAATGATATTCATGTTTTATGCGTGTATTTTGTATAAGTTTAATTTTATAAAAGTATTAAATGAAAATAAAACAACTTGTCTATTATATATTTGATTATTAGTTCCTACTGCTGCTTGTTATCAGTGTACCTTATAATAATTACAATAATTTTATTAAGCATAGACGTGTTTGTACATTTTTGACTAATAATATTTTAATCAAATTACGTTATTATGTCATACGACATGTTGATGTGCACTGGCAATAAACTACTTAAACTTACCTTCTTAAATAATATATAATTATTGATTATTTTGACGCTCCCACTTTTTTTGCAAAGTTGCAATGCTTTTGTGCACCGAATTATAAGAAGTGACGTACAATTTGTTAATGAGTAAAAAAAGCAACAATCACGATATAATTTAATATTTCTGCAAAGTTTAATTGCCAATTGCATAAGACTTTTTTACGTTGATTTTTTAAATAATTTGTTTTGCTATCCAAATTTCTTTACCAGTTTATCTTTATGTCACATTAAACTAATAAGTAGTTTTTTCAAGTCGATTTTTTAAATACTTTATTAAGCCATCATTTTGTTTTGCTATATAGGATTCATACCGTAATGTTACAACTTCATTCCTACTTAGGATTTGATTTCTGTGCAAAATTTGAGGTAAATGGGATAATTCCTTTTTTTTAGTAATATTCTCTAATTTTTTAACGTTTTACTAGGCCGCCATCTTGTTCCGGCATATTAGATTTTTACCACTACTAGGTCATCCCCATATGAGTCCATATGACTCTTAATCTTTGAGAAAAATTTTAAGTCAATCTGGTAAAAGTTTTTAAGCTATACCGTGAACTGACACTACTGACAGACAGACAGACCAACAGACGGAGCAACGGAATTGATAAAACATATTTTTTGGAGTCTAGGGACGCTAAAACATAATGATATGTGAAAACTTTTTTTTTCACGATTACAAACATTTTATTCGGCATCTAGGGACCTACGAACCTTGAAACGTGAAGATCTGAAAACATCTGGCAGGGTGTTTTTTTTCAGGATTACAATATTTCCCTTTTACGAGGGAAGTAAAAAATTGAATTTTATTGTTTGACAAAAAAATCTTAAGTTTATTCCTTGAATTTTTATACAAAGAAATAAACCAATTGGGTTCTGCAAAAATTAGTATTTCTGAACAGGATACAGTGTACTGAAATGAAAAAATTATTATATTGTCTAGTATATTTTCATTGAAGCTAGTAAACATCGAAATTTCAGATCGGTTTTGTTAGGTAAGATTTGACATGTTCACCTGCATGTTCGAAAATTAAAGATGTGTTGTCACTTGCCTATTATTATTTTAATTGCGAACCACATCTACAACGCTAAATCAAGGGACCCTTTAGAATAAAATGAAAAAAACAACCCAATTCATTGACAGCAGTGATGGTCTTTTGATATAGCAGCAGCCGCTGTCGCTCGTTATTGTTCAGGGATTAACACCGGTAATTCAATTTCCCGATTGTACACCTGCACACAGGCAAAAAAAATCTATTAACCTTTTTCGGAGCCAACAAACGAAAATTGGAAGGCCATCAAGCGATGAACGATGTTTTGGCCGGATTCACGACCCATTTTTAAATTCTGGCTAGTCATATAGAATCGTCACATTCTGCGTCTGGTAAAAAAAATATACCCCCAGTAATATGTAAATTTGGACAGGATAATATAATAGAGTTTATTTACTAATTAGACACACAATTAAAAGAGGTCGTTCAACTAGTTTATGCAATTAAAATTCATTTATATATATATATATATTTAAAACCTTAGCCAAATTTTTCAGCAAGTTCGTGAGAGAGTTGTACTGCACCGATTTATATGCTTCTTTTCTGAAATGATCGTCTGGTGACCGAGACCTTTCAACACTATTTTTTGTACAGGATGTCCCATTTTGGGTACTTTTGCGGGGATCTCCGTTATTTTTATGGATAGAAAGTTGAGGGTTTCGCGACAGTGTGCTACTTTTTCGTAAAACTAAAGATGCCATTAACAAAATTTTCATAGCCCTTTTAGTTTTTAAGATACAGGGTTAAATTGAAAAGATTTTCAGGCACCCCTCTTATCTCAACTATCAGATAACTTATCGAAAATGTGAAAACTCTCCCTTATATAGCTTTTCCCGTAGAACTCAATTCCGCCTTCGAAATTAGTATTCAGGGTCAGGTCAAAAAGTTGTCGGACCCTACTTCATTTTTTAAATGGAACACCCTGTATATAGATTGTAAAATTGTTCTTGTTTTACCGTCTCAAAAATGTATACAACAGTATGCACTTTTTCTCAGAAACACGCAAATAAATGTCAATTTTCTGAAATTAAATACATAAATTAATAGGCTATGGCTATTGTTTATGACAGCAAACAAAAATAAATGTCAAATATTTGTCTCGGTCTTTAAATCGAATTATATAAAAAATGAAGTATATAAAACACGATATGATGGCATAGCAGAACTTCGAGAGGCAATTCATTTAGCCTTTCGAAATCTGCGAATGAGACCAATGGTTCTTTTTAAAGCTATTCAAAGAATTACAAAAATGTGGCAATTTTGCATTAGAGAAAATGGTCGTCAATTTATCACCTTTAAAAATTTGTTTTTTCTTTTTTTTAACAATGTTATTTTTTTGTGTTTGTTATACTGTTACTTTATGCTATAAAACTGTTGTTACATACCTACTGTTTTTAAAAAATTCTAAAGGTATTTTTATATAAGAAGATACCTATATGCAACAGTGGCGGCTCGCCAGGGGACGCGGGTGAAGCGCGACTTCACCTACATTTTCCAATCAATTTACTTAAAATATTAAGCATTTTATAATCTACATTTCTATTATAAAAATATAGTATGTTTTATATAAATTCACATTATTTGCTTAATTATACCATTATTTTCTATCAAAACTAGTGTCTTATATACTCAAAAAATAATACTGACTTAAAAACGTAGCGACCCATTGAGGTATTACAATCAGCAGTAAAAAATTTCGCTTCAGACTCCCCCTGCACGCTTTTGCGCTTTGATTTGTATAGGTCGGTTGCTATGGCAACGCAACGGTGAATAACCATAAGCCAAATAGAGATTGGGAGCGGCATAAAGTGCTGCTGCAGGCTACAGGCACTTATTCGCTTGTTATAGAATTAATGTGAATTAGTGCGTTCGGATCATCGAAGGCGGAAGCAGTTTTGCATCGTGTCGTGCATCCTGGTATTTGTGGTACCGTAAAAGAGAAACACCATTTTCCCGGTGGAAAACCGAGGACGAAAGAGACTTTTTAATTACGGGGGCCGAAGGATCTAAGCCTGTCCTTGAAATAGAAAAACAAGGGAAGTCAAAAGACAGAGACAGAGTTTTCTTTCGTAGGTTTCGAAATCAGTGGATTATACGTGGATGAGTGGAAGTATTTATTTAAAAAATTCTTTTGTATGCCCTGTTTAACTGTAGGTGTAAAATCAAGCATATGGAATAAAGAGGGATTCAATAATTTTGGGAATGTGATGAGAGGCTGTAGTAGGCATGAAGCTTCATTGGAACATATTATTATTCAGTGCGGTTTTCGTTTTCAAATTTAAAGAAAGGCCTCCATACAATTAAAGACGCTTTGAGACAAAATTCGAGGTTGTATATAAAAATGTTTATTGACAATGTTCTTCTAAATAGAAGAATTATGCAGTTACCTATTCGAGCGACTGTTTTTTTTTTGGGTAAACAAGAAATGACATTTCGGGTTCCTATTTTTTCTGCAAATTCAAAGACAATTCAAAACGCTCCAAAGCTATGGATATTTAACATCATAAAAAGGTAGAAAAAAGCCATTTTGGGCGTGGCACCCCGAAAAATTTTCACCTGCAGCGCTATGCACCTTGCTACGCTGCGCTTCACCCGTTCTTAAATCAACGAGCCGCCACTGATATGCAAGGAATCCAATTCTTCGTTAGCAATATGTAACTTTTAATGGTTTATTATTGTTATTTATGGCCTACTATTAAATTATGTATTTAATTTCAGAAAATTGCCATTATTTGCGTGTTTCTGAGAAACATATTTTTGAAAAAGTCAAAAAAGACAAATTGTATAATCTATAAATATAAAGTAGGGTCCGATAACTTTTTGACCTGACCCCGTATACTAATTCGGAAAGCGGATTTGAGTTCTACGGAAAAAGTTATATAAAAAACAATAACGGAGATACCCTGCAAAAGTAACCAAAATGGGACACTTTGTACTGTCAATTTATACAGGGTGTTTCAAAAAATCGGGTCATGATTAATTACGATTCTGCTCAAACCGCTTGACATAAAAGCTGCATTTTGACACACAGATTCATAATAGGATGTAGAGGTTCGATAAGAAGGGATTTTTCAAAAGTCAAATTTCAAAGGGGGAAAATAGCCCCTTAAATATTACATTTTGTATTTAAAAAACGGCTGGTTTTTTGGAAAAACGCTGAAACTCGTGTATTTTATTTGAAAAATTTTTAGAGTTTAAAATTTCTTAAAAAATTATACAGGGTGTTTTAAAAAATCGGGTCACTGATTAATCACGATTTGGCTCCAACCGCTTGACGAAAAAAGCTTAATTTTGGCATACAGGTTGATTGTAGGATGCAAAGGTTCGATAAGAAGGGATTTTTCAAAATTCAAGGGGGTGAAACCGCCCCTTAAATATTACAATATTTTCTATTGTTTTGTTTGTTTTTTAGAAAAACCCTTAAAACCTGTATTTTATTTGATTATTTCACATATTTTAAAATTTCTTAAAAATGTATACAGGGTGTTTCACAAAATCAGCCCACTGATTAACCACGAATCTGCTCAAAACCCCTTGATTGTAGGATGTAGTGGAATTTTTCAAAAATCAATTTTCAAGGGGATGAAACCGTCCCTTAAATATTGCCATATTTTTTATTTAAAAAACGGTTAGTTTTAAAAAAGAAACATTTGAACATGTATATTTTATTTTATTTTCTTAAATATTTTAGAAAAAATTATACAGGGTTTTCCAAAAAACCGGAAATAATTTATAAACCTAAATCTTCCAAGCCACTGTTTAAATTTTAAATAAGGCGATTTAAGTACCTCTTTACATGCCTTTCGTTATCGCTATACGCGAAAGAAGTCGTTGGTACTCGTTAGTTTACTTTACAATATAAAAACTCCATACACTTTCTTATTACAGTAAATAACATTAGCTTTTAAACTAAAATTCTTAGAGAATCTAAAATTAGTAACAACAAAAAATAAAACATAACATAAAATCAGAGGTAAGCAGTTCTGGGGCTTAGACCGTGTCAAACTGGAATTATTTTCCGAGGGTTCGACTGCGATGGCTTGAGGCAACTTCAGGAATTAAGGATTAGTAAAAAATACTTCATCGCTTAGTGGAGCGAAAATTATCCTCTTTGTCCTAGAATCTTCATTGCCAATTTGTTTTTGTAAGCAGGATACATCTAATTTATTTTAAAAGTATTTAAAAAGCCGGAAATTAAAACAAAATCTCATGCTATATATACAAAGCAAAAAAAATTAAACAGCCTTTAATTTAAGGAATAATGGAATAGTATTACCATGTTTGGGGCGAAAATATGTATAAATGTAGAAAGATTTATTTAATTATGGCTATTTCTTTCACAATCATTGGCGTTAGTCACTTAATATCAATATTTATTTTTATAATTGAGCGTGTATTTTTTTAAATTTAAAAGAGTTATGCAAAGTTTAAATCTCATATACCTATGACTTTTTTTCTTTTTATTTTACTTCCCTCTTAAGGAGAAGTATTGTAATCGTGAAAAAAATCACCCTCCGATATTTTTTCAGATCTTTACGTTTCAGGGTTCCTAGATGCTGATAAACACGTTTTCTTAATTCTGTCGGTCTGTCTGCCTGTCTGTCACTACTAATTTGATTGACTTATGGTCAAAAATTAAGAGTTATATGGGGATAACCTGGTAACATTTTGGTAGAAATCTAATATGTAGAAGAAAAAAAAGGCAGCCTAGTAAAATGTTAAAAAAATATTACTAAAAACAACCACGAATGTAATGTTGACATTTCTGACATTTTAAAAGTTTGAAAGAAACATATTTCTTCTATCCGGGTGAAAAGTGGCATTTACCTGGTTAGAAAGTGTTCACTTTGTACCCGGGTAAACGTCACTTTTCACCCAAGTAAATGTCGATATATATTGAATAACGAAAATCTTTTATTTTTATTCGATTAGTTAATTTTTTCCAAACTCTCCGCGGCTTCCCTCAATTGAGGAGGAGTACAAATAATTTCTTCTGAATCGCTCATTGTCTTCGAAAAAACTTTTTTGATTACAATCTATCAAAAATGCAAACTAATACGATAGTAGCCATTGTCAAATGTCAATTTGACTTTTGATTTTTTGATGGTGGCGACGCTTGTGGTTATACAGGAGAATTACTTTGTTAATATCTCACATAGTTATATTTGTCATAAAAAACGTCATTTGCATTTAAAAAGTATGGTTGTAAACAAAGTAGTATACAAACCTCGGCGAAAAGGTTTCATTCCTGTCACGGGAAACGATTCTCTCGACAATGAAACACTTTCCACCTAGATTTATAATATACTATTCCAATTTACCTCAAATTTTGCACAACAATCCAAGATGGTGAAACAAAATGGCGCCTTAACAAAATATTTCAAAAATGATACCATTTGATGATATCGTTTTTGGTATGGTATGGTAAAATTGTGGTATGAATTCAGGTTGGTGGATCAAAATGTCCAGGATTTACATGTTTTCACGATTTAGCTTCCCTAGATGCAAAAAAAAATTTGTTTTATCAATTTCGTCGGTCTGCCTATCTGTTTGCCGGTCTGTCTGTTCGCAGCATAGCTTAAAAACTAATTACTCGTTTGTCTTCAAATTGTGGTCAAACATTGAGGGTCATATGGGGATGACCTGGTAATATGTTGGTAAAAATATAATATGACGGAACAAGATAAGCCTAAAGCGTAAAATTATTACGAAAAAACTAATAATAGAATCTACCTGAAATTTTGTACAAAACTCAAGCGGTATATAGGAATGAACTGGTAACATTTGCTATGAATCCAAGATAAAGCCTAATAAAATATTTAAAAAAATTAACCTGAAAAAAAATACTCATTAGATTAAATTAAAATGCTGGGCAAGCATTAATTCAAGATGGCGAAACAAAATGGCGGCCAAATAAAATGTTTAAAAAATAAATGTAAAAGAAATGTTCTTATTCAATCGACTTTAGAAAAATTAAATGTGATGTAGGGCACTGGTATGAATTCAATATGCCGGAACGAAATGGCGGAGTATGTCAATATAAAAACTACTTATTCAATTTATTTTAAATTATACCCAAAAAAAAGTGTGCAGAGGTAAATTTTTGATTCACTATTCCCAATAAAAGCAAAGACTTATAAGAAGGGAAGTTCCGGGTAAAGGAATTTTACCGACTTTTTATTTTAAATATTTTGAATAACGATATAAAATATGAAAAGGAAAATAGTGCGAATTTTTTTCAGTTTCGAGATTATAATGGTATTAATCTGGAGCAAGACTCTCAAGAATTGCAATGGGAACAGATATATTACACTCAATATATTGATGATAAATTAAGGTTATTCAATGATAAAATATTATTTCTAATAAATAAACATGCACCTCTAAAACAGAAAAAAATTAAAGAAAAACCCTATACACCGTGGATTACTACTAATATAAAATTGTTAATGAAACTAAGAGACAAAGCTTATCGAAAATATTTAAAACAAAAAACGGCAGGACATCTACAATATTATATAGAACTTCGGAATTTCACAAAACATGCCATTATTTGGGAAAAAATAGCCTATTTTAAAATTAGTATCTGAAAAGAAGGGGAAAGATTTTTGGAATAATGCGAAAATGCGAATAATTCAGTAAATTTTTTGGAAGCATACCTTTCTACGAGAGCTCATTGTGTTGGTTTTAGGAAGGAATTCAAAAATCTCAAAAGTCAGATTACATTCCCATGAGCACGGGAGTTCCCCAGGTTGGGACACTTTTATTTTCTTTGTATGTTTCTGATATGGATGATATCGTACAATACTCAAAAATACAGCAATACGCTGATGACTCTCAATTATACCTATCATTTTCAACAGAAAATTTTGAAATCGTCCAAACACAGCTAAACTCAGATTTGGATAAAATACATATTTACGCAGAACAACACAATTTAAAATTAAATGCCAATAAATCTTGTATTCTCTTTTTTGGAATTAACAGAAATAATGATTTTTTTAAATTGAATAATCTTAATATAAACATTAATAATATACCTTTACCAATGGTCAATGAATCGAAAAATTTAGGAGTTTATTTTGATACAGGCTTGACGTTTCAAACCCATATGAAAAATAAGCTTAAAATAGCATATATGCTCCTAAAAAAGCTTTATACTTTAAAAAATTATTTACGTTCAGCGACTAAATATTATTTATGTAATATCCTTGTTCTATCTTTGTTTGACTATGGTGATGTTGTTTACAGTGACTCCTTGACAGAAAGTTTGTCTCATAGTATAGAAAAAATCCAGAACTCTTGTATGCGATTTTCATTTAATATACCATTTAGAAATTATATAACTCCATACTTAAACAATAATTGTATTTTGAATATGAAAAATCGGAGAAAATATCATATGCATTCATTTGTATATAGAATTTTAAAAAGGGGGAAACCTCAGTACCTTAGAAAATATTGTAATTCTTATAATCATAATCATCTAACTAGATATACAAATAATTTTAGAATATCTCAACATAGAACTCCAAAATTTTCAAAAATCATTTGCGTTTGTATCGTTACAAATGTGGAATAATATACCTAACACTGTGAAGGAATTTTCACCTTTTAAATTTAATAGGTTTATAAGAAATCATCTTCTTGAAATACAAATTTCTCATAATTAATTTTTTGTACGCTCTTCCATTGTTTAAATAAACGAGTGTGTTTAGGTTGTGTTGCCTGCATTCAGTCATTCTATCGTTTGCCGTTATATTATATTATTTTTTGAGTATTGTTATGCCATTTATAGCTTCTCCTCTCTTTCTCCCTTGCGCCTGGATGGGTCTTTGCTTTGTTGCGTTTATAATTTGTTAACTGGCCGCGTGCCGTTAAATAGCGGATAGTTATTTTATTTTTAAATTATTTTTTTTAATTATTTTTTATGGGTCGTGCCACACATGCACAGTTTTTTGTGCATCGTGCAATCGGTTTTTATAATCGCGGCATTGTCCAATTTATCAATATTCTATAAAGAGAAAAAATGTAATTTAATTGTTTTGATATTGTTAATTTGATAAATAAATTAGTTTTGAATTTGAATTACTGATTTACTGATAACACCGGTCAATACGGATTTTGGCCATGGGTCCTTTTTTATGTGTAACTGGTTCCTTTTATCCCAAAATAAAGGAAAATAATAGTCTTGATTAATTTTTGAGATCAGGAAACTGTTTTTTTGACTTTTGATAATTTGTTGTCGATCTTCAACAGGTCATCCCCATATGACCCTCAATGTTTGACCATAATTTGTAGACAAACGAGTAAGTAGTTTTTAAGCTATGCTGCCAACTTAGTTTTCTATGGGCACCAACCCATAGGTATCTCCAGTTTAGAAGGCTCCAGAAAGTCCGTCTGCATTGCAAAGAGTATGTCAGAACCGTCACATATTTTTTCCCCCATAACAATAGTGTTTTTGTCTATTTGATAATTTTGTTTGAAAAAAATCTCAGCATTACGACAAATAAATAAGTGTCATTCCATTTAAGAAATAAAATAGGAAGAAAATGCAGTTTTTGGAAATTTGTGAAAAGAAATACTTTATAATCAGATTAGATTAAATGTGATAACACATTAGAAATTATTTAAGCTAAGCTTTCAAATGAAGAAAAGTTTATCTGATATCTTAACGAATTCCGGAGATAAGGGGATGTGAAACACCCTGTATAGGGCTGCATAGTTCAAAATATTTAGGGCAACAATATTTTTTTTGAGGCATTATAATAAAAGCTTGTTATTGAGAAGGTTTTTTATACTAGTGTATTTGTTTAGAATTGTCGCCTAATTAGGGTATTTTAATGAAAGGATTTTTAATATAAACAACCAATAAACTATGCTCCGAGCTAGAAAAATACGGCTGCCTCTCCGACATTAATTGATTTTTATTAATTATAATTCGTGCACCTACACAAACTATTTTTATACCTGTATAAACAATAATTTACACAGCTCCGCAGTGGGCGTAATTAAAATTGGATACGTCAAAACTCTCATCGCATACTAAAAAGAAATGACACTTAAAAAGTCTTAATTGCTGAGACAGTATTTACATATCATACTGTTTTTTAGTCTCACTGTTATTTGAGTGCTGACTGCACTGGAAAATTATTTCGTGAACTTTTTCCTGATACGACAATCGCATGTAAATTTAGATGTAATCGGACAAAAAATTCTAAGATATCGGAAAATTGATTAGCAATTTTCAGGATAAGTTATTATTCAAGAATTAGAAAATATTCTATTGCCACTGACGCCTCCAATAAAGGCAATATTAAAAGTTTCAACAACAATTCCGGCAACATAAAACTTGTTTACATTCGAGAACAGAAAAAAGGTCATTCTGTTATATATAGGCTGTCTTTGACATCATGAAGAGTAGAGATGTTAAAGTATTGGCAGCAAATCTAGTCGCGGCTAGTGACATTTTCCTGTAGATTTATCGCAACTCTTGTTTTTGCCTAGTCCTAGTAAAACTATAGAGAAACAAAGATTTTTATTTTGCCTATGGCCAAAACGCTGAACTGAACCCCCGCAAATAGCGCAATGAATATTTAATATACGGATATTTTTCTATTATATATCTTTTTTAAATGTTAAAATATGAACACCCGCTACCACCATGTTCGCGCGGGGAAAATAAAGAAGCGGACGGAAATGCCAACGACGTTGTTTCATTTACATAAGAAGCTTCAAGCATTACGCTCGCGGGTGATCGAACGACCAGACGGCGAATTTTGCTATAAAATAGAATACTCAGAGAATTATTTAAATATTTAGTTTGCTGTTTTTCCTAAAAATATGCAACAACCTCTATCAAAAAATCAGGAATCTATAAGGGCCCATGCTAACCCTAATTTTCATAAATTTATGAAAAATATAATGTGTATAGAAAATATTGCCAGTTTTTACCGAATGTTAGATAATTAATAGCATTATTTTATGATGCGCTTAACTAGAAAATGTTAATTTGCGCCCTTAAGGGTCCGACGATTTTTTGGCGACAAACGGGGTTAATAACTATAGAACACCTTCTTCAAAAATCCAATGTCAAACCCTTTTAGCCCTAAAGTGGCTATGGGCTCAAGAAATAGGCTTCATAAACGGCAAACGTGCACTCTACTATCTTGATAAAATTCAATTTTTATGTCATGTTTAGAATTTAAAACATTCATGAAAACAACTGGAGGGCAAAAAAATTTAAATAAAGTATAATAACGTAATAAATATGTTTAAAATAATTATAGTTTAAAAATGTATGAATATATATGTATTAGCAAGTACCCGAGACTATTATTCGCGTATATGACTATAATGAAAGGGATGTAAAGAGGTACTTAAATCGCCTCATTTGAGTGCCTCTTTATAAACCACGTTTGTTGTTGCATTCTCTGGCTGCAAAATAGCCAAGCTACTACGCGTACTTACTCTAGAGCAGGGGTGCTCAAACGGTCGATCGCGAGTGCTTTTTGAGTAGATCTCGAGAAGAAATTTTTTTTTTAATAAGTAGGTACTTAACTAAACTACAAAAATTTATTATGTAATAAAATAACACTCTGCTAGCGGCAAAAGGCGGCTTTATCAAAGGAACGCGCAGTACTTGTCAAAGAAAAGCCGCGTTTTTTATTCTTGCCGCTTTTCTAGAAATTTCGGGCGGTGCGTTTGACGGGAATATTCGAGACTTTCGTTCACGCCGATATAAATGTTGCGCCTGCACGAATTGGAGTCATTCTGAATTGCAACTTGAAGGCAATACTACGTCGATACAAAGTTTATTATTAAATAGTACAAAATGAGTACAGCGAAGAAATCTAAAACGTATCATTTTAATAACGATTGGGAGGAAGAATTTTTGTTTTGTATGGTGAAGGATAAGTGCATTTGTCTTATTTGTCGTGCGTCAGTTGCAGTACCTAAGCGTGGAAGCTTAGAGAGGCATCATAAAACGGTTCATAAAAAAAGGATTTTCTGCCACAGAGTGAATTAAAAAAACGAAAAGTACGTGATCTGATATCTTGTTTGAAAAAAGAACAAACCATGTTCACCAGACCAGCCAAGCAATCAGAAGCTGCTACGATCGCGTCATTTAAAATATCTCATATATTGGCGAAACACAAGAAACCATTCGAAGATGGATCGGTTGTGAAGGAAGCATTTATTGAAGCGGGTGAGACTTTATTTGGAGATTTTAAAAATAAAACAGAAACCCTGTCTGCTATTAGAGAACTTCAGTTATCTCGTCCGACTGTCACAAGGCGTATTGAAGTCATGAGTCAGGACATGGAAGATAAACTAAAAAATGATATCATGGAATGTACATACTTTTCTTTACAGTTCGACGAATCCACCGATATGACAGACACTGCCCAACTGTATATTTTTATTCGGATGGTATTCAATGACATGTTGGCTAAGGAAGAATTTTTGACAATAATTCCTCTGAAGGGGAACACCCGTGGCGAGGATATATATGACGTTTTCTTCAATTTTGTAAAAAACTACAAGCTACCAATATATAAATTAGTGTGCATTACAACCGATGGAGCACCAGCAATGACTGGAAACAAAAACGGTTTTGTAGCATTGTGTCGAGCTAATGAAGATTTCCCTTCATTTTTTTCAATCTATTGCATTATACATCAACAAGTTTTGTGTTCAAAAGTTTTAAACACGGAGGAAATTATGGGCATTGCAACAAAAATTGTAAATTCCATCCGTGCACGTAGCTTGCAACGGCGGCTCTTTAAGTTGCGGTTGGAAGATAGGGAGTCAGCTGAACACACTGATTTAGTTCTTCACACGAACGTCAGGTGGTTGAGTCGCGGAAAATTCCTAGAAAGGTTTCAAGAATTATTGCCCGAAATAACAGCTTTTCTAGACGAAAGAGGTAGTGACACTCAGATGTTGAAAAACGAAAAATGGCTGACTCATTTGGCATTTTTGACTGACATCACAATGCACTTAAACACCATTAACTTGGAGCTTCAAGGTAAATGAAAAACTATTATTGAGATGATTAGCGCAGTAAACGCATTCAAAAGTAAATTGCAACTTATGATAGATCAACTGAAAAGAAAGAATCTGAAACATTTTCCGCCTTTGAAAGCAAGGATTCCTCAGCTGAATTATGATACGTATGAGGCTGAATTATCAAATATTTTGTGACAATTCGAAATGCGTTTTTATGATTGTAGTAAATTGGCAAATGTAGCATCATTTATGAGTTATCCTTTTTCATGTAAAAACATTGAGGAATTAGCTACTGAAATAGCAAGTCAGTTTAATATGATCTCATGTTCTGTTGAAAATGAGTTGGTGCAGATTATATCAGATATACATCTCAAAGCTACAGCATCTGATACAAATTTCTGGTGTTTTATATCTGAAGATAAATATGCGAATCAAAGGCAAATCGCCCTTCAACTGACAGCAATGTTTGGGTCAACTTACTTGTTCGAGTCTGCATTTTCTGAAATGAAGATAATTAAGTCAAAATATCGCAATCGACTAACTGACGATCATATGTCATCATGCTTGCGATTAGCACTCAGTGGTTACGTACCATCTTATGAAAAGTATGCTGAGGACATGCAGTGCCACGCTCCAACATCCAGAGTCACTCCTTAGTTAAGTTTAACACCATATGTAACTCTTTTGTTTTGTAACAACCGATAAACTCGCAATTTTGAATAACTATGAGTTTTTTCATTGATATTGTAGAGAAGAACCTAACTAAACCTAACCCAAACCTTGGCTAAAATAATGTATATTGTGCGGAAAGCTAATATCTATATATGCTACGGTACACCCTACCTAGGTAGGTAGGTAGGTAGGTAGGGTGTATGTATCGGGTACGTACGACAACCCTGCATCACACATACTTGCAGCCTCTCAGAGTCGATCGTAAGTAGTCTAAAAATATTGAGGTAGATCGCCAGCAGTTCAAGTTTGAGCACCCCTGCTCTAGAGCATGCGACATAAAGTTGACCATGGGAAAAACAATCGTAGCGCAAGTCTACTCCAGCTTTACTTAAGGATTGCCCTTGAGCTTTGTTAATTGTCATGGCGAAACAAAGCTTTAAAGGAAACTGTACACGTTTAAACTGAAAAGGATACTCTGACGGAATTAAAGTGATACGTGGTATAAAAACTGTTTCTCCTAGATGAGGGCCAGCCAGAAATAATAGTAGACTCTATTACTTTGTTTTGTAATGTTTTAACCTGTAGCCGAGTTCCATTACACAATTTTGGTGGTTTTAAATTTCAAATAAGCATTACTGGTGCCTTAATTTTAAAGTTAACTCATGAGGAGGGATTCCTGAAGGGTTTAGAGAGTGTAGGAACTCGACAGGATAATTAACCACGTTTTCTTGGTCTATAACTACATCTATTGAGTAGTATGTTAATTGTGGAACAGTAATTTTTTCCAATAAAGCTAGATTTATTTCATCTGCTGTGCTATTTTTTGAGAGTTAATATAGCTCGTTTATTAAACCAAGAAACGGTTTTATTTTGACAACTTTCGAATTCACTATAAACATTTAAGGGGTAGTTCCGAGGATTACATTATTATCGAACCTCTGCACCCTAAAATCAAGCTGTTTAGACAAGCTCATCTTTCTACGGCAAACGGTTTGAGAAAGATCGCAAAAATTAATCAGTGACCCGTTTTTTTCAAAAACCCTCTATGAATTTATAAAAAATCTTAAAATATGTAATAAAATAAAATAAAAAGCACATGTTCAAGTGTTTTTCCGAATAATAAACTGTTTTTTTTTTAAATAAAAAATGTTATATTGTGGTTTCGGTCCCTTGGTCACCCTGTCTCGGTTTTTAAAATTTTTTAAAATATGTAAAAAAATAAATTAAGAAGCACGCGTTCAAGCGTTTTTTGGAAAAACTAACCGGTTTCCAAATAAAAAAATATTGTATTATTTAAGTGGCAGTTTCACCCTTTTGAGCACCCTGTATGAATTTTTAAAAACCTTAAAATATGTAAAAAATAATTTAAAAAACACGTGTTCCTTTCTTTTTATTTTCATTTTATTTTTTGTACTGCCTTGGTATAATCCCGTCTATAAAATACAACCACAAGAATGCTGTGAGACAAGTCATAATAATAATAATACTGAAGACAACCAGTATTGTCAGAAAATTTCTACAATAGAACAGACATGCTGACTTGGCACAACCCGTCATATGGAAATCCGCAAAACAGCGAGAAAACTTTGAATAATAATAATAATAATAATAATAATAATAATAATAATAATAATAATAATAATAATATATTTATTGTTTTACCAATTATTTACGTGAAATTAATACAGTCTCTAAATACTACTATTTTGGCAAACAATGGGCCTTGGTAAAGCAGACATCCAGATACAGGACCCGAACCTGTTCAAGCCCTAATTTATATAAAACAATTAAGAATATATGGCATTGTTTATATACGGTCTGAGAAAGATGTTTTTAAATTTGAATGCAGATATAATCTGAAATTTTGTAAATCTACTTCTGAAAAGAAAATGTAAAGGAGAGGGGAGGGTAAGGAAAAGCAAAAGAAGAGAAAAAACAATGGTGGGTGAAAAAGACATAGACAGTTTTATTTAAACAGGCGCGATGCCATTCTTTTAAAAGCTGATATCGAAAGTTGAAAATCAATATTAGCCCTGGAGTAGTCGCGTTAGGTCTGACAGACTCCGCGTTCGGAAATTGTTCGGCCATTTACGCATTTTTTCACCGAGAGCTTGGCGCGTCCACCTAGCTTCTTGATTTATGGCTTAGTTGAATAAATTAGGTGTTTGTGGGCGGTTGTGCAAGTCGTTTTCTGACAAATTGGATCTGGAGTCTCCTAGACTCCGCGCGACCATTCGTGTTGTATTTTTTTCTGTGATAGCTGGTAAGTCATTTTAATATTTATTGGGACCGGACTTTGAAATCAGTTATTTATAGATAAAAATGAACTATGAAAAAGAGCAGGAAAGATTGTTGCGCCTATGGAAGGAATGTGACTCTGACGAGGAGCCAATTGATGATGAATCAGATGTAGAAGATGATGTCGTGGAATGTAGATCTGAAAACAGCGATACCGACCAAGAGGTTAGCTCTTATTCCGGTAATTATGATCTCACTACACCACCAGCAAAAATACCAAGAGTTGCATTTTTTCTCGGCAAAGACGAAAAAACAAAATGGAAAAAACATATTCCGAATCAGGCAGTAAGAACTCGATCTTGGAACATAATAAGTCAACTTCCCGGTACAAGAGGTGAAGCAAAAAAAGCAAACAGTCCCATCGAATGCTGGAATCTACAAATATCTACATAGAAACGATAATGCACAAATACAAAAGAGATCGAGACTGCAAGGAAACAGATAAAGACGAAATCAAAGCCCTGATTGGTTTGCTTTATTTGTCAGGGTTGCTAAAAAGCTCCAAATTGAGTGTTGATGAAATATGGGACAGAAAGGGAACCGGAGTGGAACTATTCTGGCTCACAATGAGTAAGCAATGGTTTCTTTTTCTTTTGAGGTGTCTCCGTTTTGACCACCGGGCTACGAGGGAAGAGAGGAAGAAAATAGATAAATTGGCGCCAATCCGAGAAGTTTTCGATATATTTGTGCGTAACTGTCAAAAGCATTATTCCATCTCACAAAATGCAACTATAGATGAAATGCTTATAGGTTTTCGTGGCAGATGCAGCTTTTGGCAGTACATTCCGTCAAAACCGAACAAATATGGGCTGAAACTATTTTCGTTGGTCGATTCGAAGATGTTTTACACGTTGAATCTAGAACTATATGTGGGAAAACAGCCTGAAGATCCGTTCCAAATAAACAATGACGCTTTGAGTATTGTTGAACGTCTTATATTGCCCATTTCCAAAACGTCGAGAAATATTACCACAGATAATTGGTTTACCTCGGTGCCCTTGGTTGCTAAAAATTGCTAAAAGATCATAAACTTACACTGGTCGGAACGATTCGAAAGAACAAGAGGGAAATACCAAAGGAATTTATAGAAGTGAAACATCGTCCAATAAATTCAAGCATCTTCGGATTTGGAGAGCATATGGCAATAGTATCTTACGTTCCAAAAAAAAGGAAAGAATGTTCTCATGATTTCCAGTTTACACAACTGTGACGTAATTGACCCTGACACTGGTGATAAAAATAAACCCGAAATGATAACGTTTTACAATGGCACAAAAGGGGGTGTGGACACTGTAGACCAGCTTTGTTCACTATATGATGTAGCGCGAATTAGCAGACGCTGGCCCATGGTGACTTTCTTCTCTTTATTGAATATCGCTGGAGTGAACAGTCAAGTTATTCATGTCTCCAATCACCCCGATCCAAAAGACGATTTGAAACGGAGGGTCTACCTGAAACAAATAGCATTGTCGTTGATTGAACCACATTTGCAGAGACGTTCTTATCAGAAGAATGTACCAGCGACCGTCCGTCAAAAAAGACAAGATGTAGCCGGAACCTCTACTGCATCTGGATCCAATGTAGAACAAATACCAGAAGGCACCAGAAAATATTGCGTCGGATGCAAAAACAAAAACAAGTCTAGGTTTTATTGCCATAAATGTCAATCCTTCATTTGTCTCACGCATGCAAAGATGTTGTGCTTTTCTTGTGCAGAACTGTAAAGATTGAAACACATTATTCCTGTTGCAATAATTTAAGTTTTGTTTGATTTCAGTTAGTTGCTGTTAGGTGGTACACCTAAGGTACGCTATGAAGTACCAATAATATTTTTATATAATGTAATACAATATACACAGAGTTTTGTTTTTATTTTGTTGATTATAGTTGAATAAAGTTTTTATTCTGTGTCTTGGTACTTTTTTTCACTTAATTATTAAAAAAAATCAAAATAATAATTTAAAAAAGGACCTTTTCGAGTACGGAGTCTGACAGACTCCGTGCGACTAGTCTTGTTGGGGCATCAGGCGCGACTACTCCAGGGTTAGAGTCTGAGTTTCTTCTAGCAGTTACGTTTTATGAAAAAGATCTCTTGTAAATTTCAAATCCGTGTTGTGGGACTCTAAGAAATTGATTTCTTCACAAATTAATATTATAAACATCAGCTCTAAATAAAATTTTAGAGTGTAAATAAGTTGGCAATTCATATTTTATAATTTTAAAACTAAAACACGACATACGAAGCCTAAACCTGTTATACATTTTCAGCCATTTTGAACTCCCTGAGTAGGGAGATATGTGATTTCTTCCTTTGATGCCACAAATTAGTCTCAAACATGAGTTTTGAACACGATATAGATGATTTACATCAAGAAATGGGAAAAATACTGTATTTGAATAATTAAATTGGGATAATACAAAAGAGTCGCACAACAGCTTTTTGGTTTCCAAACTGAGATAGTGCCTATTTGAATAAATTAGTTTTAAATTGCTACAAGCAGTGCGAAGCTTTAAAGTAATATGTTGTTTAAAGTGTAATTTGCTGTCCAATACTATTCCTAAACTCTTACATGTATCAGAGAAAGTCAACAGGATTCCGTTAATTTGTATTTGCATGTTATTTTTGATTTGTACAACCTGACTCTGATTACCGAATGCAATTATGGTAGACTTTCCATGATTAAGAACCAATAAGTGCTCTGATGCCGTCCTGTAAAACTGGCTCAGGTCTGAGTTTACTAGATTTTGCGCCTCTTTAATTTGGTGCACCTCAAACGAAAAATATAGCTGAGTGTCGTCTGCGTAAAAATGAGATCTACAGTCCTGCAAGGACTTACAGAAATTACAAATGTAAATGGTAAATAGTGGCGGACCCAAAATGCTTCCGTGAGGTACAACGGTAGATACAGCTAAATGGCTCGAATGCTGCCTACAATAGACGACCTTCTGTACCCGATCAGATAAATAAGAATTTATTAATATTCGGGCATTATAGCTAAATCCTATAAAATGAAGAATTAAAAAAAGAATTTTATGATGTAACATGTCAAAAGCTTTACTGAAATTAAGAGACACTAAAATACTAACCCTACTCTCATCCGCCGCCCGCAGAATGTCATCCACAATGCAAGCACACGGTCGCAACTATGATTGGGTCTAAAGCCCGATTGGGTCTCTGGCAGAATATTATGACGATTAAGAAAAGCCCTGATTTGACTTTCCATTACTTTTTCCAATATTTTAGAAAATATGGGAAGTATACTAATACCACGTAAATACCCATGTTCGGTGGGATTGCTTATTTTTGGCAATGGAATTGCTTGCGCCTGTTTCTATAAAACTGGAAAATACGAAGACAATATACATCCATTCTTAATGTGGACAATATATGGTACCATAAATGGACAGCAAAGAATAGTCATGGTCAAATTGATCTTATCAGCTCCAACGGCCCTTCATTTTGCCATTTTAATTTCATTACGTGAAGCACTGATGGCCTGTCAATTAAAATATTCCTGAACCTGTCGCTCCCAGTCATAGAGGCCCTTACAAGGTATATTCCCTGAATGCCTTAAAACAGCTATAAGTATTACTCTTCATAAAGGGGGCGAAAAAACTCTCGCAATTATCGCCCAAATGCTCCACTACCAGTTCTATCAGAAATCATTAAAAGGTTGCTAAAGAATCGTCTTATGCCATTTCTCCTTAAACATTAGATAATATCCCCGGGTCAGTTTAGATTTTTACCCAACAAGTGCACTAGTGATGCCACCACCCCACCGCCTCAGTTTTTTGTGACTATGCAAAAGCCTTTGACTGTATTAGTCATGAAATTTTGATAAGCAAGCTGAATTTTATGGAATCCGGAGTATTTCTTTAAATTGGTTTAAATCTTATTTCGGGAATAGGCAACAATTTGTAAGGGCAAATGGTTCTGATTCTGATTGTAAATTGATTACAAATGGAGTCCCTCAAGGTTCGGTCTTGGGACCTATTCTTTTTTTGTTATATATTAATGATATCACCAACCTAAAAATTAATGGAAAAATCTCTCTCTTTGCTGACGAGACAAGCATAACATGGAGTGATTTTGATACAACGTCTTTACATTCTAATATTTCCAACGATCTTGTTATGATTAAGGCTTGGTCCGATTCAAATCTGCTTTGCTTCAATGTGGATAAAACGGTTGCCTTGTCTTATAAGGGGACTTTTCAAGCACTTCAGCTACTTAACAGCAATATTAAATACGTTGAGTCGGTTAAATTCCTGGGTTTGAATATAAATAACAACCTAAAATGATCTAAGCATATTGACACCTTAACTAAAAAAGTTTCTTCCGCCTGCTTTGCTATTCGCCATAAAACCTTACAATCATCTTCCAGAACATTTAAAAACAATCGCTGTTTCCACTTTTCAGAAAAAAAAGCCAAAGTGTTCCGCATTGAAAGACCTTTTTACTGCGTTATTGATTTTTATAATGAATAATGTCATCAAAATATTTTTTATTTGCTTGTTTACTTAAATCATGTTGCTGCAAGGCATTCGAAAATATTTTATAAGGAATGAACTGTCTGATAGTCCGTTAACATTAATTATTTTTGTTACATATTAGATTAAAGTTATACATCTTCTTTTTTTTTCTAATACACTTTAATTACTATAATAGTTCAGTACACTTTTTGTTTAACTTCACTTATTTTGCTTGTATAACGATAATAAAATAGAGTTTAAGGTGGCGTAATTTTAATTTCAATGTCATCGAAATAATTCACCTCGCATATGTACTGTTTATTTCCTTTTGCTGTGTCACCTGGATTCATTAACAGCTTTAGGACAATGTTACAAATATAACGAATGTTATATTTACAATTTATGTATTTGCATTGACCTATCGAAAAATGATTTTTTTCCATCAATATTTCGTTTTTTCATTGTTTTTGCTTTTTTTTGTTTTAAGGTAACTTTCGCTTTGTCCATAAAATTGTAACAATTTTCATGCCATAATAAAGCATACTTTTGTTTGTTTGTTTGTAAATATTTCATTTCCATTCGATAAACTAAAGTGAAAACATTTATTAAAATGTGTTAAATAATTATTGTTATAAAAATTTATAATTTTGTTATTGTTACCTGTTACGGAATTAATAAAAAACTATTTATTTTATCTAGATAATTAAGACTTAAAGGTAATTCACATTTTTTTCCCTGGCTAAATTTAGATTTTCCAGCTCACGCCATTTTTCTTTATACGTACAATTTTCAAACCTAGTTCGTAAATATTATTTTCTTTCATCTCTTATTGCGAAGGTGGTATAGTCTCTAAGTTGCTATTCATAATGCACAGGGTTTTTAGTCTGTTTAAATTAAAACTTTTTTTTCTTACTGTTTGCATTATCTTAATATTTTCTATAATCCACGGAGCATAGTTATAAATTTTTGTTTTGGTAAAACGCTTTACCGGAGCGTGTTTGTTAAAAAGGGGTAAGATAAGACTATTTAAATATTCCAATTTTTCAAAAAGTGCGTGTTTTGTATTGTTCGCTAATTTTGCTAATAAATATTATTATCAAAGCTCACTGTGTCCTCTGCGCGTTCGCTCCGATGAGTGTTTAGACAAATGATTATCAGGGGCCCCCGAATATGCACGAATTAATTCTGTACGAGCCCAAGCCGTCACAAATATATTGAAAAATGCACTCGTCGTGACATCCTGCAATTACCAACGTTACGTGTTAGTCAAATCGCTATCGCTTTTTATCTGTTAAAATGCATGTTCTGTGAAATGTATTTGTTATTTTATTTATTAAAACTATTGTTCTAGTTTAATTATTCCATTTAATTCAGACATGATAGTTGATTTCGCTGATATAAATTTTGTACAAACGCGAACCGTATCATAAAAGACAAAATCGCGGTTATTTCATGCAATCCCTTACGGTGTTAGTCAGATAAGAAATCGTGGTTGTCGGAATTAGATCGCTTTAAAATGGAATTACTTTTCGACGTTTCTTCCTGCATTGCACGATGAAACTTCAGGTATCAGTTCTTTTAGACTGTCAACTGATAAAGTCATTCAAACCGACTCCACAAATAAAATTAAAAAAAACGTCTAAGGGACATAATTAACGCATCCTGCCAATTATCGTCGGAAAAAAATTATTAACTATAACAGAAAAGAAATGCTGTGGTTAAAGTTATTAGAGAGGAATAAAAATATATTTTGCACAAAAGGTGGATGACTGTAAAAGCGATGGCAAAACAATGTGGGCAACATTAAAACATATTTTGCCTCAAAATAAAAAAACCGAAAAAAAATGTAGTGAAATACATTTGGATGGAGAAGTTGTCTTTTTTGATTCTGACTTGCCTAATAGATTAAATGGGTTTTATGTATCTAGTATAGAACAAATAATTGAGCCAATAGAGAATAACAATTCAACTAATATACTAACAACATTTAACAATAAATCAACACACACCACTGACATGTCAAGAAGGACAACATATACCATTGACTTTTTTATCTTTATCTTTTATCAGTAAACAGGGATAGTCCAGATAACATAAATATCAAATTAATTAAAAATATATACATTTTAATTGAGAAGCCCTTCATTTATTTAACCAGTTTTTTTTACTTGAAGGGATTTTTCCCAGTAGATTAAAAATTTCTACCATAATACCAATTAAAAAAAAAAAAAAAGAAATGCCTGGACGCTTCAAATCTTAGACCAATAAATACATTACCTGCTATAGAAAAAATTATTGAGAAAGTTGTTTATTCTTAACTCTTAGATTATGTAGATCATAACAAACTTATTACTAAAAGGCAGTCTGGATTCAGGAGAAACAATAGCTGTGAAAGAGCTATCCAGTGTGTCTTGGATGACTGGAAAAATTAGTTAGCGGCTATAGCATCATGGCTGTGTTTTTGGATCTACAAAGGGCTTTCGAGACCTTACATCGTCCAATACTTTTGTTTAAACTTGAAAAACTTGGAATACGGGGAAATGTCTTAAAATTGGTTAAAGTGAACGTGTCAATTTCAAATGAACATGTGGTTGAGAATGGAGTTCCACGGGGTAGTGTCTTGGGGCCACTCCTTTTTTTTTTCTATATAAATGACATGGTCAACGTGGTAGATAATGTTGATATTCATTTGTTTGCAGATGAGTAGCTCAAAACATCTGAATTTACTTGTTAAGCTTATCAATAAAGCCTTAGACCAATTTAATATTTATATGTCTGGCCACCTATCAAAAATAAATACCAGTAAAACAAAGTTTATGCTTATTGCCAATGATAGATTAAAACATGAGTTTAACACAATATAATAATCATTAAGTATTGGACAGGCTACAATTGAACAAGTTAAAAAAATTAAGTATTTGGGAGTCATCGTTGACGATAAATTGTTGTTTGGAAGCCAGTGGCGCCTCGCGGGTGAAAAAGTAAGTGAAGTGCAAATGAAGCAAGAAAATATCGCAATAATTTGTTTCCAGATTTTTTTTTTATATGTGGAAGATGTAGACTATTATTTTACGACTTACCTAAATTTTGTATACTAAATCAATTCTCCTATCCTTCATAGCAGCAAGACAATGGACAAATACAGCCTGCGGCGCTTTTTCTTTTTTTTTTGAAGGCCATTTAGACTTGCGCCATCGTAACATTGCCCTATTAATTTATGTTTATAGTCAAATTGGTCCAAAATTTGATCCAATAGAGAATATAAATTCTCCGAATCTCTCAGAAATGCATTCAATTATTTCGTTTTGAATAGTTTTCGAGTCACCAGTAAGAACATTTTTAATTTTTTCGTGTTGATCTTTTAGTTCTTGGGAACTTCTCGATATTAATAAACCTAAAAGCTTTTTAAAATTCCCCCTATTTATTGACTCGCTGCTCACATCATGGCCGCGAAAGACTAACTCTTGTTTTGTAAGGTACAAAACTGCGTCTATTACCAAACACATAAATAGTCTATTTAATCGGACGTTTTCGTTAAAATGTATTTTATATAGTTTAGCATTTCCTTTTAAAGTGTCAGCTATAGGGCTTTGATTTTTTACAAATGTTTTTAGCATTAATTCGCATTTTAAATGCACCGCCGAGTCCTCATGTTTATATAAAGACCTTCATATATTTAACATAGTACATACCTGCAAATCCTCTCTTATTCCACACTGAATTTTTATTGGAAACTAGTAAAAAAGGCCAAGAAAACAATTTTTGTAATATTTGACTACTACATATGGATATGTACGCCGAAAACCAGGATGACGATAAAAACTCTGATCTTGTTCTTTCCATCGATTAAATGGAGTTTCCAATAAAATGCAAACCACATCCGTGATCGGATTCATCAATAATGTAAATAAATAAACCCGACACCAAATAAAGTTGTAACAACACCATAAATAAATATAACACAAAACAGTGAAGCAAACTGCAAAGGAACTAACCGGTTGCAGCGAAATCCGCGAAAATAAAAGTAAACAACCAGCCCAAACTGAACGACATGTGGGTGTAGTGTACTGCGTTAGCAATTCACCGAGAGCGTTGTATGGCGCTGGTTAACATTATTCTTCATGTGCTCGACGTTATCCCGTACGCGTTGTCATAGCAACGTAGTAGGAAAATAGTAAACTAAACATAGCACCTCCAGCAAAGTCGAAGCGGTTTGCGCCACTGTTATAGTTGTTATAATAAAGTTCGACTGAAAGTTTTAAAAAGACATACCGCCATCGGTCAAGGAAAATATTTATTCGAGGTGTACAGTTTATTTTTTGCCAATTAGGTGAATAAATGAATGTAAAAACTTAAATTTTAAGAGATATTTAATAAATCTAGTTAGATGTTTGTTTGTTTATTTTTCCTGGTGAAGTAGCACTTCACCTGAATAGCCGACACTGTTGGAAGCACTTCAATTTTATTATTTCCAAGGTTAGCCATGCTGTTTACTACCTGGCTTGTACTACTTGTCTCTCTTTATGGTCAAAGTTGATGATTTTTAATGCAATAATATTCTACCACATTTTAACGATTGTTGTACTATAGTGTACAGGGTGGCCATTTTATGGTGATACAGTACCTTATCTAGAAAACGGTAATAGTTACGACAAAAAGTTAAATCCAAGAGTTGTTTGGATTCAATTAAATTTTTATTTTATTTCACTTTTGCTTATACAGGTGTACACATGTTAACTTTCTTAATTTAAATGGGATACCCTATATATTATTACATATTTCGATTCTACTGTTGATTTGCGAAAGTTTTAATAATAACATCTATATTTGAATTCTTTATCGTTTTTGAGTAAATTGAGTTTTTAGATTTTTTTTTAAAAAACATATTTTTTTAAAAAAAATTTTTTACCTATAGAACTTTAATGGAACTGACTAATATCCTAAACATACATTACTAAGGGTTCAATTCTACGAGTTTCCATGCTGGTCTTACCAATTAATATACAGGGTGTTAAAAATGGAGAGCAAAACAAACAGAACTTTAAATGTAAAAATCTCCTGTTTTTCAAATGGAACACCCTGTATATTTTTATTTCATCTGATTCAGCGTTCAATTATCTATCATTACTCGTATATATGTCCTATACCTAAAATGAACAGTTTCGATTTTATTAGCCGTTTTCTGATTTCACTATTTTTTTTTTAATATAAGAAAACAGATGAAGTGGGCTAAAATAAAAATGTCGTAAACTAAAATACAAATAAAAGTGAAATATTATGTAATTTATGTTCTTATTATTTAATGTTTACGAAAATAAGGGAGAGACAAAAAAAATATCTTGTGCCACTCGGTATAACTAATAACTAACTGAGTATTAAACATGATTAGAACAGATTATAAAAAAATTTCAATATGGCCAGCGATACATGAAGTGTAAATAGTCTCCATTTTTCGAATAGCGTTCCTTACCGAATTAGATGCATTAAAATTATTGATCTCTTCCCTGATTTTTATTTTTAACTCATTTCTATTATTAGATCTATTTTTATAAACTTTATTTGTTAGTGCACCCCCACAAAAAGAATTCTAAAGGGCTTAAATCAGGGCTTCGTGGTGGCCAGGATATTAAACCATGTCTTCCTATCCACAATGGAAAATGTTGATTAAGGAAATTTACTACCGGTGCAACCGTGTGGTAAGTGGCGCTATCCTGCTGAAAAATGATATTTGCACGAATATTTGCTGGCAAGTCGTTGATAAGGGGCATGATTTCATTCCTAAGCAGCTCCAAGTATCTTTCGCCATTTAACGACCTGTCAAAAAATATTGGTCCTATAATACGGTCGCAAATAATTCCGCACCACACATTTACGGTTTGACGGCCTTGTTCTTTGCTTTTAGATTAGATGTTTATTAGTTTGAGACCAGTAACGAGTGTTTTTCCGATTAAAAATACCCGCCGTATTAAATGAGGCCTCATCAGTCCAAAGCACTTTTGAAAAAAACACATTTTCGAACTGCCGGTCCATAATATCACAACAAAAAGTCAATCTTTCATTAAAGTCTAATTGTGATAATAATTGAGTTGGAAGAAATTTATAAGGATGATAAACATTCACCTGCAGTGTTTTTTGAATACTTCCTCTACTGACACCCGCAATGTCTCTGTCAGCATCTCTTTGGGATCTTTCATCATCTTCCTCGAAATAAAGTAAAATCTCCAGTTGTTTTTCCTCAGTGAGGACAAAATTGGGACGATTTTTCTTAGAGTTTTTTAAGGACACCATTTTCCAAATCACGCACAATTCGAAAAAATATAGTCCTGGAGGGAACTCGATTATTAGGATATTCCCTCGAATATTCTCTAAAGGCTAATCCTGGACTTTTATTATTTTTTATGAAACAGTTGTATAATTTCAAACGTTCATCTAAACTATATAAAGCTATTTTTTAACAAATATCGCGGCAAAAATTTGACAAAAACGACAAACACAGCAAATGTCAACTTAAGTCAACAATTGCACTAGGTTATTTCCTAAGCCTTGATTTTTTTAGTTTCTGATCTCATTTACTGGCAAAATTCCGGGATAAATCAGAAACGAAATAATAAAATCGAAGCTGTTCATTTTAGGTATAGGACATATGTATGAGTAATGATAGGTAATTGAACGCTGAATCAGATGAAATAAAAATATACAGGGTGTTCCATTTGAAAAACATAAGATTTTTACATTTAAAGTTCTGTTTGTTTTGCTCTCCATTTTTAACACCCTGTATATTAATTAGTAAGACCAGCATGGAAACTCGTTGAATTGAACCCTTAGTAATGTATGTTTAGGATATTAGTCAGTTCCATTAAAGTTTTATAGGTAGCAAACTAACCTAAATTTTTTTTTTTAACTAAAATAATTTAATGATTAATAGGATGTTGAAAATGTTATCCTTCTACAGCTTAACAGTATCCTAAACGGACAATAATTTCTGGAATAGTGTTTTGGAGCCCTTCCGTGGGTATTCCTTCTATGTCAGCTCTAATCCTTCCCATTAGAACTATAAGCTTCTCGGGCTTCGTTTTGTGTACGGTCGTTTTTAGGTGACCCCAAAGGAAAAAGTCAAGCGGATTTAAATCTGGTGACCTTGGAGGCCACTTAACAACTGCTCTTCGCCCATACCAGCGTCCCGGAAACGTCGTATTTAAATAATTTCTAACAGCAACTGCATAATACGGCGGAGCCCCATGATTTGGTTTTGGCCAAAACAATTAGGAAAAATATCGTTTAATGCTGGAATAATTTGGTTTCCAACTTCATATTCATATTTCCTTGAAAGAAAAAGGATCCAATAAGGCGACTACCTAATATGCCAGCCCACACATTGACTTTTTCAGGAAATTGTGTATGCCTAAACGGTTTTATAAATCGGCATAATTGTCGTTATTGGTCTGCAAACAATCCACATTGGATGATGGAGGTTCATACGCAATTTCCAGAAATATTTAATGTGTGGGCTGGCTTATTAAGTAACCGCATTATTGGACCCTTTTTCATTCAAGGACATATGAATGGGTTACTTTATCCACAGCTGTGGAAATTATTCCAGCATTAAACAATATTTTTCCTAATGATTTTGGCCACGTATGGTTCTAACATGATGGGGCACCGCCGCATTTCGCAGTTGCTGTTAGAAATTATTTAAACACGACGTTTCCAGGAAGCTGGATTGGACGAAGGGGGGTTGTTGAGTGGCCACCAAGGTCACCAGACTTAAATAAACTTGACTTTTTACTTTGGGGTCACCTAGAAACGAACGTGTACAAAACGAAGCCCGAGAACCTTGAAGATATAATGGGAAGGATTAGAGCTGAAATAAAAGGAATACCCCCGGAAATCCTAAGTCGATTTGTTATTAAAAACATTTAATAAATTTAACATTTAACGAATCGAGATAAAAGTTTGCAATTTTGGAGTTATACTAAGAATAATACGAGGAATAAGTCACGTTTAAAAAAACATATCATTTGATTTGAAACAAAGTTAGGTTAGTTTGCCGAAAATCTGACAACATTGCGGTATGCACCAAAGGGTCCATTCGGTAATGCCTATTCACCACACATGGCTCAGATCGGTTGAATGGTTTTTGAGATATTTGACCGTTTCCCGACATCTGACTAACCTTGTATACTATCTTTTCAAATATTTTTGATCGGTGCCATTTTGTTCCATCATATAGGGTTCCTACCCATATTTTACCATTTTGTTCCTATGAGACACTTTTTGGGCATATTTTAAAATAATTCAATAACTAGTTTTTATATTAACACACACCGCCATTTTGTTACGTCATGTTGAATTCGTACCAGATTATCCTTAGTTTATCTCTATACCACACTTAATGCTGTTATACAATTTCAAATTAATCTAATAAATAGCTTTTAACAGGCTGATTTTTTAAGTATTTTATTAGGCCGCAGTTTTGTTTTGCTATTTTATATTCATACCAAAATGTTACCATTTCATTCCTATGTAATACTTGATTTATGTGCATTTGAAGTAATTTGGATAAAGTTTTTTTCAGTAATAATTTTTTTAACGTTTCAATAGACCACCAACTTATTCTAGTATATGAGAATTTACCAAAATATTACCAGATAATCCCCATATGACCCTTAATTTTAGGCTAAAATTTGAAGTCAATCTGGTTAGTAGTTTTTAAGCTATGATGCGAACTGACAGATAGTCAGACCGACCGAATTGATAAAACATATTTTTTGGCATCTAGGGACGCTTAAACATAAAGATATGTAAAATCTAAGAGGGCAATTTTTTTTACGATTACAAAAATTTTATCTAGCTGCCGTTTTGTTATGCCAGTTGGTCCATATTCCACAATTAGTTACGGCACACAATTTGAAACCAATCCATTAAGTAGTTTTTAAATATTTCATTATGCTGCCATTTTGTTCCGTTATCTTGGATTCGTACCAAAATTTTACCAGTTAATTTCAACATAACACTTGATGTTTGTGCAAAATTTGAGATAAATTGGATTGTTTCCTAATAATATTTTTTTTAACATTTCACTAGGCCGCCATATTGGATTTTTACCAAAATATTACCAGGCCATCCCAATATGAACCTTAATTTTTTATCAAAATTTGAAGTCAATTGGGTAAGTAGACTTATAACTATGCCGCGAACGAAGTTCTACTTAAGTTTCTTTGGGATCGTAGAAAAAATAGTGCCGTTTCCTTGTCTGAAGTAATTGCCTTGAAAGCCGACTTAATTATATGAACAGCCTCGTCGAAGGATTATAAAGACCAGGTAGTTGCAGTTTGTTGCATCAATTCATACGACGTTGAAAAATCCAAGAAAAATTTCCTACTACTGCCCTGTTCGCGTGTGTCAATTGACAGCAAGCTACTCGTCACTTGTTTAAAGTTTTTTCCATTGTTCTGATATCTTGGTGAAACCTTTCACCCTGCTCGTCACTAACAGCTCCCAAATTTTTAGGAAAAAATGACAGATGGGAATGGAGGAAGTGAATTTTTATTGACATTCTGGCACCAAACGCTTTATAGCCATCTAAGAGCTCATTAACTAATTGTTCATAGTTTTCATCCATATTGTTGCCTAAAAATCCTCTTACTACATTAATAAATGAATTCCATACTCTGAGTTCGTGCCTAGTAAGCTTTTCCGTAAAATTGACATCGTCCAGCAATTTTCTGATTTGTGCCCCAATAAAAATCCCTTCTTTTAATTTGGCATCACTTAACTATGGAAAGACATGTCTTAGGTATTTAAATCCATCATCATCTTTATTCAAAGCCAAAGTTTATCATCAGCCCAAGTTTAATGTGAAGAGGAGGCAAAAGGACATTTTTGGGATCAACAAAAGGTATAAATTTAACATTATGAGATCCCGGTTGAAATTCGCTTCTTTCTGGCCAAATTTTTGTTACATAATGCTGATTTATTGCACGACTGTCCCATTCACAAAGAAAACAGCAATATTTTGTCAATCCCCCCTGAAGTCCCACTAAAATCGCTATAACTTTTAAGTCCCCACTTTTTTTTTCATTGCTGAATGAGGTAACTGGTATAGAGGGTTTTAAATTTTCATTATGCAATAACACAGCTTTTAAGCTATATTTAGATGAGTCTATGAATAAGCGCCACTCACGGAGAGAATGTTCAATATGAAGTTCTGCATTAAACTGTCTATATCAGTACACGCGCACAACGAATTTTCCATACTGTAGAATTCAGAAAACATAGCATTTCTTTTTCTGAAATTCGTAATTTTTGTTTCTTTGGCCAATAGGTTCCATTCCTTAAGACGGGAATCCAGAAGTTCTGACTGTTCCTTGGATAACCCCAAATCACATACTAAATCATTTAATTCACTTTGAACAATCAAATGTGGCTCGCCGGAACTGGGTCCTGTGGTTAAAGTGGGATCGGTGCACTGTTCTTCTGAGCTGCCTGATGACGCGTTATCTCCATTATCTCTCAAATCAATAGCTTGCCAATTTAAAGGCGCTATCGGCACTGGCAAATTTGCATTATGAGGAACAGGCGTACGGCAGATTGCAGATTTGGATATTCTCTATTGTGCTTTCCCTTTTTGGAATAACCTCCAGTCTTTGTCAGGCAAAAATAACAATCATCAGAATGATTGGTGGGTTGTTGCCATACCACTGGAACTGCAAAAGGCATACTTTTTCTCTTTCCCTTCATCCACCGCACCAATGATACACTACAACTAACATAGTACACATGGGAAGCCCACCGCTTATCTTGATCCCCAAGTAACACACCAAAATATTTAAAGTAGGCTTTTTTTAACATTTTCGGAAAATGGCCTGGCTTGTGATTTCACCAGAAATTCTCCACAAATATAACAAAATTTGTCAGGAGAAATTTTACACCTTCGGCGCGTTTGACTCGACATTCTTGTCTTCACATACACTTGCTTATCGATACCCAGAGAACCACTCAATTCGAAACTCAAGAGAAGAGTGATGTTTAACGTTTATTTTATGTCTAATGTTGTAAACAACCCAGTCTAGGTAATTTTTCCGTTGTAAAATGGACCCATTTTAGCCGCCCCACAATAAAATTGTTTACCTGCCAATACAAAAGGTTCTAATTTGGCTATTAAAAAATGGTACGTATTAGGGCTTTCCAAATATTTTTTTTATTATTGGGACGGTATTTCCATTGTGAAAATAATGAGCTGGCCTGTGTTAGAAAAATCTTTTCGGCCAGTGAATCAAAACTTTCTTGAGCCACCTAGTGATTGTGAATTCGCTTTATAAATAGCCCTTTTTATTGTTAAAATTAGGGCATCTTCTCTAGCCGGCCTTATGGATCTTGTTTTAATTAAATAATAATCCAGCGTGGAGGTCCAACAAAGTTCTGGTTTATCCTTAAAGTAAGGTAAAACTAATACTGGCTGTTCTTTATTTTTACTCGAAGTTTTAATTCTGTGTGATATAAAAATATCTATCCTATCTTCAAGTTTAAGAATATTTTGTATTTTAATAAAACTCGAACTTTGGGCACTATTTAATGCAATAAGATAACTAACTTAAGAGTTAAATTTTCGAACGATAAATTTTCTAACGGAAAAAAGTTCTAAGTAAGTTAAAACAGGTTGAGGATCCGAAGTAGTAGAATATTTAGCTTGTGGGGGTGTTCTATTATAAACACCTTTTAGAAATCCGCTGATTATCCTATTATCTTGATTATTATCTATAGGTAACGTTAAGGCAAATGATTTAAATTATAACTGTAAAGATCAAACTTAACTGTAGAATAAAAATGTTACCATTTTTTGAAGGCTAAATTATACTGAACCTGTGTCAAAGCCACTATTTAGGATCGTCTTAAAAAGGACTCCCTTATAAAAGACCTACAGCCAGGATAAGGAGCTCTCGTATTGAATGGGACTGCCTAGAACGGGATAAAATTAATTTTCTATGTGGTCCCAACAATATAATTTTACCAACAGCTAATTTTTCAAAAACATGGTACCAAGGCTGTCCCGGACAATGGGGACATCTAGTAAGCCTTCAGCTTTTTCATTGACAATTTTCTTTAATATTTTTGGGATCAAGGGGAAATAAAAGCATAAAACTTGAATCCCTGTCATGAAGTAGTGAATGCATCTATACAGACAAAGAATCGGGATCTGGCTTCCAAGAAACATATTTCCTACATTTTGCGTTTAACTGAGTAGAGAAAGGGTCAATACCTGGAGATCCAAAGTTCTTATAAATTTCATTAAAATTTGTACTTGAAAGTTTATATTCTGTTTCAATTTCCTCGCTTCTAAGTCTGCAACCACATTCTCTTTAGTATTTATATAAAACGCAAACAAACGTGTATCTTTTTCTTCACAGTAATTCCATAATTCGTGAGTTATTTATTTTGATTGTTTATATTTTATACCACCTAAACAGTTAATATAGTTTACCACTGTGGTATTATCTATTTTTAAAACAATATTAACTTGCGTCACACCTTTTGTAAAACACTTTAAAGAATTGAAAGCTGCCAGTAATTCTAAATAATGTATGTCCCTATACTTCTCCAAAGAAGATCAAAACTCACGAGTTTTTCTCCCTTTACAAACACCTCCCCTTGCTTTAACAGAAGCATCTGAATATGTATCAAAAATATAGTTTGGTTCTCTTAAAGACACCTAAACTGTTTAGCCACCAAAGTATCTCTTTCTTAATTTCCTGGGTTATTCTCATTGCAATATTGTAGTTATTATTGCCTCGTTTCAATGTCTTGTATTTAGCTCTTCCGAGCGATTTTGTACGAGCCCAACTGTAATTTATCGCCGGACAGCCGCCGCAACCAAAATTCCGATAAATTTTGCAAAATCTCTTTTTTTCAAAATATTGTATCTAAAAATGTTTCACATATATTTTTTATTAATTTAATTTTTTCTTGAGGTGATTTCATATACATTTTTAATTAATTAAAAATAAAACCCAAAAATCAACACTATTGCACTAAAATACTTTTAATATTATTTATTACAAAACCCAACAAAATTTATTAACAAATAAAAAAATATTTCAATAAAGCATTTTTGCTGCATTCCTGACTACTTTTTGCAATAACAAGAATATCGTCTAAATAGGCAATATAAACTACCTTTCTGTAGTTGTGTTATTACAGCTTTTAATAATTTGGTGAACACATATGGTGTTGTACATAAGCCCATTGACATTATATTAAATTCATACAATTTGTTTAAATCAAAGACATTTTCCAGAAAGGTGAATTAACAATAAATAAATGGTATGGATGTTTAATATCTGTGGTACACATAAAATAGCCTTCATATAATAGGTTTTTGAGACATCTGTAGTCTCAAAAACCTCTAACTTGAAATGAGATGGCATAAGGAAAGAATTGAGGGTTTAGCAAATTAAGAATAAACCTATTTTTTCGATTTTGTTTTCTAACAAGAAAATAATTTGAAATAAACTCGTTTTCATCTGCTTGCTTACGGATATTATTCTTTTTTCTAACAATTTTTTAGATACTACTCTTTCTTAACAATTTTTTTAGATATTATTCTTTTCACTAAAAATTTTTAAATTTTTTGTCTCACCTCATTCTTGCCTGCCAAAGGAATTAAACAATTTGGACGTTTGTTCTGAATAGGTTGAAAAGCAAAAGGTATTTTATAACACTCTATACAATTCAGTATTACTTTATTATTAAAGTTTTCTTTCCAAATTGCATAGAATGTTTGTAACCTTCCTGCATAACTCACCTCTACTACTTGTACTGATGCCTTTTGTTTGATAGACTCTGTGCCAGACTCTTTCTCCCCTGATTCCTTCCCCTCTTGAATGTTTTCTCTCCCTCGTACTTCCTTGAAAGTTTGCTCCACCCTTTTTTTCCTTTTTCTCCCTCTTTGGGGCTGAAGCTTCCAATTTCAATGATTGGTGCATTTTTGTAGTACGGTACCGTTATTTTGCTTTAGGCCTAGGCTCAGCGCCCGCTTCTTTAATCTCCTGATTACTTTTAATGCGTGCAGGTACATTTTCCCCAAATAAAAATTCCTCTAGTGGAGTTTCTTCCATTAGCTTCCTTGCACTGGAGTCCAAATGGTTCATTACTATGAACCTCATATGTAGGTACAGATAATGTATGATGTACAGGGTGTCCGGATTTGGTTGCAAAAGCAGGGTATCTCGCTTATTTTTAAAGATAGAACCTTGCGGTTTTCACGAACCTGACCTAATTTTTTATGAAACTCATGAAGCCGTAAACAAAATTTTCATAGCCTTCTTCGTTTATGAGATACAGGGCGAAATAGAAAATTTTGCATTTTGGGACCCCCCTCGTATCTCGGTTATCCTTTAACTTAACGCAAAGGGAAAAATTGCTGCTTATGCAGTTTTTTACGCTGGATCCAGTAGCGTAGTCATATTTTTCATTTGAGTTCTTATTTTTTAGATATGACCCAAAGTTGTGTTTTTTTAAATGGGACACCCTGTATATTTGTCCAGAAATTGATTTGTCCTTTTAAAAGCTTCTCAAAAATATATAATAGTATGGGCCTATTTTAATAAATAACAACAAAAATCCTAATTTTTATAATTATCATCCCAAATTTTGCAGTAGGCCATGCAAAATGATGCCGTTTTCTTTTGTTTTCTTGGAAGCAAATGACATTTCCCAATTTTGTACGCGTATATAAAATATAACGCTAGTTTTTTGTATTTATTTATTGTGTAAAAATATATTTGTATTATTATGGAAGAAAACCAAACTTTCGAACATTATGAAAAGTACGATATGTTAGCTTGTTTTATATTAAGTAATGAAAACGTTGAAGCGGCTTCTGAGATGTATTTTAACAGGTAAATAGTTAATTTTTAGGTATGTTGAAATACTATTGCTTAATTTTTATTTAGATATCCAGAAAGGAGGCAACCAAATATATCCACTTTTTATCGGATAAAAAAGAATTTACTTAATCACGGATCATTTATCAAACCTCGTACGAAAACATATAATAAAGAAAATCGGGAGGCTGAGGAAATTACGGTTTTGGCTAATGCAGAAGCTTACCCTACAAACTCCTGTAGGGCCAGTGAAAAGAGCATAGGGATTCCAAAAACTAGAGTTCAAGAAATTCTAAAACAGCACAAATACCACCCATACAAACTTAGGCTCGTGCAGCACTTACAGCCAGGGGATGCAGAGCGTCGGGTAGTCTTCTGCAATTGGTTTCGAGAAAGATGCGATACGGTTAGAGATTTTGAAAGGAAGGTTATATGGTCAGACGAAGCACATTTCAGTAATTCTGGTATACTCAATAGGCACAATAGTAGATTCTGGTCCCAGGAAAATCAACACCAAATATTTCCCAGAAGACAGCAGGGCAGGTTTGGTCTAAATGTGTCCTGCTTCATATTAGGAACACATAAAATTTTATATATTTGAGGGAAATCTAACAGCCAATCGCTATATAGAAATTTTAGAGGCAGCTACTATTACTTGACGATGTTCCTCTAGCGCAAATTAACGAAATTTATTTTCAACAGGACGGTGCTCCTGCACACAATTCTGGAATGACGAGATTATTTCTGGACAATAATTTTACCAATCAATGGATCAGAACAAATGGACCTATAAGATGGCCACCTAAGTGCCCAGATTTGTCGATTTAAGATTTCTTCCTATGGGAATATCTGGAAAATAGAATTTACAAAGACCACTATGATAATGTCCAGGATTTAGGAAATGCAATAAGAGAAAATTTTCGCTATTTACAAAATCATCCCGTTATTTTGCTTAATTCCCTAAAACGAATACGAAAATTGTGCGAAGCATGCATAGAACAAAATGGAAATCAGTTTGAACAGTTCTTTTGATTTTCTTGGTTACTGTAGTTCTTATACGACAGTTGATTTTTGCTGAAAGGCTTGTTACATAATAATTTATTACTGTTTTGTTCTTGTGATACATAAATCTAGGTAGGTGGTACTTTTTTGGTGCGAAATTATCAATACGTATTTTGATAAATAGATTTAATTACATATTTATTTTGATTTATTGTTAGGATGTAGATATTGTTAACGACTTTAAATAAAAGGCAGCATTATTTTGCATGGCCTACTGCAAAATTTGGGATGATAATTATAAAAATTAGGATTTTTGTTGTTGTTTATTAAAATAGACCCATACTATTATATATTTTTGAGAAGCTTTTAAAAGGACAAATCAATTTCTGGACAAATATACAGGATGTCCCATTTAAAAAAAACACAACTTTGGGTTATATCTAAAAAATAACAACTCAATTGAAAAATATGACTACGCCACTGGATCCAGCGTTAAAAACTACATAAGCAGCAATTTTTCCCTTTGCGTTAAGTTAAAGGATAACCGAGATACGAGGGGGGGTCCCAAAATGCAAAATTTTCTATTTCGCCCTGTATCTCATAAACGAAGAAGGCTATGAAAATTTTGTTTACGGCTTCATGACTTTCACAAAAAATTAGCTCAGGTTCGTGAAAACTGCAAGGTTCTATCTTTAAAAATAATCGAGATACCCTGCTTTTGCAACCAAATCCGGATACCCTGTACATCTGGTAGTAATTGTGTCAATTCGTAATTCTAACCTAATTTTTTACTTCTATTATCTACTTGATTTGCAATAAATTCGGGGCCTGCAATACAGGATCATTTTCACTGGCTTCACTTCTGCCCAATCTTCACTCAAAATTTCTTTTATTTGATCTAACGGGCCGAGTACATTTTCTCTTTCGATAGATGGCGCATGTATGATAATATCCGCCGACTTGTCTGATCCACTGCTTGGAGAAACAGGAGAATATACTTTAACCTAGCCTGTCTTTGTCTTTTAATAAGAAATGCGATTTTAGTATTTTAGTTGCAGTCGAATATGAAAGAGATATGACCAAATTCTGGAATACAGTTACACCCTGTATGAGTTTATTTTTACTAATACATAAATTAGTCTCTAGTCAAAATTATTCTAAGCAAGTGACTTATTTAAAGACGTAGCAAGTATTTAAAATTAAAATAAATAAAATGTCTGCATAAAATATGTGAAAACGCAACATTTTAATACCAGCCGCAGAACTGAGTTTTAGTAATAAAAGCTTTTAATCAGAAAGTTGAGAACTACAACATATCAAACTATCAGAAAAACTGACTCAAAGCCATTTTCAATAAGAATTGTGGGGGTCCTTCGTTTCTTTCATTAAAATGTTTTACAGCCATGTCACAAAATTAATTTTAATTTTTAGATTGACTTACCGATTTGATTAATTTATCCAAAGAATTAAATTTTTGTAATATTGTCACAGCCATCCCAGACTATAGTAAATTCAAATCATTATTTGCTTATACTATTAGTGTTTATAAGAAAATATAAACAGTTTATCTATACAAGCTCATTAAACTTGACCCTGGGATAGGAAACTGCAGATTGCAAGCACTTTTTCTAATATAAATATCGGTGGGAATCACAATATCGCCAGACTTGATCTGGTCTCAACAATAGAGCTAGCGAAGTACCTCCCTCTGGGAAAAGCCCTCTACAACTCTCCAAAATACTACCCCTAACTCACAAATGCAGTAAATAATCATCCGAAGTCATATCGGCTCTTTGGGGTTAAAAGTTCAGAGGGTAGTATTGGAGAGGCCACGTTAGAGGGCTGGTTTTTTTTCGAGTGAAGAGAATGCGCACTCTATTGCTATGGTAATTGTATAATCTAACCTGGACAATACAGGGTGTCTCACGGAAAAGTAACACATTTCGCGACTTAATAACTCGAAAACGAAAAATGATATCGAAATGCGGTTTTCACCGAATGGCTTAGATTTGCCCCGAGTTTTTTCTTGTCAATGTTGTCAAATTTTTCAATTTTTCCTAGGATCGCGGAGAAATACCTATTTTTTGGGACTAAACTACTGTTTTATTTTAAATGGGATACCCTATATATTTTTATGGTCTTGGATAGCCTGACACTTCATCTCTTCAAAAATACATAGTTTGGGGATATTTATTCTTATATTATAAGTTCTTAGATTTTAAAATTAACTTTGTACACTCTTGCATAATAACTAACCCTTTTGTTTACATGAAATGTTGCTTCGTCTGGCATTATTAATTACGTATTAAGAAATTGTCTCGTTAAATCTGGAACTGTTTCACATGTATATCTAGTATCTTAAGCGTGAGGATAATTCGGCGAAATGGTTGAATTTTGTATGCCTTAGATTTAATAATCTTTAAAAGTCGCTCTACTTTTCGACGTCATCCATCTCTATCCATTCTTCGTACTTATTCGACACCATAACTATCAAGTGTGCTTCGGAACAAAAATATGTCGACGTCGTCCTATCGATCAGATTTTCAATTTCTTCGATTTTTAAAATGTTTAATTAATCAAATTGAAAAGGCATTTTTAGTAATCACATATGCAAAAACGAAATCAATAACAATATCCAGATGCAGATTTTGTAGAGTACAATAAAAAAAATCCCTCATCCAGAAAGTTGATTTTGTTATGGGTGCAACGGTTTAGAGATACAGGCTCTTTGGAGAGAATCAAGCGACGTGACAATCGAGCAGATGTGCTACTGAACGAAGTCTTAGCTGTAAGGGAAATTTTAAGTAATAATAATTATAAAATATCTATTCGTAAAATGGCCAGCACATTGATGATATCGAAAAGTAAAGTAGAGCGACTTTTAAAGATAATTAAATTTAAGGCAAACAAAATTCAAAAATTCAACGAATTTTACCCCACGCTTACGAATAAAGGTACTACACATGTGAAACAATTCTAGATTTAACGAGATAATTTCCTAATAAATTCCAAATAATAATGTCAGACGAAGCAACATTTCATTTAAACGGAATGTTAATAAACCCAATTGCCGCATATGGATTCGCCAAAAGTAAATGTTTGATGTGCGGTGTCTTTCACCAAGTGTACGGTCCTTTTTTCTTTATGCAGAATACCGTCTTTGGAGCTAACTACACCGATATGTTAGAACTTTTCTTTTATCCGCAACTTGAAGAAGAAGGGATAATTAATGACATATATTCCCAACAAGATGGCGCCCCAGCGCATTATTCAAACATTGCGAGAAATTCATTGGATCGAGTTTTTCCAAACAGGTGGATAGGCAGGGGAGCTCCTATACCGTGGGCTCCATATTCCCCAGATCTAACGATCCCAGACTTTTTTCTGTGAGGTAATGTGAAGGAAGCGAGCTACCATACCACGAAATTTGGAAGAACTTAAAATTAACATAAGAAATGTTACAGAATTAATTCTACAGGAAATGTTTCAAAACTCATATAGAAATTTTATGTGTGGAAGTTAATGGAGGTCACAGACTACAATTGTTATAGTTTTTATTTATCTTCACGAAAATAAAACTGTTTACTTTTTGTTATTTTACTAAATTGTATTTGTAACAATAAAGAAATTTGAAATTAGGTTCAAAGCTAGAATTTGCAAAGTTAATTTTAGAAATGATAATCCCCAAACAATATATTTTTGAAAAGAAGAAGTGTCAGGCTATCCAAGACCATAAAAATATATAGGGTGTCCCATTTAAAATAAAAAAAGTAATGTAGTCCCAAAAAATAGGTATGTCTCCGCGATCCTAGGGTAAATGGGAAAATTTGGCAACACTGACGAGAAAATATTCGGGCAAATTACAAACTGTTTTACAGAAACAAATTACAAATGAGCCATTCGGTGAAAACCGCATTTCGATATCATTGTTCATTTTCGAGCAATTAAGTTAGATTAAGAGTTTATTATTTACATATTTAGCCACTGCCAAGATTACCTCACAGTGTAAGGCCGATCGTACGACGTTGCCAAGCCTGGCCAGGAACTCCAATATTTATACCAATTTATATTACGGTGAATGATACATGAAACATGATACAATAAAATTTTCATACAAATAAGAGTAATGTTTTTCCAGTATTAGTTTCAAAGCAGTATCAAGAAATTACTTTTATTGCAAAATAGTAAAATACAAGCTAAAATACCCAAAGCCCCAAGAGTTTTAGTTAGATATGGCAACCCCGATCGATAACTTCAGGTATTAGACCATCCCACTATCGTATTAGACCATCCCACTATCGTATTAGACCATCCCACTTTCTTTGACAAGAGATCCTTATAGTAAAAAAGTATAATAGTTTACAGTAAAGATTGCTACATGTGACCGGCATGGCTTAAAAACCATAGCGGGTCGTGGAACAACAATAAATTTTAACATTAAAGAAATTAATTTGCTAAAACATATTTTAACCCAAAAATTAATTCAGTTAAAATTGTCATTAGGTACCAAGCTTTTCTTAGCTTCACTACTGTATGTGTTTTAATGTATTATTGTGTAATTGTTGATATGGTTCAAATATTCTAATTATATGTTGTCTTACTTCAAGAAACAGTGTTCTAAAGGTGCGGTGAGATTAGGAGAACATTGATTTTTTAAATATTTAATAAATAAGTGCTATTTACTTTATCTTGGACGTTGCGAAACTAGGAGCTTTAGTTAACCTAACTATAATGTGAGTTTGTAAAAAAAACGGCCGTTTAAGTTTGGAATTGGCTTTTAATCACTAAGTAAACAGCTAGATTTCCTTTTTAAATTTAGACCAGGTCTAACTTGACAGTTATAGGTTTAAGATGACATTTTTAACACGAACAAATATTTTTTCTAAATGTCACAATTACAAAATGACAGTGACATAAACGAAACATAAATGGCGAACTAAGAGTTTTAAGTAACATGACAACTAGACCTGGACTATCTTAAACCTTTTTAGTGAATACGGGGGGTTATATCTAATGGAAGATACCTTATTCACTTATTTTGGGTCACATGACGTATTGACCAATCCGCTTCAGTATAATAGAACGTTTATTTCGTCGTGGGTCATGTGAGAATCCTCAGAAGCAAAATGATACAAGAAAGACTGAGGTGACTTTTTCTACGATTATAATAGTTTTTCTTATCAGAACATTAAAATTATTATAGAATATATCTATACTATATTAAAATAGTCAAAGAGTGTCTCACGTCAAAACGTACTGCGATTTCGAAAATCACTAGATTTTGGATGAAATCTGGGAAAATAATAGTTTCGGATGATTTCGCGCCTTTTTTTAATTTTCTCTTGAGTTGGGCCAATTCTTTATAGAAGTGTTGTCAGGTAAGGGAATTTAAATGGTGATTCTTTGGGTAATTAAAAGTAAAAATGTGTTAGTAAACATGTTCTAAACTGGTTAGAATTTAAGATTTAGAATATTGAAAATTAAAAAAAAATATTTTATTTTTTAAATTCAGCTATTAACATGGAATAACAATATGACAATTGGCTATTCTATTTTTATCTCTTTTTCCTCGCAAGTTGCAAACATGTTTTCTCAGTTCCGTCGGTTAGTCTGTATGTCCGTCCGCGACAAAGCTCAAGAACTGCTTGTCCTATTTGCTTCAAGTTTTGGTTAAAAATGAAAGGTCATATCATAAAGACGTGGTAACATTTTGGTAAAAATCCAATATGACAGAACAAAATGGCCGCCTTTTAAAATGTTAAAAAAAATTATTACTTAAAAACTGCTTATCTGTTTTATTCAAATTTTGCAGAAAAATTAGGTGTGACATGACCATCAACTGATAATTTTTATTACAAATCTAAAACGGCGGCCTAATAAAATGTTATAAAAGTCAATGCAGAAAACTGCTGCATTGATTATGTTCAAATTTTGCTCAAAAATCAAATATTATATAGAGAAGAACTGGTAAAAATGTTGTGACAAATTCAAAATGGTGGCCTAATTAAATGTTTAAAAATATCTGAAAAAACTACTTATCGGATTGATTGATTGATGACATCCCTATTTTGAATATTTATTACTAAAATGTATAAATTCCCGACTTAATATCGATTTTTAATCAAATCGGTATAAATGTTAAAATTCGCTCCCAATCTAGGCATTCCTAATATAATTTTTTAAATATTTACTAAAAATATATGATATGTATACCAATACCAAGTACCCCCAGATGCCTACTTTCTTTCAGCCAAATCTATACAAATGTTAAAATTCCGCCGCCATATTGGCATTACAATGTTAAATCTTTAAAATGTTGACAAAAATTCATGATGTGCAGTCTTAAATACCCCTAAATGCCTAATTAATCAAATCTGCAAACATTTTAAAATTAGTCTCCTATGTTGGTGCCGTCATTTTTAATTCTCAAATCTTGTGCATTCTTAAATAATCCCCACAAATGTTAAAATCATCCATCCGATCTATTGACATTGTCATTTTGACCCTGCTATTATCAATTTTCAAATGCTGACACTCTCTACACAAGTAGCAAAATTCGTCGGCCTTATTGGCGCCGCCATTGTGGATTTCTGAACGTTGACTAAAAAAATTCAGTTTTTTTTATATCCGAAAGTGTATGTATGTCAAATTTGAAAATAATCGATAATGGAATTGGTGAAACATCCATTACAAGATTTGAACCAGACATACACACATACAATCAGACGAGTAGGAAGCCAAAAAAGCGCGTTAAAAGCATTGATTTTACTTTAAAACTCTAACAATAGTATTCACTAAAAAGCTTTAAATTTAGACAAAGTCTAACTTAACAGTTACAGGTTTAAGATGACATTTTTAACAACTGAACAAATAATTTTTCTAAATGTCACAATTACAAAATGAGAGTGACATAAGGCAAACATAACTAAAAACTAAAGTTTAATATTTTATAAATAGTTAATTTCCTTTTAAACTTACCTAACTTAATGGTTTGATTTTAGATAGTGAAGTAGGGAACGACTATTTCTTTGAAATTTGTAAAAATACCTATTTGCCTCATTAAGGAATAGGTAAGAATCCTTCCTTTTGTCAACGATAATGAAGCATGGCCCATTTCTTCATTTTTGTACATCAAATATTTTAACAGGTCGTCATTTTGTTTCGCCATATTGAATTCATACCAATATTTTACCATTTTTTTTTGTATCAGACGTATAATAAATAAAATTAAAGTTAATCGAGTAAGTGGATTTTTTAGCTATACCGGAACAGTCCGACAGTAATGGAAAAACATGAAGATCTGTAAAAACCCAGAACGATGATTTTTTCAGAATTAATGATATTTCCTTATGCGGGAAGTGAAAACTCGCGCCACCGCGCCGCCACTAGCATTCGTCAAGAAATGGCCACGGCTTGGACATGGGCCATCCCCACTTCTTGTTTTATCGTAAACATTGGTCGATAGAATGTGAACAATAGGGGAACTATGTTGGCGCATACCCCTAACGTGATTTATGAATGACTTGTGATCTCTACTTTAATTCTTACTCTAAGCCCTTACCCCTCTGTGAAAACTACTCACAGCGAGCCACAGATGTGGCAATATGTAAACCATAATAATATTAAGAATATTTTTTATGAACTAAACCGTTTATTAAAATGTATTGTTACTTGATGTATGCCTTAAATTATTATAATTAAATTAGAAATCTTTATGTTTTATGTTATAATACCAAAATATCAAATTTAACTTTAAACTCTATTTTCTACAGGGGAGATAGGAATCAATATAAGTTCACAAATTGTTTCTTCTGTTCAGTGCAGCCGTTTCAGATAATGAATAGTTAAGTGCCTGCTTTTCAAATATTTGACTTGCTACTTAAGGTCCATAAAACGTACGAGTACTCTGTTTGAGTTTCTGCTTAGTACTGTGCGTTTTCTTTTTACATCTGCCGTACTGTATCCTTTTAAAATGCCAGAAGAATGAAAAAGCAAATAATATTTGGTTGGTAAACTTTACCAAACAAATATGTCTTAGGATTTAATGGTTGTAAAATTGTATAAACAGGTATAAGTTTGTGTGCATGTTACCGTTGTGTTTCTTATTTATTGCTTGTCGTAAATATCTTTGAAATAAAAACACATGTATAGTCATACAACTGACAAAAATAGAACAAATATATATTTAAACTAATTAATTAGAGTAAGAATTAAAGTAGAAATCACAATTCATTCATAAATCGCGTTAGGGGTATGCGCCAACATGGTTCTTCTATTTTTCACATTCTATCAACCAATGTATACGATAAAACAAGAAGTGGGGATGGCCCATGTCCAAGCCGTGGCCATTTGTTGACGAATGCCAGTAACGAGGAAATATCATTAATCGTGAAAAAATCATCGTTCCAGGTTTTTACAGATCTTCACGTTTTTGTATTACTCTCGGTCGGTCGGTCTGTTCCGTCTACTTACTCGATTAACTTTAATTTTATTTAATTTTCCACAAAAATTGCGTCTGATATAAAAAAAACTGGTAAAATATTGGTATGAATTCAATATGGCGAAACAAAATGACGACCTGTTAAAATATTTGATGTACGAAAATGAAGAAGTGCGCCATACTTCATTATCGTTGACAAAAGGAAGGATTTTACCTATTTCTTAATGAGGCAAATATGTATTTTTACAAATTTCAAAGAGATAATCGTTCCCTACTTCACTGTCTAAAATCAAACCATTAAGTTAGGTAAGTTTAAAACGAAATTAGTTATTTATATATTATTAAACTTTAGTTTTTAGTTGTTTGCCTTATGTCACTGTCATTTTGTAATTATGACATTTAGAAAAATTATTTGTTCAATTGTTAAAAATGTCATCTTAAACCTGTAACTGTCAAGTTAGACCTTGTCAAAATTTAAACCTCTTTAGTGAATACTATTGTTAGAGTTTTAAACTAAAATCAACTTTCGGATATAAAAAGTCCGAATTTTTTTAGTCAACGTTCAGAAATCCAAAATGGCGGCGCCAATACGGCCGACGGATTTTGTCACTTGTGTAGATTAAACTGAAAATTGTTGCCTAGGAAAATTTAAGAGTGTCAGCATTTAAAAATTTAAAATAGCGGTGCCAGAATGACAATGTCGACAGTACGGACGGATGATTTTAACATTAGTGGGGATTATTTAAGAATTGACAACAAAAATCAAAATGGTAACGCCAATATAGCGAACGAATTTATTTAGAAGTATTTAAGAATGAAAGTTATGAAATTTTAGTCAATATTTGAGAATTAGGAATGGCGGCACCACCAAAGCAGACTAATTCTAAAATTTTTGCAGATTTGATTAAAATTCGGCATTTAGGGGTATTTAAGACTACACTTCATGAACTTTTGTCAACCTTTTAAATATTTAGGATTGTAATGCCAACATGCCGGCGGAATTTTAACATTTGTATACATTTGGCTGAAAGAAAGTAGGCATCTAAGGGTATTTGAGAATACTTATCATACATTTTAGTTAATATTTAAAAAATGAGAGTAGGAATGCCTGGATTGCGAGCGAATTTTAATATTTATACTGATTTGATTCAAAATCCGATAAGTACCTTTTTCAGATATTTTTAAACATTTAATTAGGCCACCGTTTTGTTCCCCCATTTTGAATTTGTCTCAACATTTTTACCAGTTCATCCCTATATAATATTTGATTTTTGAGCAACAACCGATGCGCTCTCTTTCTAAAACAAATAAAATAAATAAATATTGAAGTAAATAGGACAACCAGTTCTTGAGCTTTGTCGCGTCCAGACATATATTTTTGCGACTAGAATACTTTCCCCTTCCGAGGAAAGTAAAAAAAGTGAGCGCTTTAAGATAAAAATAGAATAGCCGACAATTGGCTATTGTTATTCCATGTTAATAGCTAAATTTAAAAAATAAAAGATTTTTTTTAATTTTCAATATCCTAAATCTTAAATTCTAACCAGTTTAGAACATCATTTTTGCATTTAATTACACAAAGAATCACCATTTAAATTCCTTTACCTCACAACACTTAGATAAAAAATTGGCCCAATTCAAGTGAAAATTAAAAAAAAGGCCGAAACCATTTGAAGCTTTATTATTTCCCCAGATTTCATTCAAAATCTAGTAAATTTCGAAATCGCAGTACGTTTTTTGAAGCGTGAGACGCCCTTTCACTATTTTGATATAGTATAGACATATTCTATAATTATTTCTTTATTAATTAACTCTCTGATAGGAAAAACTATTGTAATTCTCACATGACCCCCGACGAAATAAACGTTCCATTATACTGAACCGGGTTGGTCAATACGTCATGTGGCCCAAAATAAGTGATCAAGGTATCTTCTATTAGACATAACAAGTCCCCTGGAAAAGGAAATCTAGCTGTTTACATAATGATTAAAAGACAATTCCAAACTTAAACGGCTATTTTTCACAAACTCACATTGCCGCATCATAGTTGGATCAACTAAAGCTCCTAGTTTCGCAATGTCCAAGATAAAGTAAATAAAACTTATTTATTAAATATTTAAAAAATCAATGTTCTTTTAATGTCACCGCACCTTTAGAATGTTACTTCTTGAAGTAGGGCAACATATAATTAGAAGATTTGAACCATATCAACAGTTACACAATAATACATTAAAACACATGCAGTAGTGAAGCTAAGAAAAGCTTGGTACCTAAAGACAATTTTAATTGGATTAATTTCTGGGTTAAAATATGTTTCAGCAAATTAATTTCTTTAATGTAAAAGTTTATTGTAGTTCCACGACCCGCTATTGGTTTTTAAGCATCGCCAGCCACATGACCCTGTAATAATCTTTACTGTAGACTATTATACTTTTTTACCATAAGGATTCCTTGTCAATGAAAGTGGGATGGTCTAATACGATAGTGGGATGGTCTAATACGTGGAGTTGTCGACCGGGGTTGCCATATCTAACTAAAACTCTTGTTACTGGTCTAATCTGATCTAAGGCTTTTGGTATTTTGGCTTGTATTTTACTATTTTGTAATAAAAGTAATTTCTTTATACTGCTTAGAAGCTAATCCTGGAAAAACATTACTATTTTTTGTATGAAAATTTTACTGCATCATGTTTAAACATATTCACCGTAATATAAATTGGTATAAACATTGGAGTTCCTGGCTAGGCTTGGCATCGTCGTACGATCGACCTTATATTGTGAGGTAATCTTGGCAGTGGCTAAATATGTGAATAATAAACTCTATTTTTATTCTAATTCTAAGGTTAAAACCCTTCTATTCTTGACAAAACTCTCCATTTCGTCGCATGAGAATTTAATTTTTACAAACTCTATAGAGTAAACAGACATTATACATTGAAAAACTATGAAAATGTAATACAGGATAGGTCAAAAAGTTAAATGTGAAATAAAAATTAAGCACCTTATATTTCATTTACCGGGTGTCAACGATATCGTTTTACCAAGCGCCATCCAATTGCTCTTTAAGCTAGAATTATTAAGACACATTTTATATGAAAAAAAAATTGAATATTGCTTTCGATTTTTCCGGAAATAGACCTAAGTCAAGAATTTTAAATAGAATCCTGTATATTTTTTCATACAGTTTGATAGAACTTGGAACTCCCTTTTCAATGACATATGACAAGTTGTTTTGCTTTCTTAAATGACGGACCAGGAAGCATTTTTTCTAAATACAATATTGCGGTCGTTTTTCGACACCGATGATATTTCTGTTACACAAATTATTAAAATAATAAACAAAATGGGGTTTTTAATGGGTCTTAATCAAATTTTCAATTTACCAAAAAATGGAAATGTTTAAATTTTTGCTCAAAATCTTAACTTTTTTATAATTATCTTCATTTTTTTTTAAATAGAAAGTTGGATTTATGTAATACTAGCTATAAAGTGAATCCTATCAGGCGACCTCACTGGCTACCGAATTGGTCCATTGGTTGCCAACTCGGTTGCCGACCAGTTTTCACCATATCGTTCATTTAAATAACTTGCAACAATCCTTGAATTATGAGCAGAAGGCTCATCTTGCTGGTAAATTAAATTCTCATTTTGCTACAAATTAATTATAGAATGTTCAATTCCATGTTCGAAAAAGTCCAAATATATTTTGCCAGTTAAATAATGCTTAGTCCTACAACGCCCAACCAAACATTCACTCCAAAAGTTTGGGGGCACTCAAAGGCACCTTCTCTTACTAATCTCTGATTTTCCTTTGCCCAATAACGAAAATTATTTCTATTAAACATCCCTAGATTAGTTAACCTTGATTCGTCCGGAAAAATAATTTTTCGGTGAAACACAGGATTTGTTCTATAATTATTTAAAAACCAATTGCAATAAGTAAGTCGGCATTGGAAGTTATTTTCAAATAGGGGTTGGTGGATTTGGGGTACTTAAACGATTTAAACCCGTGTTTCTTTAAAAATTCTCTGGCACTTTTATGTGACGTATCGCACTGTTTGCCTAATGCATGAAGGGAAGCAGTACATGCAGCATGAACACCGCCATTATTTTAATGGATGTTCTCTAGAACAAAATTTTTTAAAACTAACTAAAATCACTTCTCAGTGTAAAAATGTAACAAAAGTTATCAGATATATCGAAACAAAATACTAATTTTGACGTTTCTGGTTAAATCTTATAAAAATTATAATGATACCCCTATGCAATTGTTTCCAAGGCATACTTATCTTAGTTTAGTCATCTTACTGCAACGTATCTACCGGTGAAATAAAATTAATACTAATTGTGATTTTTTTTTCGATTTCTTAAAATAGGACAATCAAAAACAAAATGTCAAAATAAAATAAAAAGGCGGAAAAAAACCTTTTTTTATAAGTGATGCCACTCTAAACGTCGGTGTATTTGTATATAACATTATCTTACTTTCTGTACAATAATATGAACTGCTAAAAGCTGTATGAATATTTCTTATAGATATCTGTGTTTTTTAATTGATGTCTAAAAATGCAGAAGGTACTTTTTGGGCTAATTCTAGGCCTAGAGTATTCTGAGATAGAGGGTGTTAAAACTTCAATTTTTTTTTCAGTTTTTTATCGCCCTCGTACACTTCTAGAGATATATCATTTAAATTTGGCACTCAATATACTTCTTCCTAGTCGCAACGCATTTTACCACTCGAAATTTTTACTAATAAAATCAAATTCCCCATTCTGTTCTGTAGCTTTTGAGTTTCTTAGATTATTTCGATATTTTGCACCGTTTGAAACTTATTTAGCAAAATTTATATTCATGCATGGACATGGCATATGGAAAACGGGAAAAATAGCTAGATTTAATGAAATCTTGAAATTAGAGGTCGAACAATTACAGAGAAAAATAAGGAATTTAAATTTGTTGTAAATATTGCCGGTAACGTAGCAGTAAAAATTTCGGGGGGTAAAAGGGGTCGTGGCCTTGTAAAAATTAACAAACTGTACACTTTCCAAAATGTATTATTGGCATTTCGAATACGCACGATGTTCATGAGAAAAACCTCAGAACTGAGAAAAAAAAATATTTTAACACCCTGAATCACAAAAAACGAAGGCTTTGCGGAACACATTTATATGAACTTTTAGTTCGAAAATAAGGCAAGAAATTACATTATTCGTTTTGACCATTAATTAAAAACCACCTTGAATAGAACTCACTAGCTGAGGTCCTTATTTGGTTTCGGTAGTGCTTTCTTAGTTGCGAAAATATATTTTTTAAAGTCAACCACCAAGGTTCTTCTAATCGATATATTGCCCTCTGAATTTTGGAAATGTTCACTTATTTTGACTACAAGAGCAAATGTTATTCTACAGGTGCCGTATGATATCATAAATGTTATTAGACTTTTATTGTTGTTATACTATTTTGACCACTATTGTATTTTGTTATAATTTAGAATCACATATTTTTTAAATTAACCTGTTTTTTCAATACTCCCTACAGAGACATTCTTAATAAACGAAATGAAAAATTTAGTTACCCCAAAAAAAAATCAAGATATCCAAGACTTGAGTTACTCTCTCAAAAATATGTTAAGTAACAAAAACAGAATACTTATATTTGCAGCTGATATTCACTAATATTGGAAGGAAATCATGCTTTTCTACATACTATATACAATAGTATGGCTATTGATTAAAAAAAAAAGATGAAATGTAGAAACTTTGTATTTCGTGCAAATATGTATTAAATAAAAATTGCGAAAATGGTAGATTGATTAAACTTAAATAATAATTTCTTAACGTTACATAAAATATTTTGTATATCATTACACAAAGTTTTTTTTGGTATGGAAATCTGATGAAACTTGTTCTACTAGAACATCAAGCTCAACCGCAACGTTAAGAAAGATTTAAGTTTAATCAATTTACCACGAAGCATTCTCTCAAAGTTTTAAAAAAGCTTAAATCCAAAATCATAAATAAAAATATCATCGTCTCAAAAGCAAACAAAGGCAATTGCCTGGTCATACTTAATAAACCTAAAATTACCAAATAACCCTTTTAATACTTTTGTTAGGAAACATCTATACTTCTGAAACATTTCAGTTTATTTCTTGAAGAAAACCTGGCTCCACAAAATCTTATTTCTAACAATACTAACGTACCTAGATTATATGGGTTACCAAAAATACATAAAGAGGGGATTCCCATAAGATAATTGTTAGTTTAACTAACACTCATACATAGGCTTGTAACAGAACTTTCAGTAAAGTAGCTCTCAATAAATAGCTTCAAAATAATTAATTTTCTGTTCAATACCGGGTGTCAAAAAATATCTAATATTGCAATTAATATTTGAAAAACTACAGAACTCATGTTTTTCCAAAATTAACACATCAATGTAGTTATAGTAGGGGAGCCAGCACTGATTCCAGTGAACAAGATTTATCAAAATTTTAACTTATGCAGTTCGACTTTGGGCTATTCGAGTATGCCAAAAGTGACCGTTTGTCTCCGTCTGTCATATTACTTTGTACAGGGGGCGTCATTGTGAATTGTTATACAGGGCGTTTTCTAATTGCGTGCTAATGTTAAAGGGGTGTGATTCTTGGACCTTTTTAAGAAAAAAGTTTAATATGAACCTAAAAGTCTTAACTTTGGAGATACAGTTATTACAATAAAAAAACATTTTTTTTAAATCCTAATTCTGATGCTATTATAGATAAATAACTGTGTGAAATTTGATACACATCTTTTATGCATAAAACCAGTGGCGTGCATATGTAATTAACCTGAGTAAATCCGTCTGCTCCTTAATGCATAGAAGATGTGTATCGAATTTCATGTAGTTATCTACAATAGCATCAGAATTGGGATGAAAAAAATGTTTTCCTTTTTGAACTTTACCATCCTGTATCTCAAAAGTTAAGACTTTTAGGACATAAAAACTTTAACATCAACACGTAATTAGTAAACGCCCTGTATAGTACTTCACAACGGCGACCCCTGTATAAAGTAATATGACAAACGGAGACAGACGACCACTTTTGGCATACCCGAGTAGCCCAAAGCCGAACTGTATAAATTAAAATTGTAATAAATCTCGTTCACTAGATCTGATGCTGGCTGCCCTTGTAAAATCTGGACTTGTAAATCGTGTATCACTATACTGGGTAGTCCAATAATAGCGGACGTAGGCTTTAGCCCGGGAACCGTTAATGACAGAACCCAAGAAATAATATATTTATAGGAAAATCGATCAAGAAAAATCAAAATTAAATCATTTTAAAATTCGAAAGTTCGCCGTTTTTGCAACAAAAAAGAGATATAGAAGTGCGGCACAAGAAAGAAAACAGACAAATATAGATAAAGGTTCATTAAGCATAGTTATATTTTTTAATTATCTGAAGTGCGTTAGTCAAAAACGAGTGCCATATTATTTCAAGAACGACAGGACACCACTGGTTTAAAGAGATTTCTTGGCCAACCTTCGTAAACCGATTGACTCCGCCCGGTTTTCTTTCGTGTCCCGCACTTTACCTAGTTTGGGCCGATCAAAAAAGTAAGGGAATATTCACAAAAATAAGAAAGCACTAACACAACTAATAAAAGCACCAAAAGGCACTACCGAATTACGCCTAGTTTGAGTCGATTAGAAAAATTTCGGATGGCTTTCAAACTAAAAAAAATAATATTTACGAAATTAAGAAAGCTCAAACGAAATCAAACAAAGCAATAACGAAGCACTAACGAATTACACCAAATTTCAGCGAATCGGAAATACTACTCTAAATAAGACAAGAAATTACGTTATTCATTTTTAGCCATAAAAAAAAACATCCTGAATAGCTGTCATAATTTATATATTAGCAGTCTTCCCGATCTCCACTTTCTCAAACAACATTTAACGACAGCTATAAGAGCAAAAACAGCAAACATCGTTTTCATAAATCTTGAGGATGGCCTTTATAAATCCCAAACCTAGTAATCAAAATAATAACAGAGAGATCGTAAACATCAGATAATTAGCAGAGCCGTACTAATGAAGGGCCAGAATATAGCTCGGTTTGTTTATAAAGGAAATAATTTTGGACAATTAAGGGCAGTGTGTCTGTAATATAAACGGACAGTGGATCAAGTTTGCCGCACCAATAGAAAATAATTTGGTCTGTGTAAATAAGGTTAAAGTGCGGGACACGAAAGAAAACCGGGCAGAGTCAATCGGTTTAGGAAGGTCGGCTAAGAAATCTCTTTAAACCAGTGGTGTCCCGTCGTTCTTTAAATAATATGGCACTCCTTTTTGACTATACGCACTTCAGATAACTAAAAAATGTAACTATGCTTAATGAACCTTTATCTATATTTGTCAGTTTTCTTTCATGTACCGCACTTCTATATCTCTTTTGTGTCGCAAAAACGGCGAACTTTCGAATTTTAAAATGATTTAATTTTAATTTTTCTTGATCGATTTAGCTATAAATATATTTTTTCTTGAGTTCTGTCATTAACGGTTCCCGGGCTACTGCCTACGTTCACTATTATCGGACCACCCAGTATAGTGATACACGACTTACAAGTCCAAATTTTACAAGGGCAGCCAGCATCAGATCCAATGAACGAGATTTATCAAAATTTTAATTTATGCAGTTCGACTTTGGGCTACTCGGGTATGTCAAAAGTGGCCGTCTGTCTCCGTTTGTCATATTACTTTATACAGGGGCCGTCATTGTGAAGTACTATACAGGGCATTTCCTAATTGCGTGATGATGTTAACGCGGGTGTTTTTATGTCCTAAAAGTCTTAACTTTTGAGATACAGGATGGTAAAGCTTAAAAAGAAAACATTTTTTTTATCCCAATTCTGATGCTATTGTAGATAACTGCATGAAATTTGATACACGTCTTCTATGCGTTAAGGAGCATACGGATTTACCCAGGTTAACATATGTACGCCACTGGTAGAAATTTCAAAAATTGATTGTCAATAAAAAATGCCCATTTATGCATAAAAGACGTGTATCAAATTTCACACAGTTATTTATCTATAATAGCATCAGACTTGGGATTTTAAAAAAAATGTTTATCTGTATTTATCTGTATCTCCAAAGTGAAGACTTTTAGGTTCATATTAAACTTTTTTCTTAAAAAGGTCCAAGAATCACCTCACTTTAACATTAGCACGCAATTAGGAATCGCCCTGTATAGTACTTCACAATGACGCCCCCTGTACAAAGCAATATGACAGACGGAGACAAACGGTCACTTTTGGCATACCCGAATAGCCCAAAGTCGAACTGCATAAGTTAGAATTTTGATAAATCTTGTCCACTGGAATCAGTGCTGGCTCCCCTACTATAATTACATTGATGTGTTAATTTTGGAAAAATATGAGTTCTGTAGTTTTTCAAATATTAATTGCAATATTATATATTTTTTGACATCCGGTATTGAACAGAAAATTAATTATTTTGAAGCAGTTTATTGACAGCTACTTCATGAACAATTTTACAAAATATATGAAAAAAAGCTAAGCCATTTTTGAGGTTGACGGCTGTGATTGTAATGGTTCAATTCCTTCTAAATCGTTGTCTCCCTCTGAAAATGATGCGGTTTACTTGAAGATTCCAGTGTGATAACTAAATCATCAATAACCGTTTCAATTTTGGCATCTACTTCCCAGTATTTATCTTCAATAGAACGAACATGCTTAAGATACGATTTCCAATTTTCAGCCGATATTGAGTCAATCGCTTCTAATGTTATTTTATTTAAATCTTTAATTGAAAGTTCACCGGTGTTGCGCGCTTGAATATATTTTTTATCCTGCCCATGCAAGTTCAATAGCGTTGAGGTCGCACATGTATGGAGGCAGTCTTAAAGGTGTATGACCGAGGTTACGTAAAAGACCGTCAATTTTATACTTTTTTTCTCTAGTTGGCTGATATTGCTTCATATAATTGATATTTTCTCCATGTTGGATCACATAGAAGATTGTTCGAATTAAGCCACGATATCATATGAGCTTTTGTAGAGTATTTAGTTGACACTTTATCTTCTACGTGAGAATGATAAGACGCATTATCCATTACCACGACTGATTTGGGAGGAATGTTAGGTAAAAGCTTCTCGAGCAATCACTTTTCAAAATTATCTCTATTCATCTGTCCATGATAGTCTCCAGTTGTTAGTCCCGAGCGAAAAACTAAAGCAGCACCTGGAACAAATCCGGCTTCTGAACCAGCATGAACTATAATAAAGCGACTACTAGAGCAGATTCCCTGAACAACATCTGTAACACTTTCATTTTGCCAGCATTTGTTCAATGTCATATGATTATCTACCCAGGTTTTGTCTAGGTACACAATATTGCGTCCTTCTTGCCTATATTGTCTTACAGTTGATAGATATTTCACCCGCCAGTGAAAAATATTTGGTCTTTCAATGAGCAAATTTCGGTACTTGCGCCAAACAAAACCATTTGATAGTAAAAGCCGATTAAAGGTTTTATACCCGTACGGAAAATCTATTTTGTTCTTTACAGCACGAAGTAGGGGTTTGCAGGTCGGGACCTTCTTCAAGTTTATATAGACATCTTCTATTTTTCGTCGAATTACTTGAAAATCACCATCGTCAATTTTATCTTTGTATGATAATCGGGGTCCTTTTTTACCAGGAGATTTTAAAGGTGAAGTAGAACATGAGCGATCATTATGTTCTCTTTGAATTTTTCTTACACTACTTTCCAAAACACTTTCAGTTTCAGAATTCAATTGAAGAATTTACAAATACCGGCATCAGGCTGTTTTTGGCTTCTGAAGGCATTCCTATAGATGATAAAATCCTGCATAAGATTTCCTACGACTTTCATGATACCTATGGATTCAGTACAGCAAAAGTGGAAGCCGATCTCGCTGCCTACAGATCCTATGTAACTTTCTGAGAGAACGATCCATCTTCAAAGAACGAGAAAATGCCAAAAAAACTACTTTTCCAGCAACCTCAAAAAATTTTTTATAAAACTTGACGTGTCCAGAGGAACCAGGTTCCTCAAAACTTCCTGTTGTTATCGTTCTTATATGGTTCTAATTAATAACGCTTCTCTAAGAAAAAAAGTTGTGCCTATTTCTAGAAGAATTGGAGTTCCCTCAACTTGTTGCAATTACTGAGCACTGGCTGAATTTAAACGAACCCTTTTATGTGGAGAGATATTCCACAATAGCTAGATATGACAGAAAGAACTCATCTCATGGAGGAACACTGATTCTTTCTCTAAATGAGGTTTTCGTCTCCGTAACTAAATATGATCATTTGTTGCAGGATAACTTTTTTGACTTTTCTATAGCATATAATCAAAACTTTGATCTTGATCTCCATGTAATCTGTATTTATAGATCCCCAAATTCCGATGTACAATCTTTCTTTAATTACCTGCTAAATTTGCTAGATAGTCTACCAATAAAGGGCAGAAAAATTCTATGCGGGGACTTTAATATTGACTATGCTACTGTTTGTGCCACCTAGAAATATTTAAGTTCTTTATTCGACTTTTTCGGTCTTGCAATGCATGTATCGTCTCCAACTAGAATTTCAAAATACTCTTCTTATATTATTGATTACGTATCGTCTGATTTTTCTCGATCAGAGGTTCAATCTCAGGTTTGTAGCACATGTCTTTCCGATCACGACGTAATATTTTCCAAATTTAGTATTCCCCTTAGGCCCTTACAGAGACCTCGCCATAGGGGCAGAATTTTCTCGGCCGACAATTTTTCAGTATTTCATAATATTTGCTTAAACACCGACTGGAATTTTGAATTTGAAAATGTTAACTGAAATTTTAGAGCTTCTTTAAATACATTTTTAAGTGCTTTTAATAAGGCCTTCCTGCTTAAGACTACCATAGCTAAGAATCATAAACTGTGGACCACGAAAGGACTATGCATTTCTGCTAAAAATATGAGTTCTCTCTTATATATAGAAAAAGTCACGGACTCCGTTCTTATTCACGACTATATCTCTAATTATAGGAGGATCTATATTAAACTAATCAAGTCAGCAGAAAAAATATACTATCAAAAACGTCTAACAAAGTCTAAAAACGTTTCAAAGGAAATCTGGTCCATTATCAATGTCCTCAGAAGTAAATCAAACCCTACGACTTAAATCTTGCCAAGGCCCAATGACCTAATTGTTTATTTTATTAATGTAAGTTCAAATATTACCTCTGGTATCTCGCCAAGTTTGGACCCTCTTTCGTTTCTTCCTCCATCAAAAAATATCACTGATAGCGTTTTCTTAAGCCCTGTTAGCAGCATGGAACTATTACCCTATTACTACTTATCCCTCACCCTCAGTTTTTTGTGACTTAGCAAAAGCCTTTGACTGTGTTAGTCATGAAATTTTGATAAGCAAGCTAAATTTTTATGGAATTCGTGGTATTTCTTTTAATTGATTTAAATCTTCTCTCGGGAATAGGCAACAATTTCTAAGGGCAAATGGTTCTGATTCTGATTATAAATTGATTACAAGTAAGGTCCTTCAAGGTTCAGTCTTGGGACCTATTCTTTTTTGTTATACATTATGATGATGATATCACCAACCTAAAAATGTATGGAAACATTTCTCTCTTTGCTGACGACACAAGCATAATACGGAGATATAAGGCTAGTTCCGATTCCAATCTGCTTTTCTTCAATGTGGATAAAACGGTGGCCTTATCTTATAAGAGGACTTTACAACCACCTCAGCTACTTAACAGCAGTATTAAATACGTTGAGTCGGTTAAATTCCTGGGTCTGAATATAAATAACAACCTAAAATGGTCTAAGCATATTGACACCTTAAGTAAAAACCTTTCTACCGCCTGCTTTGCCATTCGTTCAGTTTTAAAAGAACTGGACGTGTCTTCTACCAGACTTACTTATTTCTCTCTATTCGAATTCCATCTCCGCTATGGCCATTACTTTTGGGGCTGCTGTACCACCGAGCAATTTCTTAGTATTTTTAGGCTTTAAAATAGAGCAATTTGCTATTTGTTTGGTCTAAATAATAGAGCTCACTGCCAATACTATTTCGAAAAACATGAAATATTAACACTTCGTGCATTATTTATTTTTGAAATCATCTGTTTGATAAAAAAAACGTATAAAAACTTTCCCAGAAAAATCGCAACACGTATATCCTACCAGAAACTCTAGGCATGCCATATACCTTCCCATTCCTTCCACAGAATTAATAAAAATATCAATTATTTACAACGCCATACAATTTTACGGTCGTCTTCCATACATTTAAAAACTATACCTATGTTTGCACTCTTTCGAAAAAAAACCAAAGCGTTCCCCATTGGAAGACTTTTTACTACGTTAATGCTTTTTATAATGAACAAGTCTCATTAAAATGTTTTTTATTTGTTTGTTTACTTAAATCTTTTTGGGTGTCATGTTCCAGCTGCTAGCATAGAATATCAAAATAATAATTCCTTAATTTCCTAACCTTTGTTTAGACTTTGCCTACACGAGTGTTACTAAATTGGTTTCCAGTAGGTAATGAATAAAGGGTACCCACTATCCAATGATTCAATAACTAATGGATACCGCCTGGATTTCAAAACTGATGGGGAAATGAATGTAAACAAATTATGTGTTTTGTTTTCGTTATCTCCTCCACCACAAAATAGTTAGATTTGTCCTGGCAAATCTTTCTGAATAGTTATGTTACTCTTTGTCATATGGGAAATCCTATATATCTGTCTCTTTTAGAAAAATGGGAGTTGCTGATGTATCATCTCTCAACGGTAATACCGGCATAACATAATATCTAAATTATACTCCTATCTTGCTATCCTTTTCAGCCATTTGTTACGTTAACATAGGCAATGATTGAACGACGGTCCTAGCTAGAATCATGGCATGTAAACGGGGTGGGGAACCGACTTGTCCACGTGTTCGGTGATAAGGACGACCAAACAGATACTTTATTTTCATTTTCGTGTTGTTTCCTGTTTTGTGCCAGTGGCGGGTCGTGGATTTAAGAACGGGTAAACGGCTGGTAAAAACAGTGTCGCAGGTGAAGATTTTTCGGGGTGCCACGTCCAAAATGGCTGTTTTTTTAACCTTTTTATGATGTTAATTATCCATAGCTTTGGAGAGTTTTTTATTACTTAGGGAAAATAATATGAATTTATAAGATTTTATATATATTTTTTTGTTCTTAAAACATTAATAAATTTTTTTAAAATTTATTAATTTTTTTAAGAACAAAAAAATATATAGTCGAATCGGAAAATAATTTCGTATCGACTCGATCGATGTAAAATTGCTTTCGCCTCCGATGATCCGAACGCACTAATTTACATTAATTCTATAATAAGCGAACAAGCGCCTGCAGCAGCAAATTTATGCCGCTCCCATCTCTATTAGGCCTACGGATATTCACCATTGCGTTGCCATAGCAACTGCCGTAAACAAATCTGCGAGGAATCTAATGCGGAATCAAAAATCGGGTCACTGATTAGTCACTATTCTGATCAAGCAGCTTAACGTAAAAATAATTTGCGATTTTATTAAAAAACTTGAGGACGACAATATTCTGAAGGACTAAATTTTGGCACAAAAGTAAAAAATAGGCATTTAGACTGGCATCGGGAAAAAATGAAAGTCAAGTCAGCCTCACAAACTTTAAGCAAAAGTGTAGCAGATGCTTTAAAATATTTAAAAAACGAAAAAGACTTTAAAGAAGCTGAAGTCACTGCAAATTTTTGCGAAATTTTTAATAATTTGTTTGATGGGTTAAATTCCAGAAAATTTTTGAACAAATTTAAATAAAAAATTCTACGGAAGCGTATAAGGGCCACAATTTTTTTTGTTTTTAAATTCAGGCTTTGAAGTCGGAATTTAACAGAATTCTGAGTTTAAAGTCAGAATTTAACAAAATTCTGAGTTTAAAGTCAGAATCTAACAAAATTCTGAGTTTAAAGTCGAAATTTAACTAAATTCTTAGTTTAAAGTCAGAAATTAACTAAATTCTGAGTTTAAAGTCGAAATTTAACTAAATTCTTAGTTTAAACTCAGAAATTAACTAAATTCTTAGTTTAAAGTCGGAATTTAACTAAATTCTGAGTTTAAAGTCAGAATTTAACGAAATACATTTTTGACGTCTCCTGCCAAACCTGAAATTAGTGTCAGGATATAGATAATTAAATATTAAGACAGATGAGTGAAATCCATTTCGTTGCAAGTAAACTCGTTTGATATTAACCGAGCTTCAAAGGGTCAAAATTGTCATTGTTCAAGCGCCATTTTCTCGAAAACAGTTAAATTTAGGCATGAGAAAAGTAACTCAATAAGTGCTTGGATTTAGAAAAATTTAGAAAAATATAAAAATTTAATAAAATATAGGGCATTTCATTTATAAAACGGATGATGCCTCCGGTTTGAGGTAGAAGCGGCAACAGCGCGCAATTTAAAATATTTTATAACGAGAGTATATTATGTTCATCTATAGCCAAATTCTCAAAACATCCTATTCATTGGTTCTCCAGATATTTCTAATAGGACTCAACTTGAATCACCCTGAAACAGAGGGGGAGATCTGTCAGTATGTTTCGCGAGACACCCTTAAATCGTTGAAACATACATGAACCGTTTCTTGAGACTTATTTATCGTTTTGTATTACCTTTTTTATTTTGTGAACCTTTTAATGTATATGTTTTCTTGTATTCATTTTGGCTTTTGTTTCAGCAATAATATAATTTGTCAGGGACTTATTTAATACTTAAAAATCAAAATAGGAAACTTTTATTTTGTACCCTCCCCCCCTTTTATCATTTTTTAACTATCTGTAGTTTGGTGGAACAATTCATAGTGCATTTGCCATTATTCAAACAAGAATATTGAACTTGTTTTTTTGGTTCCAGTCTGTTATACAATCGTACGGACTGGATTCTGACTTTAAACTCAGAATTTTGTTAAATTCCTACTTTAAACTCAGAATTTTGTTAAATTCTGACTTTAAACTCAGAATTTTATTAAATTATGACTTTAAATACAGAATTTAGTTAAATTCCGACTTTAAACTCAGAATTTTATTTAATTCCGACTTTGAACTCAGAATTTTGTTAAATTCTGACTTTAAACTCAGAAAAATAAAAAAAATTGTGGCCCTTCTACGCTTCCGTAAAATTCCACTTAATAAATTAAATAAAAATTACTTATTTGAGTATTTATCTCTTTGTGAAAAATATATTTCTGGTGTAAAACGGGGATCTGAACTAGTTATCAGAACTGCACGTAAAGATGGGTTTTTAGGTTTGTGTGTATGCATTAACAGCCTTAAAAAAATGTACAATCATTATGTTGAAGAAAATCAATTGCTTAATTATATTTCAACCTATAAAATTTCACAAGACCATTTAGAGTTGTTTTTTGGTGCTATCAGAAATCGAGGTGGATAATAACAATCCAACTGCCAGACAGTTTGAAGCAGCACATAAAAGTTTGTTAGTGCATACACAAGTAAAGGCGGGAAACACTGGAAATACTATTAATTTGGATGATATTTCTATTCTTCACTGTTCTAGTAGTATTACGATTGATGAAAACAAAAATAATTTATTAGAAAGTGAAGAATACGAAAACTTTAAAAAAGAATTTAGAAAAATTAGGAAATAGATAAACACGAATTTTTAACATCCAATGCTTGGGATTTGACCGATTTTGTTAGGGGTTTACAAAAATGTATAACTTGCATCAAATAGTTAAACATTGCTGAGGGCACAACGACACGATCAGCACTACAAAAATAAAAAGAGTACAAATCTCTAACGAAAGCATCTGCATGCACACTTGAATTGTACAAATGTACAGAAAAATATTTTAGATTTTTTATTAAAACTACAAGTCTAGCAAATAAAAACATTGTCAATGTGATTGAATTATTAATTTTTAATACTATGAAAATTTTACCTTTGCCTTTGAACCTCTTAATTGTCATTTTAATTTATTAAGTAAACTGACCCTAAAAAAATTTTTTACAATAAGAATTCATCACGAAAATATCAAAAATTTGGATAAATCCATTAAAGGTCGAGTCACAAGTATGCTTACCAAATCCGTTTTATTTAAAAATCAGTAATAAATAATACTTCACATACTTTGTTTTATATAGAAACCCCATGTACATATTAGTTGCTGAAAATACCAAACTATTGTATCCATTTTCGTTTTGTTTAATTCCCACTATTAGGGTAAATCAATAAGTGTTATTTTTTAAGTAGCATTTAGTTTTTTATAAATTTTTGTACGTTCCTCAGAATTACTTCCAAATTATTATTTTTTTTTAAATATTTTTATTTTGTATGCAGTGAACAAAATGCATATCGAAATTATCCGGTGATGAGATTATGTCATCCCCTAAAAAGTGTGCCAATATACACCCTGTAGCTCCCTTAATAATTGAGGTGTCACAGAAATGTAAACGTGGCAAGAAAAATCGGCCTTATTTATTTTATTACCAGCACAAATAAATATTTTTAAATTATGGCTTCAATCTCCTTTGTATTGGCAAATGTTTTTACTAGACATATATATATATATATATATATATATATATATATCATATATATATATATATATATATATATATATATATATTTATATATATATATATATATATATATATATATATATATATATATATATATATATATATATATATATATATATATATATATATATATATATATATATATATATATATATATATATATATATATATATATATATACATATATATATATATATATATATATATATATATATACTTAATATATATATATATATATATATATATATATATATATATATATATATATATATATATATATATATATATATATATATATATATATATATATATATATATATATATATATATATATATATATATATATATATATATATATATATATTAAGGTATTATATATATATATATATATATATATATATATATATATATATATATATATATATATATATATATATATATATATATATATATATATATATATATATATATATATATATATATATATATATATATATATATATATATATATATATAACCCCCAAGGAAACTGCCTGATGAGCCTTGCAGTGGCAGATACTAGGGTAGCAGAATGGCTCCTTGTTTTTGAAACAAACAGAGCTTTATGTTTTAGTCTTTGACACAATGGTGTAGGAAAATTTCGAAAAACATTTTACGACCAAGAACCGCTCAGAAATCGATATTTCTGGGAAAAAGGTTAAAAAAATGCCTAATAAATACTAATAATCAGAAAAGCTATTTTGATTTCGTGACATAAAACCAAAATATTTGGTCCGTAGAGTACAACCATTAAATTTTTGTATGATAGTTCGGAAATGAAATAAATCAAAAAGGGTCAATCTTGAACATGTTATAACATCCTCTACAAAGAACAAACTCGATCGGATGTAAACGTTTATCGCTTGTGACCAATCAAAAGGCGCTAGTGTGAATCCTCTCAGGCGCCCTTGATCCGCTGCCTTCTCGTTAGAAAAACGAAACAATCCGGATACTGGGAGCAATATAAAACGAAATGAAACAATATTTCTCGGGTAATCCGGAGCAGGTAACGTTCAAGGGGTGCGGGCCTATTAGCACTTTACGACAGGCCAGTTTAGGCGAAGGAAGAGGCCGAAAGGACGTTGAGGTTTACGTTATCTGCACCAATAAATAACGTATATCTCTATATTATTTTAAGTTATATAAATCGTTCCCTATCTCACGAAAAGACGTAACTGACATTTTGAACTTTTTTTCAGGAAAGAAGAAATAAGAAATTCATTGACAACTTAAGTACTTGTAGAATTGTTGTCTTAGTTTTTTTATAAAATAAAATATTAAAAACAAAATAGAACCGACTTTAAAAAAAAATCGCGAAAAAGTAAAAAATAATTTTTATTTATTCCTTAATTATAGACATTTTGAAGTCGACGTCCAGAGCAGCCTCACTCAGCCATTACAAAATATAGTATTTCATTGCATATAAACCAATTATATAGCTAGCCTTATATCTTTTAAATCTGATGCCCGACTTAGTTGCTCTTAGGACCGCTTTGCAGAACTGCGCAAGCACAAATTGCTATTTCCATCCAATCGCTGAGCCCAAACTGAAATAGCAATATTGATTTCCTATAGGAGATTTATACATGTCCTAATAGACCAATAACAAATTCTTATTTCCAGACATGCGCAGAAATATTTTGGAAACCTTGCAATTGTTGGATACGTTAATGCATGAAGATTTTACTGACGGCCTTGGTTATAGAATAAAGATGTGTCGTTCCGTACGGAACGTTCTTTCAGAACATTATGTTCTGGGAACGTGCCGGAATGTTCTATATTTCAACAAAAACGCGCTACTTCGGAACGACAATCATTTTTGGAATGGTCGTATAAAGAGAATATTGACATTTAAGCATTAAAAATAAAATAAAATTATCCGAATGCAGCAAACAATGTATTCCCAATTCCAATATATGTTTTTGGCACTGCAATTCGCAACTTGTCAGATTGCTCTGCGTCCGGGGCTTATTCAGAGCGGGAGCGACTCTTCCAGATGATTTGCACCTTATTCTGGTTTGGAACGTTTTCGATGGGATGTCCGGAAGGCGAGCTCTAAGGTCCCGGTACACACCGTATATTTCAATATCTTTAAATTTTTCTTTCTTTATGGCCCTTCTAACGCATCTTGGCTTCCACTAGATGCTCGTTGAGAGTACTACTGATCTCACGAATTGACCTTTTCTTTTAAGCGATCCCCTTACCCCTCCCACTCCCGCCACATAGCGGACATTACGCTAATATTCTATGTACAGGGTGTTCCAGCGAGGACTGAACAGGGACCTATTTTCGACCTTCCTTGTATTTTGGAAAAATTCAAAATAGCCAATCGATGTATTTTTTCTTGTAGAATCCAAAAATATCATCGAAAAAATATTTGAACCAGAAACAAAAGAGTTACGCTATGCATCAGGTGTTTTTTAAATGGAATGTATCGTTTTTTATACGATTTTTGGAAAGAGTGATTTTTTTTATGTCCGTTCTGATTAAAAGATTTGATTTTGTAGCTGTTTATATTACATTTTAATGTTTTACAAACTAAAATTTTAGCTTCACCTGTTTAAAATATACGATAGGTTGGTGTAGGTGATCAAGGTAAATGACGTTTGAATGCTTTGTCAATAAAAATTGACATTATTTCAATTATTGTCGAAGTCTTCACCTAAAAAATATATATTTGACTCTGATCAAAATGAAATACTCTTTGGACGAGAGACTACAGATTGTTATGCTATTTTACAAGTGCCAAGAAAATGCAAGAGAAGCAAGAAGAAGATTTATTGCAAATTTTCATAGAAATATATCCATCAATAAAATTCTAAGGATAAAAAACCTATTTGAGGAAAATAAAACTTTACATGATAGAAAAAGAAATATACAAAGAAGAAGAAATCGAGACCAGGCCATTATAAATTATTTTCAAGTTAATCCAACCAAATTTATTTCGGATGCAGTTCGGGAAGGTCAGTACGGTGGCAGTGTAAGGCGCAGAAGAGTTACCCGAGGGACTGTTCACAGGACTCTGAAAATTCATAAATTTAGGCCTTTTCGTATCCTTCCACTTCAGCACCTAACACCGGCACAAAAAGAACTTCGCTTCCAATTTGTTTCTCAAATGGTAATTCGGCAAGAAAACGAAGACCCTGATTTATTCAAAAATATTGTGTGGACCGACGAAGCTACTTTCACAACATCGGGAGTATTCAACAGACATAATAGTCACCACTGGGCCGTTGAAAATCCAAAAAAGTTCCAGACTATTAAATTACAAGGGAGGAATTCTATTCATGTTTGGTGTTGGATAAAAAACAATAAAATTTTGGGACCAATATTTTTTAACGGGACTTTAAATGGGCACAGATATTATGAGTTTTTAGAAAACGAAATTGAAAATTTTTTGGAAGACTTACCATTGGCAGAATATCAGAATTTAATTTGACAACATGATGGGGCGCCTCCTCATGCCGTGCATGATGTGGTTCAATTTTTAAATCGGCGCCATAACGAATGGATAGGGCGAAATGGAACATATGCTTGGCCGCCCAATAGCCCCGACCTCCCAGTTTTGGATACATTTCTTTGGGGCCATTTGAAGAACGTCGTATACAGACAACGAAACGAAAATATTCAAGAGATCATGGGAAAAATTGTCGATGAAATAAACCGCCTTAACCAGGAAAATCATATTGTAACAGCAAGTTTAGAAAGGCTACAAAGGGGTTATCGATGTTGTTTCGAGAAAAACGGCGGTCACATTGAAAACTTATGTTATTAGTAGTTTTATTTTATTATTTAATAATTATTTTTTATTGAATTTCTTTTTCTATCATGTACAGTTTTATTTTCCTCAAATAGGTTTTTTATCCTTAGAATTGTATTGATGGATATATTTCTATGAAAATTTGCAATAAATCTTCTTCTTGCTTCTCTTGCATTTTCTTGGCACTTGTAAAATAGCATAACAATCTGTAGTCTCTCGTCCAAAGAGTATCTCATTTCGATCAGAGTCAAATATATATTTTTTAGGTGAAGACTTCGACAATAATTGAAATAATATCAATTTTTATTGACAAAGCATTCAAACGTCATTTTACCTTGATCACCTATACCAACCTATCGTATATTTTAAACAGGTGAAGCTAAAATTTTAGTTTGTAAAACATTAAAATGTAATATAAACAGCTATCGCAAAATCAAGTCTTTTAATCAGAACGGACATAAAAAAAATCACTCTTTCCAAAAATCGTATAAAAAACGATACATTCCATTTAAAAAACACCTGATGCATAGCGTAACTCTTTTGTTTCTGGTTCAAATATTTTTTCGATGACATTTTTGGATTCTACAAGAAAAAATACATCGATTGGCTATTTTGAATTTTTCCAAAATACAAGGAAGGTCGAAAATAGGTCCCTGTTCAGTCCTCGCTGGAACACCCTGTACAGCTGCGGCAGACTAACGAGAGAAAATGCAGGAACAACTAGGACTCAAACGTTCACAGCATCTGCTCCCTTTCTAGCGAGGTTGTTAGTTTCCACACTGAGCGATTGAGTCTCCTGCTTCCCCCCGAAATAAAGCAACTAAACCGAATACATGGAACCACTTATGTTAAAAACACGGAGGTCTGCCTTCGACGACACGATTTGGAAGAGAAATGTATTACAAAAATATTTTTTTAATGGTACAAAAACATTTAAACTCAATATTCAACATTTAACATAGCAGTTTAACCTAACAAGTGCGGAAAGTGCTACTTTTCCGCACACAATTGAAACGACGCATATCGAAGTTCGGCCATCAATCGTCATGTGCGGAAAAGTCACTTTACGCACCTGTAAGGTACACTATTTTTTCTAGAAGCGTGCGGAAAAACCCAAAAGTTAAAAAGAACTGTTTACTTATATCAAATACATAATCATAAATTAATTATTATTAACAACATGAATAGCAAACGTGTAGTTTCTGGCATTTTGTAAATTAATTGCAGAGGCTAGATTTTTTTCCAAGGAACTCGGGGACCTGTAGGTTGGGTTTGGATTTTCCAGTTCTCTTTCACGAGTACTTATTGTTATAGCCGTCGCCGAGGGGGTAACTTTTTGGTTGGAAGTCGATTTGGTAGACTGCACTGCTGAAAGTTGGTGACTAGTGGAAGGAATGGCAATGAAGTTCAATACTTTATTGGTTAGATTCTTTTGAAGACTTGTTGGGCTTTCTGAATAATCTTCTGCCACGGTTGAAGATTTCCGACCTCCAAGGCGTTTGATATTTGTTATTCCTTTTTCGGAATCTGCAAGCATTGTGGCGGCTGAACGTCGGAAACTGTGGCCTGTATATAGTTCAGCATTTGGGAGCTTCAGATAACCTGCAATATTTGTAGGAATTTTTCCAAAGGTGTTTATTCCTATGCGTTGTACTGTCCAACCTCCTTTCTTGCAGTTTACAAAAAAAACGCCTATGTGGGGTTTCTGGCTTTTTTAAAATAGCGTATTTTCTGACCAATTTTAAATATTCTCCGCTTTCAGCTTCATCAGATGTCACTTTTTTGTGTCTGGAATAGTTATTAATAAAATATTTCATTTGCCTTCAATATTTTGTTTTTTAAATAGGCCGTGACTTTGAAAAACTTGCTTAAATCCAGATTTCCTTGAGTTTGATCATACTTTCTAACATTGAGTATCTGGACCAAAGTGTGTTTGGCTTACATGTTTTGCAAAGTTCGGCGAAATATGCTAAAAAAACGGGTTCTTTCAAAGTTTTGATGCCTTTAGTTAGACACCAGGTTTTAAACAGCATATATTCTTTGTCAAAACTATGACGGGATTTTGATGGTAGCAGATTGAAGTTTGCAGTTCTAACTGCTTCCAACACTGACTCTGGCAAATCTTCGTCTGAAGAATCCATTAAAAACACTTTTACTCAGGTTTTTTTTGCTAACTATGAGCGTTTCAATATATTTTTAAATATTTAAAATCAGTAAGTATATTTCAAAAAAATGGGGTTATTTACTTTTCCGCACTAGTGCTAGTGCTAGTTATCCTGTTTCGATGATCTGAAGTAATAATTCCAGATGGTACCGAAGTACAAATTGAAACAATTGTTTAGAAGACAAACAACATTAATAGGGACGTGTCGGCAATTCTGTAAGCAACTTTGGAGCTATATTTTGTTGGAATTTTCGTATAAATCGCGCGACCATTCAAACAGTAAATTGTCAAAACTCGAGTAACGGCAATAAAACGAATTTTAAACTTTTAACTGTCAATAATAGACGGCAAAAAATAGAAGAATATCCGTAGATTAATGCAGTGACTTTTTCGTGATAACTATTTACGAATTTTTAAAACAGTATATGTTAATGTTATAAATCGATATCAAATATTTAAAAATAATATTTATTCAGGTATTTATGGTTTAATAACAAGAAAAAAAAATATTTGTTTTTACTGTCGTCTTTCTGAAAGTTATAACTTTTTTGTGCTTATTCAACAAGCCACCGCTGCCGCGGAACGTCGTTCCGAATTAACTTACTTTTGGAACGGGCTTTTTCCAGAACAAGATCGAAAAGAACGTTCCGTCAGCAGGCCCGTTCTTCCCATTTCTATTATAGAAGATAAATTAAATTAAATTTAATTTATTTATTAATAATTTTATTACAGATTACTAAACATTATTTTTTACTAGTTACATTTTTAAAAATATTATAATTTTTTGTATATTAATATTCAATCGTACTACAAAAAGTAACGAATAAAAAAGTAAACGACAGTATTAAAATTATATTTTAGAATAAATACTTAAGAAAAATATACATACGTAAAAATTATAATGAGGGTAGTCAATGAATAACGTTTTATTCATACAGAATGTTCATTTTTTGAAAATGTCAAGTAAAATACTATATTTTGAGGTAGCACATTTTGATGGTCACTCTGTATACATAAAATTACATAACGGTATAGCAAAAGAGATACCTTTTAGCAAATGGAGTTGTATGTCTATTAAACACCTCAATGCTTTAGTTTAAAAAGGGTATTTAAAAAATGTAAATATATTTATTATAAAACTTCCTGCCTTTACCGTCCTTATAACTGTGTTTTTTTATATTATTATTACAAAAATACGGGTGAACGGATTCCACACAGAAATATATGGCAGTACCATAGAAACGTCCTCTACAATTTGGCGTTTGACTCATCAAAATCGGCCAAGCCGTTTGGACAATATGCGCGAACAAACATTAAAAAAATACATACAGGTCGAATTGAGAACCTCCTCTTTTTTTGAAGTGGGTTAAAAATGTGGTAGAAGTTGTCGTAAATACATTTTTAACGCCATTTTGCAAAAAATTAATAATGTCTATATTATTACACATCGTTCCCCATCTCAAGAACCAACGTAACTGACATTTTGCACTTACTTCAGGAAAGAAGAAATAAGAAATTCACACTACCAAGTGTTATTTGCGCCATTCTAAAGCTTATTGTTTAAAGTAGTTATGGATGTAGTAACAAAATGTGTCTTAGTTTTTTTATAAAAAAATAAAATATGTAGATATGCCTCTTTATGTGATTTTTAGACACAAGTTGAGTTACGCCATGTTGGGTTATTGCAAAAGATTCTATTTGAGTAATATTTTATTGAAAAAAAAAACACATCTAAATTATTGTAATATAAACAAACAGTTAAAGATACTATTTAGATTATACAAAATAGTACTTACAGTTCAAAGACAGGGGACTATTAAATTATCAATACCTATTCTGTGCCAGATTCATGAGGCAAAGTTATGAAAAATTCTGGCAGACGTATGACAGGTGTATTACCTGTGTATAAACTAAATCTTCATATTTTTTTTCTGCGATATTTTCAGTGGCTCAGTATTTAGGCATGAAACTGACACATTGCCTTTAAAGCGTGTTAAGGTAATACTGTCATATTAACTTTGGATATGGCTACTTTTCCAAAACATTATCATTGGATCTTTCTGTTTTACCATAATTTTCATAACGCCTGGTCATTTGAAGATTTTGCCACATTCAGTTGTTGTTAATTGATAACATGCCTAGTTCTTTTTACTTCCCTCGTAAAAGGGAAGTATTGTAATTATATTTACGTTTCAGGGCCCCTAGATGCCGAAAAACATGTTTTCTCACTTCCGTAGGTCTGTCCGTCGGTCTGTCTCTTCGCGGCATAGCTAAAAAATACTTATCCGATTGACTTTAAATGTTGGTCAAAATTAAGGGACATATGGGAACGATCTGGGAACATTTTGGTAAAAATATAATAAGGCAAAACAATTTATCTCAAATTTTGCGCAAACATCAAGTATCATGTAGGAATCAACTTGGTACGAATCCAAGATTGGCAGCTTAGTAAATTATTTAAAAATTCATTCTGAAAAACTACTTAAGGGCCTGATTTTAAATTTTGTGCCATAAATAATTGTCTTATCCAATTTATCTCAAATTTTGCGCAAAAATCCAGTATTATGTAGAAATCAACTGGCAAAATTTTGGTACGAATTCAAGATGGCGGAACAAAATGGCGGTTTAGAAAAATATTTAAAAATTCAGCCTGAAAAACTACTTAATGGACTGATTTCAAATTGTGTGCCAAAAATAACTGTGGTTTACAGTTGAACTAATAAAACTGAGGTACTAATTCAAGATGGCGAAACAAAATGGCGGCTAAATAAAAAATTTGTATTATCCTTTCAGGTTTTACATAATATCTTCAGGATTTAACGACCCTGGATGCCAAAAAATATGTTTTATCAGTTCCGTCAGTCCAACTGATTTGTCTGTCTAGCTATCAGTTCACGGCATAGCTTAAAAACTACTTACCGTATTGATTTCATTTGTTGATCAAAAATCAAGGGTCATATGGGGATAATAACGATTACAAAAATTTTATGTGGCCGCAATTTTGTTCCGCCATGTTGAATTAGTAACACAGTTTTACTAGCTGAGCCCTATACTACAATTAATTATGGCACACAATTTGAAATCAATCCATTAAGTAGTTTTTTTCAGGATGAATTTTTAAATATTTTATTATACCACCATTTTGTTCCACTATTCGTACCAAAATTGATTCCAACAATATTTGATGTTTATACAAAATTTGAAATAAATTGGTTAAGTAGTTTTTTTATAATAATTTTTTTAACACTTCACTAAGCCGCCACTTTGTTTCGCAATTTTGGATTTTTACCAAAATATTACCAGGTCCTCCTCATATGACCCTTAATTTTTGATAAATATTTGAAGTCAATCGGGTAAGTAGTCTTTAAGCTATGCCGCGAACTGACAGACGGACCGACGGCATTAATAAAACATATTTTTTTGATATCTAGGAATGCTAAAACGTAGACGTGTAAAACCTGAAAGGGTGATTTTTTCACGATTACAAACATTTATTTGGCCGCCATTTTGTTCGGCTTGAATTAGTACCACAATTTTACTAGTTGATCCCTTTATCACAATTAGTTATAACCTTAGAGTAAGAATTAAAGTAGAGATCACAACTCATTCATAAATCACGTTAAGGGTATGCTCCAACATGGTTCCCCTATTTTTCACATTCTATTGACCATGTTTACGATAAAACAAGAAGTGGGGATGGCCCATGCGCAAGCTGTGGCCATTTGTTGACGAATACCAATGACGGCGTGAATTTTCACTTCCCGCATAAGAAAATAACATTAATCGTTAAAAAATTATCGTTCCGGGTGTTTACAGAAGTAGTTATAATAGGGGAGCGCCTCCTCCTCCTCCTCTTCCTCTCTCTCATGTCCCTCATTCTTAACTTCCTCCCCTTTTATTCTCATTCGCATCATATTTTTAATTTTTTCTCTTTGTTCTCCCACATTTGATTTTGCATTCTTAAGTCTTATAAATAGGTGCATCAAGATCATTTTAGTATGTTAAGGTACGAGTGACTGTTAAAAGAAAAAAATCTTTTGAATAAATCTATTAATAATAATATTAAAATAAAATGAGTGAATCAGTTGGAGAAAGAAATCGATCCATTCCGCTTCAGACAATTAGCCTCGAAGAAATTATACCAGGAGTTCAAGAAGAAAATATACCATTAGTTCGAGAAGAAAATAATGGGATTGTTTTAAAAAATTTGAATAAAACTGAGAGTGAAGAGAAAAAAGTGTTTTGTGCTATTTGTTTTGAAATAATCGAATATTATGATTCATGTAGACCAAATACATGTTCCCGCATTTTTTGTTTAAAATGTATTTTAAGATGGAATGATGAAAATGGTTGTTCTATAATGGTAAACAATTGTCCTGTATGTCGCACTAGATATTACTATTTGGTACAAATCTTCAAAGATGTAATTAGACATCATTTTGTTGTAATTTTAAAAAGAGGATAATATTTTTTTATAATTTGTGTTTGTGAAAACTCTGGTAACATATAATTTTGTAAAAAAAAAGTAAATGTAAATATATATAATAATTGACACACATTTTTTCCTTTTCCTATATTGAAACGACAACAATGATCTAACAAGTTTTTTAATACATACTAATTTTCACATTACATAACAAAACAATTGTTATGGGTTTACACAAAAAGTGCCACGCCCTAAAATGGCACCACTTTTGCAAATGGAAGCTTAAATTTTCTTATGGGAATTTACATGTAAAAATGACGGTTTTGATTGTCGGACCGGCATAGCCTAATCTACTACTTTTTAATTATACTAATAATATTAATATAATTTGCATCAAGTAAGAGAAAACTCAATTGAATACAGAAACAAGCGTTAACAAAATGTTATATGAGTGCTTCTAGTGGCAGTTGACATAATCGACACTTTTTTACATATGATTAGCTATTTCATTTACAAATACAGTGTCAGATGTTAATAAAAATAAGTATTTTGCATATAGCACTGAAAATATATAACCGCTTATAGTAACAGTTGACATTTTTTAAAATTAATATTGTTGACGTATTCTACTTATTATCTTTACAATTTATGTTTAAAATTAATATTTTTGACATTATCTACCCATTACGTTTATAACCTATGTTTAAAATTAATAATGTTGAAATAATCTACACATCACCTTTACAAACTATGTTTATTATTAATATTTAACAACATAATCTTCTATCTCTTTTTTTTCATTTTTATTGCAGTAAAAGCAAGCATGTTCAGGAATTAGTAGAAAAAGATGTATCCTACAAATAGCACAATGTAAATCAGAAGCACTAACAACATAAGCTCTTTTGTAGTGGCAGCTCACATGATCGGACTCCCCTCTCCGTAAATATCTCCTGTGAATTGCACTACAAGGAAGGCAAATAGCAAATGTTCCTAGTCTTCGACTTTCAATTTTAGAGTAGCTTTGTATAACACATACATCTTTTTCTTCAAAATTATTAAATAATTCACTAGCCCTAAACTTGCTTACTTTTACGTCAGCCTCGGTTCCTAAATTTAGCAGTTGTCCATCCATGTCCACTCCTTCGTCAATTTCCTGATCATCTTCCTCCATCTCTTCTTCTTCCTCCTCAATATAATTAATGTCAATGTTAAACAAGAATGATCTTCTAACAAGCCTAGATGATTTGTCCAAAAATGAATGTTTATAAGTGATGGAATCGCCTTCCAAGTTAATAAAAATTTCTTCTCTTTCTTCAATTTGAGCGGCGTTCTCCACATTATTTTCTTCAATTTGGTCAGCGTTTCCAATCATATTTTCTGCCATCGTTAGGAGCTTTAGATTTAGATAGATATATTTGATAAAAAACAATTTTGGTTATAGGTTATAAATAATATCGACAACTGATATTACAGCGAATGATACTGTATGATCGTCGAGTGGATGTTCTTAAGTATATATCCCATCGACCACCACTTTTACTACCTGCAATACTTAAGTTTTTTTTTTTTTTTTTTTTTTTTTTTTTTTTTTTTACCTTTTTTCGCTGTCCCTTCCCTGTCAGTTTCCTCCCCCTCCCCGCTCCGCCAACCCCCCATAAGGGGGGAGATCCCTTAAACCCCCCCTCACCCTCACCTTATCTTCTTTCTCTCCCTTCCTTCTTTCTCTTTTTTATATGTTTCTCCTTTTTCCTTCCTTCTTCTTTTTCTTTCTTTCTCCTTTTTTCTTTTCCTCTTTTTTAATCTAACCTAACCTAACCTTTTTTTTTTTTTTTTTTCTTCGGCAGAGGTTGGAAATGCGTATCTATGCACGTCCTGTATCATTGGTTGAAATCTGGGGATACAGGGGAGTGTGGGACTTCAGTCTAGCTGACCCACTAAAACCCTTCCTCTGCCCTTCGCATGTGTTTGTCGCCCCTCGGGACCGCCGTTTAAGCATTACTTCAAGTGGCGACAATGCGGGAGTTTCGTTGGTTTCGTTTATTTTGCGTTGCACACGGATCCCTGTGGTACTCCTGCTGTGGTTTTATACACTTTCCCATGCTCCGTTACAATAAACCTATCTTTCAGGTATGACTGGATGATGCGTACTAGGTAAGGACTTATTTTGTATCTTTTGAGAGCCTTTATTATTCTTCTCCAAGAGGCCGAGTTAAAGGCGTTTTTTATGTCGATAGTGGCCATTGCAACAAACTCTCGGTTTTTTAGGGCTTTTTCTTTTATTTCTTCAGGAATGCGTAAGACTTCTGTGATGGCGCTTACGGTACTTTTCCCCTTTCTGAATCCGTGTTGTTTGTCGCTTATTATGTGTTTTGTGTCAAGTTCTTCCTGCAGGTGCGTGTTTATCAAGTTCTCCAATACATTTCCCATGGTGTCTAAAAGACATATGGGTCTGTAGGACTTTGATTGAGAGGGGTCTTTCTGTGCTTTTTCAATAAGAACCAGTTTAGAGAGCTTCCAGCAGTTGGGAAAAACTCCTTTCTTAAGACAATCGTTCATGATCTGTAGGATGGTTTCACTATTTTCTTCGATCAGTTTTTTTGCTACTTGTGGTGGAATTTCGTCGGGCCCTGGAGCTTTCTTGGGTTTGATTTTTGTATTGCCACTTTTAGATCCTCGATGGTAAATAGTCTTATTTCTTCTGGAGCCAGCTCCACGTCCGGCCAGTCATACGTCGGGTGTGCTGGGAAAAGTTTCTTGATTTCTGCCTCTGTACTCTCCTCCGTGAGTGCGGCTTTGGGTCTCAGCCTGAGCTTATCCATTGCAATTTTATACGCTTTGCCCCATACGTTCTCTTCCAGTTCTTCTAAGAGCTCATTCCATGCTTCGCGCTTCTTTTTTCTTATTTCATGCTTAAGTTCGTATTTGGCCTTTGTGTAATTGTCTTTAGCGGTTTTTAATGCATCTTCGGATGTTGTCTGACGTGCCTTTAATCTTGTGTAGGTTCTTCTCAGCGTGTTGCAACTTTGTCTTTTATCCGCTATTTCAGGGCACCACCAGTACACAGGATTGTGGTTTGCGTGTCTTTTTTTGCGAGGGAAAAAGCTATCGCATTTTTCGCGTATCTTTTCAGCGAGCAGTTCCTGTGTTGGAGAATCACTTTCAGAGAAAAGCGGTTCTGTGCTTCCAAGAAATTCCTGCCAGGAACCAGGGGTAATCTTCCATCCGCTGGCATGAGTGCAAACTCTGTCGGGCTTTCTTTTGGTAGTTTCTTTGTCAAAGCGTATGTTTAAGTGGTCACTAAGGTTTTCTGTGTCAGTCTCTACTCTCCAGTTCTTAATTAGCTTACTGATCTTTGGTGTAGTAAGGGTGAAATCGATTAGCGAGAAACCGTTTGAATTTGTATATGTGGGGGTTTGCCCTTTGTTTAAGACTATCAGATTTTTCCCAGATAGCCAATCTTCTAGGAGTCTCCCTCTCGAATTTGTTACTGCCGATCCGAATATGATCGTTTTGGCATTTAAGTCGCCGCCTATAACGGTTTCTTTTGCTGAATTCTTCATATGTGTTTCTCAGTTTACGAGCAGGTCTACGAAGTCTTCGTCGTTCCTGTTTGGAGAAAAGTAACAGGAGATCGCTACTAGGTCTTCTAGCTGCACGGATACAAAGCCTTTTCCGCGATGCGTATTTATCACAGGTAAGTTGGTGTCAATAAAACTATCACAGTCTAGATCACAGGTTGAATTCTTCACTTTTTTCTTATTTGGTTCTTGTCCCAGGACGATGTCTATCTTGCTTTCCCTTACTCTTTGGCGTAGCAGGTCGTGTGCTGCTAAGCATTTATTGAGGTTTACTTGCAGGAATTTAATTGTATTCATTTTGTCGGGTGTTTGGTGCATTTTTGCCTCCTATCCTGGGCCCTCATCATAGCGAGGTTTTTTCGGAACACCTTGCATAAGCCTGTTCCTGCGCTGTGTCCGTCCTCTTTGCAGATTGGGCAGAATCTGTTGAGTTGACATTCTGCTCGTGGATGACCTTCTTTGCCGCAATTGAAACATAATTTCGAGCGGTCCGGCCCAGTGCACTCTCTCTGGGAGTGATCATATTGCCAGCACCTGGTGCATCTTGGTGTAGAAATTTTCTTCTCCACTCTGCACTGGACTACTCCTATCCTTAAACTCCTCATATTTAGAAGAGTGGACGCGTCTTTTTTCCCTAAGGTTAGGGACACTGTCTGAGTGTGATCGCTCGATGGCCTTAAGTTACTCAGTCTGAAATTTTCTAGGGTTCCCAGTTGTTCAGTGAGCGCAGTTTGGATGTCATTTTGGTCTGTAACCGCGTCTATTCCCCTTATGATGACAGTTTCCTTTTCCCTTTTGTCGTCCAGAATCTTGATATTGCCGTGCTCCGCCTTTTCGTGAAGTAGTTTTTGTAGGTTCTTGGCCCTTGTGTGATCCCTTTCCATAGTTATCAGGAGTTTGCCTTCTCGCGTACTTCTTATATTGTGTATACTTTTGGCTTCTTCTCTTCCATTGAGTGTCTGTTTTATATTTCTTAGGGTTTCTTCGAAGGTTTTCTCCCCCTTTTCGACAATCATTGCGTATGTGTTCCTTGGCTTGGTCTTCGTCGCTTGCGTGGAATTTCTTGTATACATAAGTACTTTGGTCTTTGTCCCGCAATATACGGCTTCCACTAGTTTCCTCAGTAGATTAGACTCTATAGTGTCTATTTCGTGTATTTTAATTTCTTTTTCTTCTTCTGTCTCCTTTCTTAGTTTCAGGAGTTTGTCAAAAATGTCTTCTTGGGAGTGTCCATGTTGAACCTTAATAATTTTTCTTTGGATAGCGTGTCCCTTATTACCCGTTCTTATGGTAAAGTTTTGTTCAAGAATACCGAATTCGTCCTTGATTTCTGAGAGTTCTGGGAAGCGATCCTTAAACCGCTTTTGGATCCCTTTCTCCATCTCCTGTTTTTCTTCATCCACAAAAACAACAATTGTACTCCTTTCATCATTGTCAGCAGTCTCCAAAGGACGACCTATCTTTAATACCGTGGCTTTATACGCTGACTCGTCCCATTTATTTTCTGCTATTTTCTCAAAGTCTTGGAAGTTTTCACAGGGCTCAATGTGCGTGATTGCATCTGTGGTCTGTGTTCCAGTTTCCTTTTGGTTTGCTCTTATAAGTTCAGTTTGTACGTCAGCATCGAAGGTCATTTTTGTCACTTTTCCAAACTTGTGTTCCTCGATCCACTCCGTGACGATGTTCCTGTTTAGAGCGTCCACGTGTCTCTTTAGTTTTATGACGATTTCTTTTATTTCTTTCTTCGTATTCCTGTCCACTTGGCTATCTAACTTTGCGACCAGAGCTGTTATCATTTCTCTGGCCTCGATAAGTAGGAAAGCTCCAGGCTCTTCTTTTTTCTTGTACGGATCAGTTTCTTCGCTTCTGTTTGTGTCTGCCAGGAATGACGTCTCCCCCAGTTTCCTCTTCATTGTTGACTCGCAACCCAATGTAATCGAGTTGCGTCTCATAAACTCTCCTTTCAGTTTATTTCCCAGAGTTGTCTGCGAAAGTCGCTGATATTTCCTTCCCCCAGAATCCGTGGGGCAGTCTACATTTGTAGAGAGGGATTCTCGGCGGCTCGCCGTATCCTCCTGGGTTGTCAGAGGCGTATCCTTTTTCCTTGCCGGGTCGTTATTATGTGGCTGAGCCGGTGAGCGGCTCCGAAGGGACCCAGTCACGTGGTCCCCACCGCCCTGGTTTTTTCCATTAGGGTTCATTTTCATGATTGGCCCGTTATTTGGTGGGCCAGACCATTTCCCGGTTTCGAAAATCTTTTCGGGAGCCGGGAGATCCATAGGCAGGTCTATACCTGGAATGTGCCATCAGGTATTCCTGCTTATACTCATGTCCTGAGAGCTTGCCGTGTCGTCATAATTTTTTCGTCCGTGAAGAAGAAGAAAGATAGAAAAAAAAAGAGAGGCCCCTAGCCCTAACCTAACCTAACCTAACCTAACATAACCTAACCTAACTTAACTTAACCTGAAGAGGGTAGCCCGAAATTGGGGAACCGGGATTTGAGTCTCGGAAATTCAGGGTCCGGGGGGGAGGTGGGAAGGGGGGAAGGGGGGAAGGGGGGGGGAGGGGGTAAGGTTGTTGATCGGCTTGGGAAAGTGGTTTTTAGAGATTGTCGTTCAACTTTAAGTAGGACACATGTGATTAACTTTTGCATATAAAATCGCCTCAGCGAAGAGACGAATGCAATTGATTTCTGCATTCACACTGTGCAGAGCTCGCGAGTTTTCTGGTGTTTACATTGTGTCTATTTGGTAAATTTTTATTTTTATTTCTAACATTTTTATTTGGCAAGATTTAATTCTTATATATATATTGGTGACATTTTTATGTACATTTGTGGCATTTTTATTTGTTATTACGATTTTTTTCATAATGGACAATTTTTTGGCATCGAGTAGCAAAATAATTGACAATGACTTTGACTTATACACATGTACTCAAATGCAAAATTTTGCAAACCAACAAAACAATGAAACAGAAGTATTTACAACTAGTCAGGACTTGAATGAAATTATTTACAATAGCCAAGTTCAGAATAATGCCAACAAACACAACAACGAAAAATATTTATTTACAGCTACTCAACAACAAACTCCTGACGATCTTAATGACATTATTGACAACAAAACGGACTTAATTACAACAAAAACTAAACAAACTCTTAAAGAACTGAATGACATTGACGAAACTCAAAATTCTAGCTATGAGGATATTGTTTATTTTCAAAAATCTAATCCAAATTATTTAACATTAAAATCGCGAATTAATTCTCCGAGACCAATTTGCTCTCCCTTTTTGTTTAGTGAAAATTCTGATTCGGAAGAAGAACAAATTGATCAAAATTTAAGTTTGGCTATTTGTCCTACTAATTCACCATATGATATTGTAAATTCTGATTCGCAAGAAAAACAAATTGATCAAAATTTAAGTTCGGCTATATCTTCTATTAATTCACCATATGCTATTGTAAATTCTGATCCGCAAGAAAAACAAATTGATGCAAATTTAACTTCGGATATTTCTCCTAATAATTCACCAGTTGAACAAAATTCAATTTCGAAACCATCATTTATCATTAAAAAAAAATTTAAAATTAATAAAAAAAATAAAAAACAAATAGCAAACCTTAAGTGTCTGGGTTTCGCTATTCAAAATTTAACTAATTTGATCACAATTAAAAAGGGAGACGAAAGTACGGTGAATTATGTTAAACAGGCCTTTGACAAATTAGTTGACTCATTTGAAGAAATGGATTCATAAAGTCAATTAATTTCTATTGCTTTTTTCAAAATTTGACTATAACTAAATAAAAATGCACAATATTAATTTTATTATTATACAAAGAACTTCAAAAATGCAATTGCTTTTTTCAAAATTTGACTATAACTAAATAGAATTGCACAATATTAATTTTATTATTATTATTATGCAGAAAACTTCAGAAATGCATAAGTGTGTAACATGTAATAAAGTCTTTACTAGAAAGGATAATTCACTGCGACATATTAAAAAACAAGTTAACGGAAATTCCACAAAACTCAACAGTTGGTTGAAAAAACCAAAGCTTGTTAAAGGTAAGAACATTTTATTTTTCATGTTATATTTTGTAAAATATTTTTTTCTTAATTTATATAGATTCTACAAATATTGTAAAATATTGTAAAGAATGCAAGAAAAATATAAACCAAAGTCTATGGGGTGGACATCTTCGATCTAGTGTGCACAAGAACAATTCCAAAATAGGCTTGGAGGAAGGTGTTGAAATTATCAAGTCAGCATTCAGGGAACGAATAATATCTTATAGGATTTCCTCACACCAAAACTTCATAAATGTGAAAGAATATTTTCAACATTTGGAATACAAAATTGCACATCTAATAGATCAAGAACTGCAGAAACATAAATGTATCAAGCTAAATATGGAACTGTTCGGTTTCTATTTTAACCCCAGCAGCGACAGCTATGATGTCAAATCTTTTAATGCGCCGTTCCAAGTCATTTGCCAGGGATATCAGAAAAAAGAACTGTTAGAGCAAATCTGCACCATTATTGACCAGAAAGCTGACGAATTTGCAGAAAGAGATTCAGGTAAAGAATTTATTTTCGATTTTACAACAGCAACAAAAAAAGTAATTTTTTAATTTTTACGTTGCAGGATGGGCTTTGATGAATTTACTTCATTTGGAAATTAATGTTAACAAGCACAATCCGCTGAGACCCTCATCTTTTATCGAACTTCCTCAAGAGATCAAGAGACGTCAAACTGTGATCAACATTAGGAATGATGACAACTTTTGCTCCCCCTGGGCAGTTGTGTCTGCTCTTCACCAACCACGCGGATTAGATTTTGAAACTTCATCCTACCCACACTACTTTTCTGTTTTGGATATGTCAGGTATAGAATTTCCAATGTTGCTAAAGAACATTAAGATTTTTGAAGAAAAAAATAACATTTCTATTAATGTATATGGATTAGAAATTATAAATCCTAAAAAGGGGTATGAAGTAATTGGTCCACTTTATTATTCATCGAATAAAAAAAATCAACATGTTAATTTATTGTTAATAAGTGATGATGATGAAAAAACTTTTCATTATTGCTATATTAAAGATTTATCAAAACTAGTTTCTGCACAAATTTCTAAACATCATGGAAAAAAATATATTTGCTATGATTGTTTACAATATTTCCCTACAGAAGAAAATTTATTACAACACAATAGCTATGATTGTGATCATTTACGAATTAACCTACCTTCTAAAGAATTAATAAAAGATAAGTTTGGAAACTATTCATATGATAATATTTTGAAATTTGTAAATTATCATAAACAAATGAAAGTTCCTTTCGTGGTGTATGCAGATTTTGAATGCATTTTAAAGCCTTTAAATAATGACAATGTTAATAAAAATCCTAATACTAACTATACTAACATATTCCACATTCATTTGCCTATTACATTAAATGTTCCTTCGACGATAATTATTCTAAATTTGAAAAATATAGAGTTCAAAATTGTGATACATTATTTATAAATTCTATAAAACATATACAATAAATATTTAAAGGCTCCTAAAAAATGATCCCTTTGAACGAACTGGACAAAATTTATCATAACTATGAAAAAGTTTGTCATATTTGTAATAAACCTCTTTTAAATGACAGGGTTGCAGATCATTGTCATATAACCGGTCTTTATAGAGGTCCAGCTCATTCACTCTGCAACATAAATTACAGAATACCTAACTTTATTCCAGTTATATTGCATAATTTGCGTAATTATAATTCTCATCTATTTCTTAAAAAATTATGCTTAAACAAAGAAGAACTAACAGTTATCGCACAAAACAAGGAAAAATATATTAACTATTTTGATAAAAAGACACAAAAGGCTAAGAAAAAAAATATATCATTAAGGTTTATTGATTCTTTTCAATTTCTATCCCATTCTTTATCAAAACTCTCTGAAAGCTTAAAAGATGAACAATGTAAGGAAATAAAAAAAATTTTCAATGATGAAGAAAGATTTAAACTTATTCGGCAAAAAGGTGTATTTCCTTACAGTTATACTGGAATAGAGTTAGAATTGTTAACTGATCCAGATATGATACACTTTTTCAAAAAAAGCGTTCGCGGTGGTGTGAGCTCTTGCATTTGTAGAAAATCTGAAGCTAATAACCCATTTCTTTTAAATTTTGATCCTTTAAAGCCAACTAAATACATAATTTATTATGATGCAACAAATTTGTATGGTTATGCAATGTCACAGCACATTCCAACGGGAGATTTTGTTTGGTTAACAGATAAAGAAATCAATGATTTAAATATTATGAATATTTCTAAAAAATCTAATAAGGGATATGTTTTAGAAGTTGATTTAGAATATCCTACAAGTCTACATTCCTGTCTTAACGATTTTCCGTTTTGTCCAGAAAACTTTAAACCGCCAAATTCTAAATGCATAAAATTAATACCCAATTTAAATGATAAATCAAAATATGTTATTCACTATCAATTATTAAAACAATGTTTGGAACATGGACTCAAGTTAACTAAAGTTCATAGAGTTTTACAGTTTTCTCAATCTGATTGGTTGAAAAAATATATAGACTTGAATTCAAGATTAAGAAATTACAAGTTGACAAATAATAGTATTTATGGCAAGACTATGGAAAATGTTGATAGGAGAATTGACGTAAGACTTGTTACAGAGTGGGAAAAAAATAGAAGAAAAGATGGTGCGGAGAATTTAATTGCAAAACCATATTTCAAGGACTTAACAATATTTTCTGAAAACTTGGTAGCTATTCAAATGCAAAAGATTCAAGTTACTTACAATAAACCAATATATGTAGGCTTCTCAATATTAGATATATCTAAAACTGTCATGTATGATTTCTTTTATAATTTTTTAAAACCTCTTTATCAGGAAAATATTTCACTTTTATACACCGATACCGATTCGTTCATTTTAGAAGTCACAACTCCAAATATTTATTCTGACATGATAAAAAATATTCACAAATTTGACACATCTAATTATGAATTTAATAATATTCATGAAATGCCTATTACAAAGTCAGTTATAGGAAAATTCAAAGATGAATATGCTGATGAACCCATTACTGCTTTCTTTGGTACTGGAGCAAAAGCATATTGTATTAAAACGGAAAACAGTTTAACAAAAAAAGCAAAAGGTGTTAAAAAAAGTGCAATTAAAAAGCAGTTGGATTTTATTCATTATAAAGATGTTGTTGAAAATCATTCTAAAACCTTTTGTTCAATGTATGTTTTTCGATCTAGACAACATACAATTTTTACAGAGTTAATTAATAAATTGGCTTTGAGTTCCGAAGATGATAAGCGGTATAAAATTCCCTATAGTTTTAATACATTAGCTTGGGGACACCAAGATATTGCTTTGTATCAATGGAATGCAGAACATGAAGATTTAGATATATTTATGTAGATATTATAAGGTATTTAAATTTGTTGTTTTTGAAACCAAAGTTAGTCTTCATAAGTCTTTCACAAAATGTGCTTAGAAACTTTTGACAAAGAAATTGATAACAGTTATTTTAAAACATATGAAAAACGACTTTCCACTTTTAAAAAATGGAAAGGAAAATTGAGACCAGAAGTGTTAGCTGGAGCTGGCTTTTACTATACTTCAATCAATGATATTTGTAAATGTTTTTATTGTGGTATTGAAATTTTTGATTGGTTAAGTTATGATGATCCTATTGTGGAGCATAAGAAATTTGCTAGGAATTGTGATTTAAATAACTGTTTATGGAAAAATAGGAATCGAATAATTGTAACCATTCAAAATAAGTCTTCAAGCTACACATTTTATATAGTATTATTAATATCCTTATTTATGAACTTCTACATATATTTAAATTAAGTATTTTATTGTTATTTTTTTACAACTGCTTTTGCTTTCGTGGTGAAAGTATCTGCTTAATGTTAATAAATTTGGAATATAATTATTAATTTGTTTTAATGACTATCAGTAGATCTCAATTTATTCTTCTTTATTTTATTTTCCAAAATGTTTTTTATGTTCATCATCCCCCTGGCGTAACACAGTGTGAAATATGTTTTTCTAATAAAACAGACGTCACTCTAAGTAAATATTGTAAATTTATGAAAATTGGATTAATTAACAATAGTACAATTAGTTGGATGGAACGAATAAATGGAAATGAAAATGCAAGTAAATTTTTTAAAATTTTGTATCATTATCCAAATCGATCTATTTTTGATACAAATTGGATAGAAAGGTTAGAGTTTAAAAATAATTAGTTACAAATTTTAACCCCCAACTGTACCAATTATTATGACGGATTCAAAAATTATTACTTTTCCATCTTTAGTGTTACATTAAACTTTGCATTATTTTTATACATTACCATTTTAATTATTTATCTTTATTACAAATTTCAAACTGGAAATCTATTTTTTCATTAATCCATTTTAATCGAAACTTTAAAGAAAGTGGGGATGAGAATATTTAAGTACAAGAATAACACAATATGTTTCAGTCTCGTTTAGTCATTATGAACAACGCCGTGGTTCATAAACCTTTGGAAACGCTTCTTAATTCAAAAATTTATTTTTTAAATAATTCTTTGTCAAAATTTGTTCTTGTTGGCATTAGTTTAAATGATTTTTCTCCAAAAATTGTAATTGGTGGAAAAACTGGATTTTCAATCGCACTAACCGAAGAAAATTGGAAAGACATTTGTGTTCATCAAGGAATTATTGTAAACAATTTCTACTTTCCTCAAGTTGATCAAACCAGTGTGAATATAAACAACATTCATCTGCAGGTTCAGAAAATAAATGATACTGTTCTACAAATTACAAAAGGCCCACACTTCATATACTTAGGACAAGAGTCTTTGGACAATTTGTGGCGATTAAAGGAAATTACTGATTATAGATTATCTATACTTAAAAGGCAAGAATTCAATACATATTTCAAAATATTTCAAAATAATATTTCAGCTGATTGTGGCGACTTGTGTACGCATGTTTATAATATAATAAGTCCAACAGAAAATCCTAACAGTGAAAATGTTTCAACTATGATGGAATTACTTGCTTTATATCCTGAACAAATGGAAAACAAATTGAAGCAAAATGGAACAAAACGAAAATATTACGAAGAAAACAATGAAAATGGATCAAAAAGAAAATATTACGAAGAAAACAATATCTTTTCTGGAAGAGAACAATAAGGTGCATGTGTTAGTGAAGTGGAGCTTTGCTTACAGACAAGCCCGTAGGAGTAACTTTCAGATGTGGTACTTAGATAGACTCCGTTTTGAAAAAAGAATAAATGATTGTAAACTTATTCTAGATTCGATATTATCTGAGGAACATAGAAATAAAATATATTTGACACGTTTTAATAAAAATTGTATTTGATGTTTTACTTATTAAAATTTTAGTTTAGTAAATGTGAATTTTATTTGAAATTAATTAGCACATTAAGACTTTGTAATTTGTATCAGCTAAAGCATAAAGTGAGGAACAGAAATAAAACAAATTTAACTAAAATTTAATTTCAATTTAATTAAACAATATTTTTTTTATCAATCCATGTATTTTTTTTTATCATGTCCTAACCATTTCACATAAACTTTGTTTCCTTTCCTTCTCAAAATCTTCTCAATAAGATACACATCGGTATGCTTTACTTTTAGTAATTCTTGCTCATAAAAACCACCCAGAATGTCCTGATTATCTTCGTCTTGAATTAAATATGTCCAAGGGTTTGTCATCTTAACTTCTTTAATGTGGAATATCTCATTTGACCAATTTGGTGTGTAACCTTTTGAAAATGCCTCTCGATGCTTGCTTATTCGTACGTGATCACCCACTTTAAACTTTGGAGATTTTATATCTAACGTTTTAGCATGAGTAAATGTAGATTTCAAGATTCTATTTTCATTTGTTTTATTTACTTGTTTTGGCTTCATTCCTATTGAAGAATGTTTTGTATTGTTATAATCTTTTACAATATCCGCTAATATATTAAACTATTTGTAATTTCCTTGAATGCTAAATATTTTCCACATATTATTCTTTAAAGTCCTGTTCACTCTTTCTACTTTACTCGCTTTCAAATTGGAAAACGTGCTATAATGGTTAATTCGAAATTATTGCATCAAATTTTGAAAATTTACATTGAAAAACTCTCTCCCTCTGTCCGTTTGCAAGTTTTTTGGTGGAGTTTTTGCACTGATTAAAATTTTTTTCATTGCCGCTGTTACGTCTTTTCCAGATTTAGATTTTAACGGTTTGGCCCAAACATACTTAGAAAATACATTTATGGTAATCAAGATATATTTAAATCCCTTATTAAATTTGGCATAGGGTAACATTTCAACCAAATCAGCTTGAAAAAGATCATTTAACCCTTTCACTACCACCCTTCTGCGTTTGTAGTTTTTTCTAGCAGGTTTATGTAATTCATTAACGACTTGTTGTTTAACGGTTGTCATGACAACAAACTTGTTTATTCAATTTTAAGGAAGTTCACTTTCTATGTTTTGTAATAATTCGAAATATAACTTTTATATGTTTTTTCCCATTCATTCAATTTATCAATTTGTATTGTATAACTTTTTTCATTTAAAATTTTACTAATTTGAGTAATCTCCTTTTCTAACGCATTAAAGGATTTTTTTATCTCTCCAGTTAAGAAAGTAGTTGATCTACTATCACTATTTTTGAATTCCTCCTCTGTTTTATTTAATTCTTGTTCTAATTTCTTAATTACACTGGACATTATATTTTCCAAGGAAATATATTGTTGATTTTCTTCCAAAGTGAGTTGGTCAATTGTTCTACTGTTAAGAATGCTATTTTGATTTCTTTTTTTTTCATCATCTAACCTTTTTATAAAAGTTCTTAATTGTTTAATTTTTTCCTTGTGTTTTTCAATTATTACTTCTCTTATATTTGTTTCCATTATTTTATTAATTTTGTTGATATCATCACTTAATTTTTTGTCTTCCTATTTAACATGTTCATTTAAAAATTGCAAATCTTTACTTATTTGATTTAGCGTTAGCAACTGTTTATTAACGTTTTCAATTGAGGTATAACATCCTTTAATCTGGTTTTCATACTTTAAAAAATTTTCATCAAAAACCTTAAGCTTTTTAGCAAAGATTTCATTATTTGTTTCATTTTCACCTAATCTCCTTATTAAATTATTAATGTCACTTATTCTCTCTTGATTTTGTTTTGAAATATGGCGTCCAAATTTATCAACTGTCATGTTGAGCTTTCATTAAGCAATAAATATGATTATATTTGATAGCTGTTATTTATAGTATTACTTTATCTTCTCTTAATTCTTCAATAATAGAGATAATCTCGTTACTATGAGCATTATTTCCCGCATCACTTGACGAAATTAATAAACGTAGCCTATCAACAATTTCGTTTACATTATTCCAGTATACATAGTCTGTATTTGATCTGTTTGTTTTCAAAATTAATCCCTTTCCTGTAGATTTGGCTCTAGTTGTTCTAAACGGAGGTTTTGGTTTGTTAAATGCTGTAACTAATCTTGGCAAGGTTTTTGTCTTTGTAATCCCCTTTCTTTGTAAATATGGTCCTATTATTGTAACATATTTGTGTGATGTATTTCCTTGAACTTGTTCATTTGAATCAAAATTCCTACGATATACATTTGTTTTAGCTAGAATGTTCATGTAATTATCTAAATCTTCCTTCTTATAACCTTTCGGTTCTTTTTTGAAAAGCAATTCGTATAAACCTGGCGTGCCTGTGTACGTTATTCCTCCCACTTTAATGTCTTTTCCAATAATTTCTACCGGTATCTGTGTTAAACCAAAAGAAAACTTATCCGTTTCGAGGTCATGAACTATTCCATAATAATGGTCAAATTTATGTTGTGTATCTTTCACACCCTCATCAATATATGATCTGGGTAATTCATGAAAATCTGCTAAGTAATCTTTATATGATGGTGTACCAACATAGGTTTGAATTGTTTTTCTAGTTTGTTCCAATATGTCTGACAAGTTTAAATTTGTTGTTGTGTCACTAGAAGGATCTGAAGTTTCTGCTATAACAGTTGATGACAATGGTTGTACTACAGGAGAGGAAGAAGTGATACTACTGTCATTTAAAAATGTTGGTAGTTCTGTAGGGAGTGACGGAGTTTTTCCTGTTTTCTGAATATTTTTCGTCGGAGTTGATGTTTTATAAAGCTTTGTAGGTGTTTTGAAATCTTCATACTTTGAAACTCTTTCTTCTTTTAAATCGAATGGTTCGGATTTACCAATACTTGAAATTAGATGTTTAAGTGGTTGTGTTATTGGTCTATAAGTTTGTTCTAATTCGGACTGAGCAGTAGAAGTAGCTAATTTCAACCTTTGATATTTCTGCTTCACGGCTTGTCTCGATCTTATTAATTCTCGAGCTAAACGTTTATCCATGCTGTACAAGTTTTAAATGAAATAAAACTGCAAATTTTTTACTTTTATAAATATATAAAGGAATCGAATTTACTCCTATATCTGCCGTGATTTACTTCACAATCTTTGTCAATTACAAGAAAGCCATATGGATCCATCCAACAGTTAGCACAAATATTTTTAAACTGATCAAATGTCATATCAAATATACAGTGGTCATTATATATATGTTTTAAACTCAAACAGTCCTGTTTAAATAAAATTAATAAGTTTGCATTTTCTCGAATTAGACGTTTAAGGATTGAGGAATATCCTTGAAAAATAAAAAAACAATCGGTGTTTCTATGCCTTCCATGCGTGAAATAGTCCCTAATAATAGATTGATTATGACAAGGAATATCATCAAAAATGATAACGGAATTTGGCTTTATCTCATGAGGTGAAATAATGTTCTCATCGCTATCATATTCAAAGTATCCAATTTCTTTCATAGGTTTTAACAACTTTCTTAAATATTCATATTTTGGTTGATCTAATGACTTTGAATAAACATAGACATTTTCAAACCTAATTCCATTAGGATGCTCGAGCAGTGTAAGCATAACGTTGGTTTTACCGCTACCACTGCAACCAACTATAAGCCCTCTTTTTGAACCACCGCAAAATAAGTCACCATGCTTTCTCAACTGTTTACTTAAAATTTTTTCGTCATGATTATTTACTGGTAATGAGAATTTTTGTTTTTCAATCCTCATTCTTAATCACACTACTAAATATTTTTAGCTGTAAAAGTATTTATACCAGAAAAATGTCAATGTGCTTTTAGTATAAAAAGAACTTCAATGACTGTGGGTCGCCATAAGTTGAAAAAAACTATTAAAACACGTAATAGGAAAGGCTCTGGTTTAGTAAATAAATTAATTAGTAAACTACCTTTCGAAGTTCATATACCAGGATATAATTATTGTGGTCCCGGCACCAACTTGGAAAAAAGATTAACTAGAGGTGACGTTGGTATAAATCCATTGGATTCCGCTTGCAAAGAACATGATATATCTTACTCTCAGACTGAAGATTTATCAAAAAGACACATATCTGACCAAATATTAGAAAAAAAAGCCTGGGATAGGGTAAAAGCTAAAGATTCTTCTATTGGTGAAAAAATTGCAGCTTTAAGTGTTGCAGGAATAATGAAGGGTAAAAGAAAGTTCGGTTTGGGATTAAAAAATACAAAAGGGGGTAAACTTAAATTGAGAAAAAAACGTATCATTCGAACACCCAAAAAAATTGGAGGATTTCTACCTCTTTTGTTTCCCATTCTTGGCGCCCTGGGTACACTAGGTGGAGGCGCGGCAGGAATTGCTAAGGCAGTAAATGATGCTAAAGCAGCTAAACAGCAACTAGAAGAAATACATAGACATAATATTGCAATGGAAAATGCTTCTAAAGAAGGCAAAGGATTATATATTAGACCATATAAAGGAAAGGGACTATTTATTAGACCTTATAAAGGAGGATCCGTCAAAATGAAAGCAATCAGACAAAAAAAAACTCAAAATAAGTTTTCCAAAAAGAGCACTTACGAACAATGATATTATTAAATATGTAAAGCTGTTAAAAATAACTGGCTTTAGAGGTGTTTTTATGCTCGATGAACTTCCAAAAAAAATTAATCTGAAAGAATGTGGTATTGTAAATTTGGATAAAAAACAAAATAAAGGATCTCATTGGACTGCTTATATTAAAAATAACAAAAATGTAATATATTTTGATAGTTATGGAAATTTAAAACCACCTTTTGAACTTCTCAAATATTTTAATTCGAATGGCAAAGTGGATGTATTTTATACTTATGAAAATAAACAAAAATTTAATTCATATAACTGTGGTCAACTATCCCTAAAATTTTTGCAAAAAAATATATAAACTCATTATTTATTGTAATATCTCATTCATAAATAAACTGCAATGTCTACCACAATTGCCATATCAGGAAACAGTTCTGTTTTGTCTGCTGATTTTAATCCGCCCATATATTTAGAGGATGAAAAACAATATTACCTGGGTTTAGCTGATTTTGAAACGTTTATGACTATCCCCAATATAAAAGAAGGATATAATAAATTTTATATAGATAAAAAAGTAATTGTTATTCCCGACGGAACTTATGACATTACAGATATAGAAACATACATAAGAGAAAGTATAGAAGATTTATTTCCGAATGAAAAAATTTTTTTTCTTTTAAAAGCAAATGTTAATACTCTAAAAACTTTTTTAATGTGTAGTAGAATAATTGATTTTACCAAGGAAGATTCGATAGGAAAAATGTTGGGTTTTAATAGCAGGATACTAGAAGCTATGAAAGAGGAAGAATCAGATAATGTTGCAAAAATAACTAAGGTGAATGCTATTTGTATTGACTGTAATATTTGTGTCGGTTCTTACAATAATGGTAAACCTGTTCATATTATTCACCAGTTTTATCCAACTGTAGCTCCAGGGTATAAAATAGTTGAATCTCCTTTGCCCATTTTGTATTTTCCAGTTAGCGTCAAAGCAATTAACAATATAACAGTTAAAATAGTTGATCAAGACGGAGAACTTATCAGTTTTAGAGGAGAAACTATAACAGTAAGGTTACATTTACAAACAAGTGAAATATAAAATGGTTGTTAGATATAATAGAGCCCTTGGGATGAGACTTGCCCCTACCACTATCAACAAAGTAAAAACTTATAAAAAGAAAAAGCCTAAACAACAGTTCAGTATCAAATCCAACACCAACAAGTTAAGACGAGATAATCGTAAATTTCTCACATCCTTGGGTTTCACTGTTTTAAAATAATGAACATATTAAACGTAAACGAAAAGCTTTATGTAGACAATTCCATCGTCAGTTCTGAGCTTCACACATATCAACCATATATTTCTTCAAAATTCGATTACTATGATGAAATAAGGATCCCAATTCAAGAACTCGATGCTTACACTCTACCATCAGATAGTTTACTTTATATCGAAGGAAAATTAACTAATACAGAAGGTAAATATAAGAAAGAATTGCTATTTATTAACAATGGTATAGCCTTTTTGTTCAGAGAAATCCGCTATGAACTAAACGGAATTACTATAGATTCAATAAGAAATGTTGGATTAGCATCAACCTTAAAAAGCTACCTTTCTCACAATACCAACGAAAGTTTAAAACTGGAAAATGCAGGTTGGTTTCCACATCGGAAAGAAGGTGATACAATTTTAGTTGATAATGATGGAAAATTCTCCGTATCAATACCACTAAAAATGCTTTTAGGATTTTTTGAAGATTACAGAAAAATTATTATGAATATGAAACAGGAATTGGTTCTTATTAGATCAACTGATGATTTAGATGGTGTTATTTTCAAAGAAGATCCGGCACACCTTGTTACTGCTCCTGACACTCCATTGGTTACTTTCGATAAAATTTATTGGAAAGTTCCTCACATTCTAGTTGATATGCCACAACAACTTGCTCTATCAAAAATATTAGAATCAAATAAAGATATATTGATAGGATTCAGGAGTTGGGAACTTGTTGAATATTCTTCTCTAACCGAAACAACCCGTCACACATGGCCGGTAAAAACAACTAGTAAACTAGAAGCTCCTCGTCATGTTGTGATTGGCTTTCAAGAAAACAGAAAAGGGAAAATTGTTAAAGATATGAGTAAATTTGACAATATTACCTTGTCAAATATTAGAGTATATTTAAATTCTGAAAGATATCCTTATCACGATTTGTACTTAAATTTCGAGGAAAACAAATTTTCTGCTTTATACGAAATGTTTGCCAACTTTAGACAGTCTTACTATGGTGTTCCAAATGAACCCATTTTTAATCCTGAACAATTCAAAAACATTAGTCCTATTACACATATTGATTGCTCCCATCAAAAAGAAACAATTCAAACGGGATCCGTAGTAATGAGAATTGAATTTGAGACACACAATGCAATTAAAAAAGATACTTCTGCTTATTGTCTTATTTTACATGACAAATTATTTAGCTACAACCCTCTTACTAAAATTGTGAAACAATTATAAACTTTATCCCCACTATTTTCATATTTCGATTTAATTTAAAGAAATTTTCAAAAGCTTTTAGTTTTAATCATGACATCAAAACTACAACTACAAATTGAAAAATTTATTTTTAAAATTAATCAACTGAAAGAAGAAATTGCAAATTATTCAAGTAAAAAAAGTCTCATTAAAAAATTTGCTGCTTTGAAAATATGAGATTGGTTATAGATATTCAAGGATTCAAAGATGAAAAAAATAAATTTATACCGAAAGAGCTTGCAGCTTTTGATGGTTATGAAATGACTCATTACATTTTTAAAAAGCCTTTTCCAATGGAGTTTCTTTCACCTGATTGTCACAAGCAGGCGGTATGGTTAACGAAAAATTATCATTGTATACATTGGAATAATGGATTTACTCCATTACATCATTTCCCAAAAATAATTGAAACACTTACGAAGAAAGCAGATTTTGTTTTTGTAAAAGGAAGCGAAAAAAAGGATTTTATACAGATATATTCTAAAAAGCATGTGATTGAAATAGATGAACAACCAGCGCTAAAGCTAATGGAACCAAAATGCTTCTATCATTCAAAATCACCTTGTATGTGTGCTTTGACAAATGTGTTATTTTTATATGACAATTGTTTTATGAATGAATAAAAATATAAAAAAAAACTTAATTACCTTTTTATTTTGCATTAACCAACCATGATTGAATACAATTAATATGATACCTTAAATCTAATTTTCTAAATTCATTTAAAAGTTCATACTCATTTTTATATTTTAAATAATCATTACAAAATTTAGCGGCTAATTTACATTGTTTCATTCGATCTATATTATTAACATATGCTGACAAATCTTGTGCTTCTGCGTCTTCTTCGCCTACAATTGATAAATATTGGAAGTATGCAGCAGATATAATAAACTCTTCATACATTTCAGTAACCATTTGCTCCATTGTAAATATTATTAAATTTATTCTTCCTTTTCAATTTCTTGAAGAATAGTATCCTCGTCAATAAATTGCTTCAAGTCTTTTAAATAGTAACCAAAGCCAATATCTTTTAGATCTTGAATAAGTTGAAAAAAATTTAATGTTTCAATGTATTTGTTGCAACAGAGGGCAGCCTTTACGAATTCCTCAGATTGATTACAATAAAAGTCTATCCACTCCGGACCACTTGCCATACAATATGAGAAATAGGTTTTTGAAAGATTACTAAATTTCTCCTCTAATAATTTAACTGCAATCAGCAACTCAGCCATTTCATTTATTTAACATAATATTTTAAATATGTAGGGGGACGTCTCTTGCGAATAGGATTAACTTTCTTTGATAATACCTGTTTTTTATCTTCGTATAATTGAAACCTCTTTTGGGTTGCAATAATAGCAGGTATAAATTGGCAATCTTCTCCTATAAATTCTATTAGGTGGCTTAATTCTCCTACAAAGTATGATTTCCCAAATGTATTGAAAAACGTAGTAAGGCTTATAATTCCTTCTAAATAATCATCACAACAGTCAATTGCTTCCAAATAATCTCGTTTCAGTGGATAAAACAGCTTGGTGTATTCATCTTTCGAAATCACTTCAAAGAAATTGAGATATTTAACTTTTAACTGTCTGATAGTTGTAGTTAATTTTTCGCGATTACACATAATTCACTTATTACTTGACACATTTTTTCTTTTTGTTTTATACAAAATTGGTGGAAAAATTCAAAAATAACTTTTTACGCAACTCGAGCACAGCTTAGTAAATGTGTCTCGGCATACTAAAATGATCATGATGCACCTATTTATAAGACTTAAGAATGCAAAATCAAATGTGGGAGAACAAAGAGAAAAAATTAAAAATATGATGCGAATGAGAATAAAAGGGGAGGAAGTTAAAACATGAGAGAGAGGAAGAGGAGGAGGAGGAGGCGCTCCCCTATTATAACTACTTACAGATCCCCATGTTTTCCCATTACTGTCGGTCGGACTTTTCCGGTATAGCCAAAAAATCCACTTACTCGATTAACTTTAATTTTATTTAATTTTTCACAAAAATTACGTATGTTATAAAAAAAACTGGTAAGATATTAGTATGAATTCAATATGGCGAAACAAAATGACGACCTGTTAAAATATTTGATGTACGAAAATGAAGAAATGGGCCATGCTTCATTATCGTTGACAAAAAGAAGGATTCTTACCTATTTCTTAATGAGGCAAATAGGTATTTTTACAAACTTCAAAGAAATAATCATTCTCTACTTCACTATCTAAAATCAAACCATTAAGTTAGGTAAGTTTAAAATGAAATTAATTATTTCTTTGTTATTAAACTTTAGTTTTTAGTTATTTTTGCCTTATGTCACTATCATTTTGTAATTGTGACATTTAGAAAAATTATTTGTTCAGTTGTTGAAAATGTCATCTAAAACCTGTAACTGTCAAGTTAGACCTTGTCTAAAGTTAAACTTCTTTAGTGAATATGGGTGTTTGAGTTTTAAACTAAAATCAATGCTTTTAACGCGCTTTTATTGGCTTCCTATTCGTCTGATTGTATGTTTGTATGTCTAGTTCAAATCTTGTAATGGATTTTTCAGCACTTCCATTACCGATTATTTTCAAATTTGACATGCATACACTTTCGGATATAAAAAATTCGAATTTTTTTAGTCAACGTTTAGAAATCCAAAATGGCGGCGCCAATACGGCCGACGAATTTTTTTACTTGTGTAGCCAAAACTGCAAATCAGTGCCTGGAAAAATTTAAAAGTGCCAGCATTTAAAAATTCAAAATAGCGGTGTCAAAACGACAATGTCGACAGGTCGGAAGGATGATTTTAACATTTGTGGGAATTATTTAAGAATGCACAACAAAAATCAAAATGGCGGCGCCAATATAGCGAATGAATTTTGTCATTTATACAGATTCGGCTGAAATATCAGTATCTAGAAGTATTTAAGAATAAAAGTTATTAAATTTTAGTCAATATTTGAAAATTAAAAATGGCGGCACCCCCATAGCAGACTAATTTTAAAATTTTTGCAGATTTGATTAAAATTCGGCATTTAGGGGTATCTAAGACGGCACATCATGAATTTTTGTCATAATTTTAAAAATTCAAGATTGTAATGCCAACATGGCTGCGGAATTTTAACATTTGTATAGATTTGGCTGAAAAAAGGAACGGAATCTAAGGGTATTTGAAAATACATATCATACATTTTTAGTAAATATTTAAAAAACGGGAGTAGGAATGCCTCGAATGCGAGTGAATTTTAATATTTATATAGATTTTATTAAAAATCGATATTAAGTGAGCAATTCAAACATTTTTAGTAATAAATATTTAAAATGAGAATTTCATCAATCAATCTGATAAGTATTTTTTTTCGGATATTTTTAAACATTTAATTAGGCCACCGTTTTGTTCCCCCATTTTGAATTTATCTCAACATTTTTACCAGTTCATCGCTATATAATATTTGATTTTTTAGCAAAATTTGAACATAATCGATGTAGTAGTTTTCTGCATTGACACACAATATTTTATTAGGCGGCCATTTTGGATTTGTAGTAAAACTTATCAGTTGATGGTCATGTGAAACCTAATTTTTTTGCAAAATTTGGATAAAATGGATAAGCAGTTTCTTAGTAATATTTTTTTAACATTTCAATAAACCGCCATTTTGTTCAGCCATATTGGATTTTTACCAAAATGTTACCACGTCATCATCATATAATTTTTAACCAAAACTTGAAGTAAATAGGACCAACAGTTCTTGAGCTTTGTCGCGGACAGTCATACAGGCTAACCGACGGAACTGAGAAAACGTTTTTTTGTAACTAGAAAAAAAGCGAGCGCCATTAGATACGAATAGAATAGCCAATTGTCATATTGTTTTTCCATGTTAAAAGCTAAAATTTTAAAAATAAAAGATTTTTTTAAATTTTCAATATTCTAAATCCTAAATTCTAATCAGTTTACGAACACATTTTTACTTTTAATACCCAAAGAATCACCATTTAAATTGCTTTACCTGACAACACTTATATAAAAACTTGGCCGAACTCAAGTGAAAATTAAAAAATGGCGCGAAATCATCCGAAACTTTCTTATTTCCCCAGATTTCATCCAAAATCTAGCGATTTTCGAAATCGCAGTACGTTTTTTTGAGCGTGAGACGCCCTTCGACTATTTTAATATAGTATAGGTATATTCTATAATTATTTTAATTCTCTAATGGAAGAACTATTGTAATCGGTCAAAAAATCACCTCAGAGTCTTTTTTGTATCATTTTGCTTCTGAAGATTCTCACATGACCCCCGACGAAATAAACGTTATATTATACTGAACCGGATTGGTCAATACGTCATGTGACCCAAAATAAGTGAATAAGGTATCTTCCATTAGACATGTCTCCTGGAAAAGGAAATCGTGCTGTTTACTTAGCGATTAAAAGAAAATTCCCAACTTACACGGTCATTTTTTTACAAACTCACATTGCCGCAGCATAGTTAGGTCAACTAAAGCTCCGAGTTTCGCAATGTCCAAGATAAAGTAAATAAAACTTATTTATTAAATATTTAAAAAATTAATGTTCTTCTAATGTCACCGCACCTTTAGAACGCTGCTTTTTGAAGTAAGGCAACATAATTAGAAAATTTGAGCCATATCAAACAAATACACAATAATACATTAAAACACATGCAGTAGTGACGCTAAAAAAATATCTTTTAGCAAATTAATTTCTTTAATGTTAAAATTTATTGTAGTTCCACTACCCGCTATTGGTTTTTAAGCCACGCCGGTCACGGGACCCTGTAACAATGTTTACTGTAGACTATTATACTTTTTCACTATAAGGATCCTTTTTAAATGAAAGTGGGATGGTCTAATACCACAGTTGGATAGTCTAATACGTGGAGTTGTCGATCGGGTTTGCCATATCTAACTAAAACTCTTGTTACTGGTGAATTCTGATCTGAAACTTTGGGTATTGTAGTTTGTATTTCACTATTTTGCAATAAAAGTAATTTCTTTATACTGCTTAGAAACTAATACTGGAAATACATTACCATTCTTTGTATGAAAATTTTCTTGCATCATGTTTAAACATATTCACCGTAATATAAATTGGTATAAACATTGGTGTTCCTGGCTAGACTTGGCATCGTCGTACGATCGACCTTATACTGTGAGGTAATCTTGGCAGTGGCTAAATATGTAAATAATGAACTCTATTTTTATTCTTCCTCTAAGGTTATAACACACAATTTGAAATCAAACCATTAAGCAGTTTTTCAGGCTGAATTTTTAAATATTTTATTAGGCCGCCATTTTGTTGCGCTATCTTGAATTCATACCAAAATGTTACCAGTTGATTTCAATATAATACTTGATATATTTTTCCAAATTTGAGATAATTTGAATGAGAAGTTTTTTAATAATATTTTTTTGACATTTTACCAAAAAGTTACCAGGTCATCCCCATATGACTTTTAATTTTTTACCAAAATTCAAAATCAGTCGGATAAGTAGTTTTTTTAACTACGCCGCGAACAGACAGGCAGACAGATAGACCGACAGAATTAAGATAACATGTTTTTCGTCAACTGAAACGTGAAGATCCGAAAAAATCTCGGAGGGTGATTTTTTCACGATTACAATACTTCCCTTTTACGAGAGAAGTAATAAGGGAAATTGTAAGAACTGTTCCAAAAATTATATCAAAAAGTCTCTTCTGACGAACGTCAAAAGATTGTAGCCCAACGAGCACAAATACATATAATAAGAACTTCTTTCAACCGTTTGAACGGTCTGGAGATTGGTGGGAAACACAATAAATGGTCAACAAAATATCCAAATGGCCCGATTGCATGGAAATCATTCTGCCAGAGTTCCATGCTTTAGATATCAGACATATCTGGGGTGAATGAACTTCTATAAAGGAGATGGTACCAAAGCATCTTTCTATCTGCTATTAACTTTATTACGAATAATTACGACCCGTCGTCAGCGAACAACAAGAAAGTTTGTAAGTTTTTTTAAATATCTTTTTTTTTTGTTTAATTATATTACGCTAGTTTCTATGCTGAGTAAAAATGACCATATTTATTAGGGCTTACTATTTTAGAGAAACACAGGAATTGTCTAAGCACTCATAACTTAATTTTAAAAAGGCAGAAAGTACAAACACTCGGCGAAATAAATTATAAGCAAAATAAACATCATCTTGGCACTGTATATCTTATATTTTTAAATGTACCTTCTAATAACCGCAACTTATGTTTAAAAGTTCGTTTTTCTCCTGTCCTTATATTCAAATTTATTAAATAAATCGACATCTTTATAGACTCGTATTTCCAAACCTAGGTTAAAATAAATTTTTTAAATATCTTTTTTTAACCAGAATCAAAATTATTTCCAGACACTCTGTATAAGTAAGAATATCGGCATACAAAAACGCTTTTAATTAGCCAAAAAAAGTAAATATCATACTTTGCGTTCTGAAATTATGACCTAGATTTCAATTTATAAAAGTGCTGTCCTCAAGCAAACCGGCATTGTTCCTGCTAGAGAATAAATGAAGTTGAAAGTTGAAAGAGATGCATGCAGACATTTCGTAACGTTCTCAAAGGATGTCTGTTCTCTAAAACACGAAACCATTCTTCTATTACCATTCAAATTTAAACAAACATTACAGATATGCGCCATTTTTACCACGTTCCCATTAACTTCACTTCTCTGTGTGTTTGGTTGGTTCAAATATTGTAAAGTTTTTTTTGTGGTCTCTACTTAATCGAATAACTTTAAATTTAGAATACAGTTGACTTGATGATAGTGATACCGACAGAAGAGAAAAAATGTGCATTATTGTCTCGTCTCGGCACCATGCAATCTCGACAGTCGAGATGAGACGAGCCGAGAATGAAGGGGTCAAGACGAGACGAGAGAACTTTAGAGCTAGTGGAATTTAATAGTCAAATAATACTCCACCACCACGGTTAATAATTTTTCACAGTCTCTTTGTGATACATTTTCGGTATACTTAAAAATCTAAAATTCCCTTGATACATTCTACAATTATTTGTTTTCAATGTTCTTTCCTTGAAGCAGAAAATAGTAGCTCCTTAAAATTGCGTTGTGCGACTAATGTTATAAATATAAATAATGAATAGGAGCGGCCCTAAGTGACAGGTAAGACCCGAACCAATCCAGTATCGCTTCGGCCACCCCGACCTCAGATATTCTTAACAGAAGTATAGTGTGATCGATTTATCGAAAGCTTTACTTAATCGATGTAAAGGGAGTCAAGCATATGTAAGAAGTATAAAGAACAAGTGTTTACAAATTGTTTTTTCAAAACATTTGTTTTGAGAAACATATATAGAGTTTATGAATTGGTCGATAATTTTTAATATTACTTTTGTCGCCGAATTTATGTATTGGAATTATTGAGGCTTTGTTTCAAACATCAGAGATTGAAAACCGGACAAAGCTGAAGAGTTAGATAATTAACATCAACTTCATTATTTGTAATGGAATACCCTGTATTGTATATGTCCATCAAATTTACCAGATAAATTTGAGAAGAGGCAATGTATTCCAATTCCACCATGTAGTGGAGGGTTCTCCGTCTCTCTCTTACACATTGCTTCTTATTTGTCAATTTTATTGGATGTTCTTGAAGGTAAAGGTTTCAAACTTGGTATTTTAATAATCAGCAAGAAGAGGCCCGTATATTGAAATAATATTACACGGGGTGTCTCATTTAAAGTAACGAACTTGATGCTCATTTGTTACCTTTCCGATTGTCATTTGTTTGTATTTTTGTAAATTGTAACGATTCCGATAAAACCCTAAAACTTTTATATTTCAAGTTTTTTGATAACTTTAAAAATGACAGATTTAAGCAACTGGCTTTCGTGAATTGACATAGGATAAGTGACAGACTTTGTTTTACGACAGCCCAATAATGGGCCTTACCCAACACCGACTCTACTAGAAAGCCTGGAAGCGGGCATCGATGAGTCATCATAAGTAGTTTTTCCCGCAACACCTGGAGTTGTGACGTCACGGCGGCCGTATTGTTAGGCACTGTCATGTCATGTCAATGCTCACTTTTGGAAGTTTGTTTACAGTGATTAATCGTAAGATAAGATCTTTTTTCCTGGTTTTTCAAGTGAATGTTTAGTTTTTGTTACATGTAAGTATACTTACGAATAATTACAAGTGTATATTGTCGATTTCTAATAAATAAAGATGATTTTGACTTAAATAACCATATAGATATGTGTATTTTGCCTAGGATTCCTTTTTTACTTTTTAGATTATTATAGCAACGAAATCAGTTATCAGATTCTCTACAATAATTCAAGATTTTGCGAAGAAAAAAACGCGATAGATTCAAACAGTGTGAAAGACCTGGTTTTGATGGGAACTTCCTATAATATAATCAAAGGGAATGCTCTTCCAAGTATAAGAGAGATCGTGTTTAGAAGGTTGAGGTTTTAGGTATATATTCATATTGCAAAAATATTTAAGGTGTTAAAACAGTATTTAATTTTGAAACCATTGCTACTGATTTTAATATACTTCGTCAATAATATATTTTTGAATTTGTTACTTACAGATTAAATTTGATGAATGACATTAAGGAATCTATGTGCAAATGCTCTAGAGGTCAATTGTTGTGTCATCATATGGCTATATTGCTAATATTTGCATACCACAATATATCCATAACAGATGGAGTAAAAACCATAAATGATTGTTTGGTAGAAAACGGTACACGAACGAGAAAATTTCTGAGATATGCCAGAAAACAGTAGGCCAATAATTGTCAAATGAAACCTGGTTAGTCGCAAGGAAGAACATTTGAATTTTGGTTCTGTCCTGTATGATAAATAAGATTCCCACTTTCATTATATAAACCACTCACAGGTAATATACATTTTATTTTTAATAATTATCATTTATTGGGTATATTCATTCGTAAGTTTTATTGAGCTTTAAAAAGTTTATTGTGTTTCAGTTACTAATTCTATTCTATATATCTAAAAAAAGTTATTTACCACAAACATCATGAAACACATTAATTTTGTATATTTTGCAGCCCTCTCAAGTCAAAATAATTTTTTTTACCACTGAATCCAGCGTAATAATTTTTAGCTTCTTGGGAGTTGGATATGTTTCATAGGTGGTTGTGGTAATCATCGATTATACACGTCATTTAAATAAGCTGCTTATCAGTAATGTCACTGTTATTATATTGAATGCAGTTAAAGGGCGTTCATAAGGGGGGGGGGCATTGCCCCCTCCTTGTATTTTGGAAAATGTCCTCTAATCGCTGAACCACTTGCATATGCCCTTGGCGTTTAATTTGAGTTAGGTCATATAGAATAACATTTTTGTAAACTTACTAGTAAAAAAGCTGGATCGCAATTAACCATTAAAGAAGTCGAACTGAGAATTGTATGGCTTTTTAACTGAAAAATATTAGGATTTATCGTAAACATTGGTCGATAGAATGTGAAAAAATGTTAGCGCATACCCTTAACGTGATTTATGAATGAATTGTGATCTCTACTTTAATTGGACCCCGTTATGCAACAGGGAACCAACTAACAAAAATATATTTCTGAGAAAAAATGAAATTAAAATTTTCTTCATCATCTTAATTTATAAATTTCTGAAAAGAAAAAAACGGTATTCTTTTTTAGGATTTTATTATTTTACAATTTTAGCAAGGCGAGGATCACAAAATGAGCAAATTTTTTTCATTACAATAAGAAAAAAAACACCTGGTTCCTTGTTGAAAAATACATTTTTTGAATGCAAACGATTATGCAACAGGGAACCAATTAACAAAAATATGTTTCTGGGAAAAAATGAATACAAAATTATTCTCATAATCTTAGATTATAAATTTTTAGAAAGAAAAACGGTATTCTTTTTTACAATTTCATATTATTATAATCTAACGAGGCGAGGGTCACAAAATGAAGAAAGAAAAACACCTGATTCCTCGTTGCAAAATATTTTTTGTAATCCTTAGTCTTCTTCTATCTGGAAATCTAAATCTGCATTATATCCCTGTAGGTCCTCCTCGATTGTATTATCACCAATAAGGTTAACATAAAAGGGATGATCTGCCATAGGAATTAGATGTAGATAGCTTTTTATATCCTTAAGTTTTGCTTCCGCTATAGGCTTTCCATTGGGCCAAAGAGGTTGCAAATACTGAGAGAATGGCATTTTTTGTGGTTTTCCCTTTCCCTTTTTAATATCAATTTCTTTATAATCTTCGGTTTCTTCATAGGTTGTTTTGATAAATATACTATACGGCTTTTCTTTTAGAATTTTTATTTCTTTAATCTTTAGCCAATTTATTTTTTCTTCCTGGCAAGTTTTTTTTCTATTAGTTATTTCCTTTTCAAGCTTTAGGGTACTGACAAAGTTTTCTTTTTTCATGGGTACTATTTCAATAGGGTGTTTCCTTCTACAGGATTTCATAACCTGGATGTAGTCTTCAGGGGAATACATTTTAGTGTGTCTTTTGAGAACGCATTCCACATCACCAAAATCACTGTCATTGGGCAGGAAACTATGCCCTGATACTAAAAACCGCAACTCTATGCTTTCGAGGTGTGTGGATACTTCAAGAGCACATTTAAGCATTAAAACCATTTTTATATTTCGATTTTGTCCCCCACAGGAGTCGCTCCATAATATGAGTTTCTTAGTGGTTTTTGAGACACATTTTTCAATATATAGTAGCAAACAAGAGCCCACTTCTTGGGCACCGCGACCCGCCTCTCCTTCAAGCCACAAGTTGAAAGTAGACTTTGCCTCTTTTCCTGCATATATCCCGCAGTTGTAGAGCCACAACTGTCTTTTATAAAATATAATATTTGTATTAAGACGTGGTAATGGCAGTGTCTTCTCCATATCAAAAGTCAGTGTTTCTATTTCCTTATTTTGGGTTGCTTTTTTAATATCACTATTCATTTTATCCCTAGCTTTCTCTGCCTCCTCCAAATGTACGCTGTGTTCTAAAGTGATTTTATCTTTTTCCTCTCCTTCAGGTAAGTTTTTTATCTTTATATCGAAAGTGTCACACTTGTTACAAGTGTCCTTCTTTGGTTTTTTTAATTTTAAATTAAAGTCGTTTAGAAAAATTTTCTTATAGGAGGAGAAGCTGACTGTATTTAGGTTTTCATCTCGGTAAAGTCTATACATGACCGTAAGTGTTGTTCCTTCTGCTAAGTATTCCTGTTTGTCTTTTCTTGCTCGACAATAATAAGACCTGTAACGAGGAAATTTATTAATATGATTGATAACCGCGTTTTTTTGTTCATCGGTAATTTTGTTATGACCACCAGCAACACCTCGACGATCAAGTGTTGATAACTTTCTAAGCTTACAGAGTGATGTATTAACACGTTTAGTTGATATATGTAACGTTTTAACGAACATGTCTCTACAAACCAGATTTTTGTTAATAAAGTACTGTCTGGAAAACTGGCGCTTTTCTGGATTTCTGGCAGCAGTACTTTTTCTTTTGATGTTTTGCTCCCTAATGCACGTCGTTAAGTAGGTTGTTTGAACGTTATAGTCTTTTAAGTTCCAATAGTAGTCAAAAAAATATTTCCTCTCATCGACAGATACTTTTTGATCGCATTTCATGGCACAAGAACATTTGTATTCAACAAAATGCTTTGGCTGAACCAGTTTTCCTCTAGCTGAATAATATTCTTTATTGCTGTTTGTGAGTCTCTTCCTCGTTGTTCTGTCCTATCCCTCGTACTTTCTTTTTCTTCCTTTTTTCGGACGTCCCAAATATTCTGAGACTACACCAATATTGCTTTTATTTGACGGCAATTCTTGTTGATTATTCTCAAATGATTCATCAGATAATTCATCGGAAGAATTTGGCTCATAATCCTTGTCCTTGATAGAATCGTGGTCGGATTCTTCAAAGCCTTCAAGATCGATAACCTCAATATTCTGATCTACATTTTCAGTATCTTCCAACTTTTCAGAAAGGTTTTGTAATTCGGGATTTAGGTATTCATTATTTTTACAAATATTGGGAACCCATTCTTCTGAGCCCTAAAAAAAATTACCCTTAAAACAACTACGAGTAAATAGTCTAAGCATATCTTTAATGAGATTGAATTATTAGCAAACTGACACAATAAAAATCTTCCTTCCACTAAGACGCAATATTTACTTTTTCATAATATTTTTTAATGGGGTCGCTATTTTTTTTGTTTGCATATAATTTTTCTATATTCTAAATAAAGAAGAACAGCTTACTGTGCTGGATTCGTTCTCTAGTTCACCATTTTTATTTAGTTCTTCTGAACGAATGTTGTCGTCGGATGTTTTAATGCCTTCAATATTGTTATCTTCAAATTTCTGATTTAAATTTTCAGTATCATTAAATTTTTCAGAAGAGTTTTGTAATTCGGAACTTCGGTATTCATTATTATTTGTACTAGTATTCGGAACACACTCTTCTGAATCCTGAAAAAATATATATTAATAGCCCAGTTTAACAGTGCTTTTTAGATTTTTTTTCTAAATTTATTTTATTTTATATTTTTTGCTAGGTTTTTTTACACACCCTGTATAAGACATTGACTAGATTACACATGTACATAAAATTTTAGTCAATTTCGATACTGAGATTTCCTTTGTACTATTTAACATTTTTTGCATAAAATATTTAAATCTAATTTAATTGCAATAGACCTTTTATAAAATATTCACCATTTGACACTACAATATTGCACTGTCGTCGGCCGGTTTATATATATACCAAACTTCAGTCATTTCCAATAATCAGAACTGATTTTTACTATTTAATATTTTTTGCGCACCCTGTATAACATATTCACCATTTGACACCATAATATCGAATTGTCACCGGGTTTATAATACTTCAAAGCTTACTTGCAAAATTTGACACACAAAAAACATATTAACTGCAGGTGAAGTTAAATAAAAGCTTTTAAAAAGATCGACTTACTGTGTTAGTTTCTTCAATATCGTTAACTTCAAAATTCTGATTTAAATTTCCGGTAGCATTGAAGCTTATAGGAGGGTTTTGTAACATGGAACTTCGGTACTCATTAGTTGTACTAGCATTCGGACCACACTCTTCTAAGCCCTGTAAAAAAATAAATCTACTATGAGTGAATACTCCAAGTACAACCTCAATGAAATTGATTTATGTGCAACTTGACACAATAAAAGTATCCCTTCTAGTAAGCTGCAATATTTACCTAGTTTCATTAATTTTATAAGAAAAACTGAGACGGTAATAAAAAGTAAATATTCGCAACAAGGAACAAACTTTTCCTTTTGAGCAAATGAAATTTGCAATAAGGAACCAACTGCATTTTTCAGTAAATAAATCAAATCGCTTTAATTTTAAGTCTAATAAGGATTAATATAATTTATAGCGAACACTATAGACAATATTTACTATTAAAATAAGAAAAAACAAACACTATTTACAAGAACAATAATTGTTGAGGTTATGTGTTAAAGGTAAAAGTATAAAAAGTACTAATTTTCTAATCCAACTTACCGAACTGTCTGCGGTTTCTGGCGAAATTGCCATAACCATTTCTCTTCTAACCCTGTCCACCATCAATATTGTTCTTTTGCTAAACATTTTTTAAATAAACAACAATCACTTGTAGCACACAAAATACATTTAGGACCCAAATGTCAAACTAAATAATATGCAAAACGGATCCAAGTAGCATTGGTTCTCCCAAATTAAAAACGTAACAACTGCCAACTTGCAATATAGAACCAACTACACTTGGGCTTTTGTTGAAAAATATAGAAAACACATATTAAAGTTTTCTGTTGGTTCTTTAGATCAATAGATGGCGTGAACAGCAAATTATTGCCTGGTTCTTTGTTGCAAAATATGGATAACAGAATTATAGATTAGAAAATGTGAGTAACTCATTTTCACCCAAAATGTCGCTTGGTTCTTTGTTGCATAACGGGGTCCAATTCTTACTCTAAGTCTATAACCATATATTGTGTTTCTTAATAAAATAAACTTTAAATTAATCAGCCTTTTTCTATCCAATTTTATGGAATCTTACAAATCTAAATTGGACAAAAATGTATCTATATTAGCCAAAATAATGCATGTTTTTTCTGCCCACCCTCCAAATTTTACTGCCGGGTAACGCCCAACCGAAAGTAAAAAGCTGGCGCCGCCACTGGAGAGAAGTGACACATTTCATAGCGAAAATAAAATGACAGGTTAATAAAACGTTTAAAAAGTAAGTAAATTCTAATGTTTTTCTTCTCATAATCGTGGGGGAGGGGGAGTAAATGAATCAGAAGATATTTTATGGTTTATTGTAATCTGCTTCTTCTAGTTACACTAAATAAAAAAAATACTTTCATAAATAGGTATATAACATTGAGTAGTCCAAAAATTACAGTCAAAGACATGAACACAAAATGCGAACTGTAACTGTCATCTTGGTAAAAATATATGTGAGAAGCGCCCCCAATTTAAGAAAGAAATTTGCATACCAGTAATTCATATTTTTTGAATCCCGTTTTAAAATAAATGAGTTTTTACGATAGTTCGTTTTAATTGTAACGAAAATAAACATGCATTTACTTAAATATTGTATTTTAAAAATAAAATTATGTTCGACCAATTTAGTTTTTTTTTTGTATAAAACGCGCCTGTTGCCAAACAAATTACTGTAGTTAAAATTTTAATACAGATGCCACCAACACCAACCACTTTTTAGTTAATCCTGGATACGTATATAATCAAAGTTTTAAATTGCATTTTCTAGTACCTGCAAATGGTTATTATCGCTAAAACATTGCGATAAAATGAAAATATATATCGGGAAATATAAAATTGAGAAATACATTTTATAATTGTTATCTCAACTGTCAAATCCGGGATATCTTAGTTTTAAATAATACAAAACGTATCAAACGAAGAAGGCTTCAGAACAATGGAATAATCTTTTCAGAATCACGAAGCGGATAATTGCAGGGTATATTGGAAATTATATAAAAAATAAAATTACGTGACTTTTCAAAAGTCAGGGAATTTGAAAATACGCAAAATAATAAAATTTTACCAGTCCGTTTAACTTCATTGCGGTCAGAATTAATTTAGCCAATCAAAGAGTTTTATCATTTTAATACGATTATTTCAGCCGATATTACATATTTGTAAAATGTAAAAATAAAAATTATTTTTTACAGCTTTTTCGGACGTTACATATGTCGAATTCGACATATGGCGTACAAATAAATCAATTTTGGGAATAATTCTCATCATAATAATAATTTTCTACAAAGCCATAGTTTGGTCTCAAAGGTCAAAACCTACAGGCTATAGCAGAAAATGTCCAAACGCCAGTTTATTTCATCAATGGAGGAATTTGTGGAATAGGAACAGTCCAAAACCTCGATTACCACAAAAGTTAGAAGAGCTAGTTACACGCACAGTTCCTAGGCAAACCGCTGATATAACGAATTTCCAGACAGACGATTTCAAGAAGCGACGACGTTTTACTGATGCAGATTCCCAGGCCCAGAAGCTTCATTCGTTTTCATCATTATTGTATAAATCAATCTCATTCTGTATTTTTTACTGTTAACACATATACTTGAAATAAAATATTAAAAAAAAAAAGTTTAAATTTCAAAGTATTTAAATGGAGCAGTCGGTAGGATAGGGCAGTGGTATTAAGTTAAAAGAAACTTAGCTAAAGGATGTGTTGGTGAGTTTACGCTACTTACTATTGGTCTTAATGGTATGTTTGGTTTGTGAATTTTTGGTACCCTATAGAAATGAGGTGTTTTACTGTGGTGTGGTGTTAATTTAAAGGGTTCAGTATCTATAAATTGGTCTTTATGTTTTTTAAGCATAGTGTATATTTCTCTTCTTTGTGCTCTGTTGGATCTTTATTTAATTTGGAACAGAACCTCCGGTTATAGGTGAGGTTACTTTTTTATCCTAGTCAATACAACCCCTTAAAATAGTTGAATTACTTTTATCTGCTGGAAAATTAGCAGATGGTAGATTTTGAGCCGTTTTTTCAATTGCTGAAATAATATCAAACTTAGGAACTTTTTTTTGTGTAACTGAGAAAATGAAACCTTTAAAAACAACAAGTTTTTCCGATCCTGAAATTTCTCTATTTGATAAATTAGCTACAGTTTTATTTAATAAATTATTATTTCTTTTCTTTTCATTATTTAAATTCCCCTGTAAGTTTATTAAATTTATTTAAGTGAATTCGGTTTTGTTTTTTAAAATGTAGCTTGTAGCTGTATTGAACACAGTTACATATGTGATTAGAACCATATAAAGAAATTTGTTCATGCAAATCTCTCTTCAAACTGACAAAATAAAAATGTTATTTATAAATTCCATGTCAATGCAATACATTTTACATAGGTGAAACCTTCAGGTCATTAGCCAAAATAATTAAATAACACCACACTTACATAAAAAATAGGAAATTTCAAAAATAAACCATTTGTCAACATAGACTAGATAACAATCATAAAATTAATTGGAATGATTCTAGTATTTTGGCAAAAGAACCAAAGCTCATATTATTGTTAAATAAAGATTGTGTAGTATTTTGTTTAGTTAATTTCAATAACATATGGTTAAATTTGTTAAATACTGAAGTAAAAAAGGTCATTTCAAAATACAGTAAATTAAAATGATCATACTATAGGTACACATATTTTTCCACCTTATCTTAACAATTAAAAATATCATCTTTAAATTGACATTCTGTCAGAGATTAGCCATTCCGGTTATATTTCTGATATAGTTTTTATTTTTAGTTTGCTGAAGACCGGGGTAGACTTTCCCCCGAAACGTTCAAAAAAAAAGGTAGACTTTTTCAGTGTCGTTCCTCATGTAGCTTCATAGTGGACCCGGAACTAAAGACTATAGATCAAAATTTTAAGGTAAATAGATAACATTATTTTAGTATTTTAATTTTCTACTATAATGTGGCGTAAAACCCAAAAATACACTCAGTTCCAAAAAAAGTGATGCACTTGATTTTTGGCCCAAGTTTAACATCTTATATCTTTTTAACTAGTGAACCGATTCTGAAGATTTTTTTTTCCGTAGTTAGATAATACTGTTGTCTTCCAGTAGAAGTGAAACAAATAAATAATGTTCTCAAAGATTCTTGGATAATAGTGAAAAAGCTCGAACCATGCTTTTTTGCAATTTTTTGACGTGCCCTGTGTATTAGTTGAGGATTCGTATAGAAATTTTTTACACCCTATATGAAAGACTCTTTTGTTTTTTTGCTGAAACTTTGCCAAGCTACGTGAATGTTACTGGAAAAACTTATACAAGTTAACAACTCGAAACACGAGAAATTATTTTTAAAAAATCAATTTTATTTCATAAGCGTACAAAGAGAACTGACTACAAAATGCATTTTAGTTATATTTATAAGTTCAGTAATGCTTATGTTGCATGAGAACGAAAAGATAAAAGTCTAAGAATTGCAAGTGCATAAATGCAGAATTGCATTTCTCACGGGAACGTAACTCCTCCCCTCTTAGTTGAAAGCACGTTCTTAAAGACGTGTTTTCAAAAATTTCCAAAAAGGTTTAAAGATTATTAATATTTTAGAAAATTCTATTATTTTCTTCAATATCTAAAGTATTAGAGTTTGCATTTAATTGTTTTTACTATTTGTAAAATGCGTGACTTTAGTACCATTTGGTTATGTGTGATATTATATATAATTGTTTTAAATTTATTTTCGCTCCAATATGTGTTAGAAAATCAATTCCTAAAAGTCCGTCAAATTTAGGTGAAAAATCAAAAAGATAAAACTTATGATTACCTGTATGATTAAAACAAGGAAATATTGGTATATTAATTACTTCATTGTGATTGGACGTAGCGTGGGCTGTCCTTACTGAGAAAGGTTCCAAAAAAATGAAATTTGAATAAATTTTGTATGCTAAATTAGGCTTTATAAAACTTTTGCCACTACCTGTATCAATTAAAAATTTTGCTTTGATTTCGGGTATAAAAATTACTGGTAAATCTGAATTTGTGTAATTATTTAAAAGTATTACGTTTGGTTGTTGGAAATTTGGTTCTCCTGAAAATTTTCTTCATTAAAATCAATTTGATTTTCATAAGGGTTATTTTCTAGACAAGAAAATTCGGTATTGGAGTCATTATACGAATATTGCGAATTATCGGTGTATTCTGGGTAATAATATTGAAATTCAGCATTGCTAGTTTGAAAATTTTCATTTTGATCATTATCTGCATTTATCGATTCGACTGATTGATTATATAGTTCTTCTACAACAATATTACGTTGTGAAGAATGTGGTTGTTGGTTTCTTCTAAGGATTGTGTTCCCTGAAGAAGTATCCATCGGCTCAGGCTTTTGTTGGCGTGATATTCCAGAAGAAGTTGGGCGTTGATTTTGGGGGTTAAAAGATGGTCTTGGGGTAAAAGTGTTTCTTTGCATAAAATTTTGATTTGGGAAATTCGATTGTCTAAAATTATTTGCGGGTTGCCTAAATTGTCCAAAGCCCATAAATTGATTATTTCCATTATTAAAATTTGGGATTGGTTGTTTATAAGAAGGCATAAAATTTGAAAATTGCTGAACGGGGTAATTCGAAAATATTGGTCTCACATTAGCAGGATAATGTGCTTGTGTAGGCAAATTTATTTTTGGTTTTTGTGAATTAAAATTTGGGTTTTTTGGTAATATGTGACTACGGTTCTTATAATACATAAAATTTTCTTCTTCCAAGGCACAGCTCATTGCCTCTTCTAAAGTAACTGGATTTTTTAATCTAACCACAAGTTGCATATGGTAGTTTAGACCGTTTATGAAGGTTTTTAATACTAAATTTCCGTATTCATTAATTTTTAAAAGTTTTAGAGCTTGCGTTTCATTGCTTAAATTTACTTTGGAAAATAACAAACTGCGAGCGTCTTGCAAACGCAGGCCAAATTGTTGCGGTGTTTCATTTTTTTCCGGTTTGGACGTTATTATATCTTGAATAATACAATCAATCGATCTATGATCTGAAAAAGTCGAAATTATTGCAGCTTTTACTGCGGGCCATGTATTTAATTCTATTCTAGAACAAATAATATCGGCTGCCCTACCTACAAGTTTACTTAATATAGTATCGTGTAAACATACATTTATAGGTGCATTATTGTCAGTTTTATTTCTATGATTATTATAAAAATTATCACAAGCATTAATAAATCTGTTTATTTGTTTTGGATTCCCATCAAATAAGGGAATATTGTCTGCCTGATATCTGACTAGTTGTAAATTAGGTTCAGTAGTCATTATTTTACTTATTTGAATTAAATTAGAAAAAGGTGTTAGATTTCCTTCACAATTTAAATTTCCAAAAGCTGATGTTAAATCTTCCAGTTTGCGGAATTACAAGAGACGTAAATATCAATATTTAAGATAGGATAAAAATAAAATGAAATAAGGAAAATTGAAAGGAAGCACTTACAGCAATGTACTGAAGATAATTCCAATTCTCATTCTTAAACTAGGGTCCAATAGGAGAGGCGGTGTGGTCCTTTCCCTGGTTAGCTGCTATGAGGGTGGGACGATGTGTGTTCCCAAACTCGCACCAATAGGACGCTGGACGATGCTGTTCCAAATCCCTGGTCAATTTTTGAGTTTCTTGGTACACCCTGAAGATTTTTTAATTGTCCGATTTTTGCCACGAATCGTTGAGACGAAACCAGAAAAGACGCACGATGCGCGACTGTTGGCAATAATCCTACCGACTGCGCCAGTTAACAACTCGAAACACGAGAAATTATTTTTAAAAAATCAATTTTATTTCATAAGCGTACAAAGAGAACTGACTACAAAATGCATTTTAGTTATATTTATAAGTTCAGTAATGCTTATGTTGCATGAGAACGAAAAGATAAAAGTCTAAGAATTGCAAGTGCATAAATGCAGAATTGCATTTCTCACGGGAACGTAACTTACATTGCTTTTTTCCTGTTTTTTGACTCATCCTGTGTATTATTCGAGCATTTGTACAGAAAATTCTTATACTCTAGATGAAAGACCCTTCTAAGACAAATTTGTTATTCGGTTCATTAATTTGTCTTGAAAATGTCTGAATTAAAGCTTTTTTATTGTAACCACAATAATTGAATAAAAAAGAACTTGAAGAACGTGCTTAGTACCGAGTATTGCCTCCTCTACCAACTCTGAGAGTTTCTAATCTGCGTGGTATACTTAAAATTAGGTTTCTTATTCTTTACATTGTATATGGTTCTATTCTTCTGATCCGCCAATTCTGATAGGCTTTCAAGAGGTCTTTTGCGTTAACGCACCCTTCTTCCTAATTCATCACACAAATGTTCTATCGGGGCTTCTCTCAGGCCACCGTAATGAAGCGATACCCGCAGTTTCTAGTATTGCTACGGTATGCGGGCGGGCATTATCCTGCATCAGAATAAAATCGTTAGCAACTAAATCAGCAAGAGGTAACACATACTGCTCTAAAATTTCATTGATGTAAATTTGGGCTGTCATTGACTGTCTAATGGGAAAAAATACAGGGTGTACGTCTATGCATGGCAATTCCACTCCACACCATAACTGAACCACCATTAAAATTAACGCATTTTGTTATCAAAGAGTTCTTCTCGATACTCTTTTTCCCTCATCCACCAGAAAACCTTGATTCATCAGTAAACAGGACATTTGACCATTCACGATTAGTCCATTCTCCATGGATGAAATATCTCCGAGCAGCACGATGTTGAGGTAGCAATTTAGGACCTTTTGCTGGCCTCTTAGCCTTTAAGTTCATTTCGGTTAGACGTCTACAAACCGTCTGCTTACTCACTGTAACATCTCGAACTTGGCGAAGATCTTCTTGAACTTTCTCAGCCGTATGCGATCGATTCCGTAAAATCCGCAGTCTCAAAAAGCAATCATTCTAGGCGAGGGCGATCAGAACCTACCTTCCGAGCAATGCTTCCTGTTTGTTCATATTTCAGGATCGCTGTACGAGCTGTTGCTTCAATAACCCCCACAGCACGAGGGAAATACGTAACTGATAAATATGGCGGACTATAACAAATTAGTTCCCATGGCGACGACAATTGTTTTTTCAAAGCCGATTATGATCCGACATAGTCCAACTAGCTAGGATTTTTAATACATAATTTCCAGTTCCATTAAAAAAGACTTAAAGGGTTTCAAGTTCAGCTTTGTCGCTGATTACAAATTTTCAAGTGTTCTTTGCGGATTTTACGGAATTGATCAAATACACTTGTAAAAGTTCAAGCAGATCTTCGCCAAGTTCGAGATGGTATCGTTAGTGAACAGACGGTTTGTGTACGCCTAACAGAAGTGAATTTAAAGGCTAGAAGACCTGCAAAAGTCTAAAATTATTGTTATATCTGAATACAGTAGCGGCTATTCAGGTGAAGTGCTACTTCACCAGGAAAAATAAATAAGCAAACGTCTAATTATACCTATTTATTATATATCTCTTAAAATGTAAGTTTTTACATTCATTTTTCTAATTGGCAAAAAATAAACTGTACATATCGAATAAATATTTTACTTGACCGTTGGCGGCATGTCTTTTTAAAACTTTCAATCGAACTTTATTATAACAACTAAAAGAGTGGCGTAAACCGCTTCGACTTTGCTGGAGGTGCTATGTTTAGTTTACGATTTCCCTACTACGTTGCCATGACAACGCGTTCGCGATGACGTCGAGCACATCGAAGAATAATATTAACCAGCGCCATACAACGCTCTCGGTGAATTCCTAACGCAGTGCACTACACCCACGTGTCGTTCAGTTTGGGCTGGTTGTTTACTTTTATTTTCGCGGATTTCGCTGCAACCGGTTAGTTCCTTTGCAGTTTACTTGACTGTTTTGTGTTATATTTATTTATGGTGTTGTTACAACTTTATTTGGTGTCGGGTTTATTAATTTACATTATTGATGAATCCGATCACGGATGTGGTTTGCATTTTGTTGGAAACTCCATTTAATCGATGGAAGGAACAAGATCAGAGTTTTAATCGTCATCCTGGTTTTCGGCGTACAAATGGTTATGTAGAAGTCAAATATTACAAAAATTGTTTCGCTGGCCTTGTTTACAAGTTTCCAATAAATATTCAGTGTGGAATAAGGAAGTCTTTACATAAACATGAAGACTCGGCGGAGCATTTAAAATGCGAATTAATGCTAAAAACATTTGTAAAAAATCCCTATAGCTGACACTTAAAAAGAAAATGCTAAACTATATAAAATACATTATAACGAAAACGTCCGATTAAATATACTATTTATGTGCTTCGTAATTGACGCAGTTTTGTACCTTGCAAAACAAGAGTTAGTCTTTCGTGTCCATGATGAGAGCAACGAGTCAATAAATAGGGGGGCTTTAAAAACCTCTTAGGTTTATTAAAAATTAAAAATGTTTTTACTGGTGACTCGAAAACTATTCAAAACGAAATAATTAATTAATTGAATTTAATTGAATGCATTTCTGATTATTTAAATGATCATGTAAAAAATGAAATAATGACCACACAGTTTTTTTCTGTGCAAGTAGATGACACCACTGATATTACGCCAAGCTCCCAGTGCTCCATAATTTTAAGATACGTTAATTCAGAAAGTTCAGTAGTCGAGAGATTCTTAAGATTTTATAATGTCAGCTCCGATAGAACGTCGGAGAATTTATATTTTCTATGGGATCAACTTTTGGACCAATTTGACTATAACCATAAATTAATGTATTTGTTCATTGTCTTGCGCATGTCTTAACCTTATGATGCAGCAAAGTTTAAAAATATTTCTAAATGTCGAAATTTTTTTGCATGCCTTAGTGGCATTCCCTCATTTTTTCATCACTCAGCTAAACGAACGTTTGCTCTTACATCTGCATCTATGAGACGTATACCACCAATTACAGAAACTTGTTGGTCTTCAAATTCGAAGACTAGAATAAATTAAAAGACGTCTTAGAATTTATTACAAACTGTGACAAATCTGATGAAAAATCAATCCGGTTTGCGAAAGGATTTTTAGGTGAGATGAACGATTTTCAATTCACGTTTCTGGCATTAGTGTTTGTTGACAGTTTTTTCAATCACGGACATACTAGTTGCGAAAATTCTTTAATACATAAGGGATGCTAGGATATTCTTTTAGCAGTCTTGTGTAAATCTCTATAGCTTTTTTAAATTCTTCAAAAACAATCGCCTGACATTCATTTTTGCAAATACAATATGAAACGCTGTCGTGAGGCGCTATGTAAAAAAAGAAATGAACATTTTTTTAATATCGTGTTTGATAAAGCAAATTCTATTACAGAAATAAATCATTACAAACGTGACCTCGCTAAGCTTTCACCTGAAGAAATTAGGGCTAAGTGTAGAACCCTTTTTTATGAAATATTGAACCATATTTTAATGGAAATGACACTAAGCTTTCAAGAGCGTCAAAAACTTATATTTTTATGTTTGGCAGATTCTGCTAAATTTTCTGATTATAGTTTAAATTTTCCGACTGGCCCGTTTGAAAATTTGTTACAGTTATATGGGGAAATATTTTCAAAAAGTCAACGACTTAAAAATGAGCTTGGTCTTATTTTTGCCAATGACGGTAATTTGAATATATCGCTGCAAGAGCAAGTGAAAAAAAATGGAAATAAAGATATTTTAACCAAAGCATATAAAGTGTTTTCCCTTATTTTGACAATACCGTCGACAAGTGCTTCAGTGGAAAGAAGTTTTTCTTGCCTCAAACGTGTAAAAACTTATTTAAGAAATACAATATCTCAAGAAAAACTTACTTCTCTAGGCAATATCTCAATTCAAAAGGAATTTCTGGAGGAGATTATGGCAACTCATCCATTTTATGAGGATGTTATAAATAAATTTGCTGCTATGAAGGATAGGAGAATTGATTTAGTATACAAAATTTAAGTAACTCGTAAAAAATATTCTACCTCTTCCAAACATAAAAAAAATTCTGGAAAAAAATTGTTGCGATATTTTCTTGCTTCATTTGCACTTCACTTACTTTTTCATCCGCGAGCCGCTCCTTCCTGAATATCGTTCTGTATATTCTGACGTAGGATAATGCTCAGTCGTATACCCTAGCAATAGTGCGAAACTGCGGGTATCGCCACATTATAAGGCCTGTGAGAAGCCCCGATATGAATGCAGTAAAACATTCCTAGAAAAAATTAAGAAGGGTGCTTTCTCGCGAAAGGTCTCTGGAAAGCCTAGCAGAATTGACAGATACGACATCAAAAGAATGGGACGATATACCAATGAAAAGAATAAGAAACTTAATTTCGAGTATGCTACAAGATAAGAAGCTCCCAGAGTTGCTATTGAGAAGGCCAATATTCGGTACTAAGAACATTTTTCAAATTCTTGTCCAGTTGTTGTTTTTTTAAGTTGAAAAAATAACAAGTTTTTCTATTAACATCTATGCAGCTTGTTAAGGTTTTAGCAAAAAAGCTGTAATTCGGTCAATTTTAGAGATTAGTCAGTGAATAAAAAAACAAAATGCCCACAAAAAAGGGTCTTTCGTATAGGGTGTAAACAGTTTCTATATGAATCTTCAACTAATACACAAGGCAAGTCAAAAAATAGCAAAAAAGCATAGTTCTAGTTTTTAAATTATTATGCAAGAATCTTTAAGAACATTTTCATTTGTTTCATTTTTGCTGAAAGCCAAAGGTGTTACCTACCTACGAACAAAAAATCGTTCCAAATCGGTCCACTAGTTTAGCAAATATGACATTGAACTTGGGTCAAAAATCAAGTGCATCACGTTTTTTGGAACTGAGTGTAGTTATCTTCTTAAATCGTGAATCCGTCACTACGATTTCGTAACTATTTAAATCATATATTCTAAAATGTTTAGCAATATTTCTAACGTTAAACTTTAAATTTGTTTTGTGTTAGTAATCATTGTTGATATCGTTAGTATCTTAAAAACTGCTAGAAATAAAAAACCTCCTATTATTATCGTATTATAATTAAAATTGTGTAAGGAATCGAAATCACTTTTTAAAAGCTACAAAGATGACCTCAACCGGAAGTGACGGATCGGGACCTATGGATATATATATATATATATATATATATATATATATATATATATATATATATATATATATATATATATATATATATATATATATATATCGTCGTTATAAACGCCCAATCCCTAGTCATGGAGATGTCAAAATATTTTATCTTAATAGCTTATATAAACTCACATCGCTTTTTGGATTTAACAAAAAAATCATACGTATAGTTATAGAAAGTGTAAAATAAACAACATATTAAAACATTGTATCACCATACTATTAGAAAATGAACTAAGTAGTTGAAATGAAATTTTAGCACATATTCTAAGTACATATATTTTTCTATTTTACAGTGAGAAGTTGAGTTTTTCTTATTTACCCCCCTCCCACAATATATTCCCTTCGCGATTCGGTCCCTGAACATGCTGCTTACCCACCTGACCCTAATAGGTTCCATCCCCCAGGTCCTGCAATGCTACACAACCACTGAGATGCATGCTTTTTTATCGTACCAGTAATTCTGCCCTCCGTAAGTTCAAAAAAATCATAATTTATATTATTATTGATAAGTGCGACATTTAGTAATCCTTAATAAAATATTAAAAGAGAAGAATATTTACATTTTTCGTTAAATGCTTTCATTGGGGTTTTTAAAAAACAGTAAAATATAATAAATAAAAGTCATTCTAGCTTTCGGTATGTTGGTTTTTGCTATTTGTTGCATGTTTTATTAAAATAATTTATAATATTATTTTAGGAACTATGAACCACAAAGGATAAGGTATTTTTTTACGCTTCAGAGAAATCAAGTGGTGTAAAAATAAAAATTAATATGGGCATACTTTAAGTGAAATGTTCTGGGAGCTGCATATAAAATTTAACTGAATATTTTGTTCTTTAATAAAGCGATGTTGTAGTAAAGTTACGTTTTTGTATTTTTACTTGCATAGAGTATCATTAATAAATTGTGATATTTAATAATAACTTAATAGAATATTAAATAGGAAGGATTTTTAAATTACGTTAAGTGTGATTACCACCATAAATAGCGCAACTTATTAAAAAAAGCATCCAGTCATTTGTATTACGTAATATACGTGATAGATCTTATTATTTGCTAAATATTTGACTAAAATGATATACAGGGCAATTCCGTTTACTAAAAAACGGAAAGAAACGTTTTTTGCGCTTTAAAAAATTGTTGCGTAAATAAAAATTAATACCGACGTAATTTGGGTGAAATATACAGAGTCAAAACCATGAAATTAAAAAAATAGAGGATTTTATAAAGCGTACTTTAGTAATAAATAAAACCGTGCTTTTTAAAGCAGCAATATTACTGCAAGATTGAGTTTCTGTTTTTTTTTACTCACAAGTTTTTTACCCAAAATTTGACCTCAAGAGGATTTTTTATTTATGCCTCAATTTTCTTTTTTTCAGAAAAATTGAATCAGAAATCGCGGGCAATGTTAATATTAGAGTTGGCTACCAACAGTTGTCAAGCAGCCCCGCAGCATTATGAAGCTATTAAAGCCAAAGTTGGCCCTTATGTTCACAAAACACACACTTTTCTGAAGAACCAGTTTTAACACCATTATTACCTGTCCCAATTGAGGAAGTTGCCTGTAGCGGATCTGAATCGCTAGAAATGTCAAACTCATTTTCAGATTGGAAAATATTATATGCACCAATAGTTCAAGAAAATATTAATCAGATGAATGGTTTGATGGAACTAGAAAGAGTATTATCAAATTTGAGTTTACCTATTAATGTAGGAAATCATTTCGAAAACAGCCCGACAGAATTCATACTCGCTACGTCAAAACGAAAATGGTAGCTCTATGGGTTTGGAAAGTGAGGATCAAATGAGAGACAGCATTTCTTTAGAAGAACAAAATATTGACAGAGACATCATTACTGGTAATGAAAACCATTAGATCATTGATCAAACCACGCAACAGACATCACAAAATAAAATCGACCAAGAAATAGAATTCAGTGGTTCTGAGGACAACGTACCACTTAGGGTGATTGCAACAGAACACGTAGGAGATAGTGGCAACAAAGTTATAACAAAAAAAGGTATTATTAGAAAAAGAAGAAAGGCAAGAAACAAAGAAGAAATGAATAAGCAGAAAGAAGAGCAGAACAATGCTTTGGTTCAAAAACATAAGGTCAAACAGGCATGCGATCCAGACAAATGTAGAAAAAAATATTCCTCATTTTTTCCGGAAACTCGACGATCTGAAATTAATAAGCACTTTTGGCAACTAACAAGTCTAGGAAGAAAGGGATTTATATTGCAGGCTTGTGAACGCTTGGAAAAAAAAAGCGTCGCAATTTTGATGATGATTTTAGAAAGCAGAATATATTTCGACATTTTTTAAAAACGGAAAATGGCGAAAGTAAAGAGATATGCAAAATATTTTTCCTAACAACGCTAGGCTTTAAAAGAATCAACGACAGGATTGTTTATTACACACTTTCAAAAACTCCTAAAGGTCGTCTTCATCCCCTCCCAACTGTCCACGGAAAGGCTAAAAACAAATACAAAATTGATGACAAAATAATGAATGATAGAGAGATTTAGAGTCATTTAAATCGTAGGTATCTCCCTAGCGATATATCAGTTTCTAGTATGCATGAAGATTTCGTAGCAAAATATCCAGATCTTAAAGTCTTATAAGAATCTTACATAGTTAAGGTTAAACAACATAATATTTCGATTGCCAAACTAGGCAACGAGGAGTGTGAGTCATGCGAACACTTTAAATTACACGAACACGATAAAGATAGTTTGCAAGAAGATTACGATATACGTGGTATGTGGAAAAAACATATCGGCCATGCCGATAAATCTAGGAAGCTTTATCGAGAGTAGCAACGAATTTTAAGGACGAAACAAACTGTGTTTCTGCAGATTTACAAGAAATTTTAATGCTTCCTAAAATCGACAAATTCAAAAGAATCATATTTGTTCAAATATTACCACGAAAGTTTCGTTGCATTGGGAAAAAATTCGAAGTTACCACTTGTTGAAGCTGTCTGGAACGAGTCTATAAGCGGCCGCAGCAAAGAGGATATAATAAGCACATTTTACGCATTCTTATTAAATCAACGAGATACAAGCCTTGTAATTTTTTGGCTAGGTAACTGCGCTAGTTAAAATAAAAATTGGTGTTGTTTAACATTTCTAGCAAGAATGATCAATTCCGATGAAATAACTGCGAACGAGTTTATTGTGAATATCAAGTGGAGCTGACGCTAGAGACAGAGGGAAAAACATATGATTTTAATGATTTCCTTAACGTTGTCGAAACATCAAGAAATTCTAAGATTAGAGTGAAGTCGACGACTCATAGTGACTTCTACATATGGAAGGATTTTAAATCCCAGCAAAAACTTAACAAAGACCCAAATCGCCCGCGTTTGTTAAATATTGTGCAAATAAAAGCCACCCGAGGAAGTTTTGTTCTTCAATATAAATCTTCGTTAACAGACGAAGCCTACAAAAATTTCGATTTTTTATGCAAGAAAGCTATAAAAACGTCTGGAGCTTTGCTAGCCCCGGTAACTTCTTGTTCTAAACCACGTGGTTTTCCGAATGCCAAAAAAGAAAAAATACTTTAAGTACTGAGTGGTACAATTCCAGAGAACCGAAGCCAATTTTGGATAAATCTTGCAGAGTGTGATGAATAATTATTGTAACATACTATAAATATTACATTGTTGGTTGACATTTTACTAATAAATGATGTTTAAATATTTGTCTTTATTTTTTATATAAACAATTTTTAGGTTTGTAACTATACTCACATGTAACACAATACACACTCACTCACTCACGCACACGCGCATACATAGACACACACACACACACACACACACACCCATGCACATAAACTATTTCGAAAAACTACATACTACTTTTTTCCTAGTAATGGTCAGATGGCTTTCCTAAGGAAAAAAAGCGGTATAATTAAGTTATGGCACATACCGCTTTCTTCCTTAGTAAAGTCAAGCAATACGTGTCGGAGCAAATCGATCCTGTTGGATCTCATCTACAGCTTGATAAAGTTAAACCAACCAATAATGGAGGTGTGTTAATAGGTTGTAAAACACTTGAGGAGAACAAGTGATTTAAAAAAATTGCCGAAGAGAAACTCTCTGATTCCTATGAAATCAAAGAACTCCGGGGCTTGAATCCTAGAATCAAGATCGTGGTTTTTACCGAATTTTATAAAGATGGTGACTTATCAACTATTTTAAGGCAACTAAACCCGGATATATTTTTTAAAGATTTCTTGTGTGAGGTTATAAAAATTGTTAAGACTAAGAAACGTTCTAATATGTATCAAGCAGTTTTGCAGGTAGATAGAGTAACTTATGATAGGGCTATGATGTTGGGCAATGTTTTTTGTGGGGTATGACCCGTGTCTTGTTTATGACGGTGTTCAGGTGACTAGATGTTTTAATTGTAATGGTTTTAATCATTCAGCAAAAAAATGCAGTAATCAACGTCGTTGTCCTAGGTGTGGCAATGATCATATTGTTAATGAATGTCAAGAGCAGGTTTTAAATTGTTCTAATTGTACTAGTTTAAATGGTGATAGTGCTGGCATCACTGTTAGTACTGATCATGCGGCCTGGGATATTAATAAATGTACCGTCTTCGAAAATGCATGCGCCAACCTTAAACCGAATATTGTAGGTGAATAGCAATTAGTTAGTTTCGCCCCAGCTCACAACTCCCACTGCCAGTTTAATTCCCTCCACCCACGTGTTAGCTTCTGCCACCAAACAAATTCAAAATAAAAACATCTCAGTATACTACCAAAATACCCGTGGACTTTTAACAAAATTAAACGAAACATTTAACAGCTCGTGTTATTGTGATTTTGATCCTATTTTTTCTAGTCTATATACCACCTCCTATCTCTGTTAGAAATTTGGAAAACTTCCTTGATTTTTTTCTTTCTTTAAATATTATGTTTGGCAAAAATATATGTATTCTTAGGGATTTCAATTTACCGGCTTATTCAGAGTTTTTGGATTGTGAAACCAGAGACCAATGTACTTGTTTACTTAATAATTTTTTATCCTATATGAATCTCACCCAAAGTAATAGTGTAAGAAATATTAACAACCGAGTCCTAGATTTAGTGATACATAATAATCCGCAATGTTAGATTAATAGGGCCTTGGATAGGCTAATACAAGCAGATAACCATCACCCTGCCTTGGAAATATCATTTCAATACTCTCAATCTGTAAACCGTAAATGTGATTTGGCTTTAAATCTTGAAAACAATTATAATTTTCGCCAAGCAAATTTTCCGGTGATGTATGAAACATTTTATAATATTGATTGGTCATTTCTTGAACGGCAAATGATGTAGAGAGTGCATGTGCCTTGTTTTATGACAAAATCTATGAAATTTTTGATTCATGTGTACCGAAGTATAAAAAAATGCCTAAACGTAAATACCCACCATGGTTGACATCTAAAATCATCCAGATTATAAAGAAAAAGGATTAATGTCATAAAAAATACATAAAATATGGTTGTTTGGAAAGTTTGGAATTGTTTACGAACCTTAGAACAAAAATAAAAACAGACATTAAAGATAGTGATATCTTATATATACAGAGAATCGAGACAGATATTAAGATTAACCCTAAAAAATTTTGGTCATTTATAAAAAGTAAAACAGAAATTTATAGCATGCCTAACAATATGTTTTATAATAATATTGAATTAAGTGACCTTTTAGATATTCTTAATTCTTTTGCTTCCTATTTTGAACAATCGTTTTCTTATTCGGATACAAATTTTGTAGAGGTGAATAATATTTCTTCCAATCTAAATATTGACGTTCCATATTTCTCCGAAGAGGATGTTATAAAAGCCTTAAAAAAAATACGCCCGAAAAACACAACTGGACCGGATTTAATTCCTGCTTTTCTTATTCATGATTGCAAATTAGTCTTGTTAAAACCCCTTCTGTTTATTTTTAACTTATGCTTACAACAACACACGATACCACAGCTTTGGAAAGTTTCTAGGGTTTGTCCAGTGTACAAAAAAGGTGACAGAAATGAAATCTTATACTACAGACCGGTGTCCATTATCTGTAATATTTGTAAAGTATTTGAAATCTTGCTGCATGATTCTCTTTTTCCTCTAGTTAAAGAACTCATTCTACCTCAACAGCATGGATTTTTTAAGGGAAGATCAACAATTACCAATTTGCTTTGTATTTCGCATGATATAGCCGAATCAATTGATGCAGGCAGTTAAACAGACGTAATATACTTAGATTTTTCAAAAGCGTTTGACCGAATTGATCATAAAATTTTACTTACTAAACTTAAAAATACTGGATTTTCTAACAGATTGATACAACTCTTCAGTTCGTACTTATCGGGACGTCAACAGTATGTCACCCTCAATGGACATACTTCTAGCAAATACGTTGCAGTTTCTGGTATACCTCAAGGGTCTGTACTGGGACCACTATTTTTTATCCTTTTTATCAACGATATTGCTTGTGACCTAAACGTAAAATTTTTAATGTATGCTGATGATATCAAAATGTATACCAATATCAGTGGGATTGCTGATTGCATTGAGCTACAAAAGAGTCTGGATATTATAAATAATTGGTGTTTTACTAACAACTTAATGCTTAATATAGGGAAATGCAATGTAATATCATTTTCTAATAAACTGTCAATTTGTAAATATGACTATTCCGTAGCAGATAGGGCTATTTCTCGGTGTGACTCATTTCGCGATCTCGGAGTTTTATTTGATTCAAAACTCTCATTCGTCCCTCACATGAATATTATTACTGCCGAAGCCTCCAGAATGTATGGATTCATTTTACGCTGTACGAGGGACTTTAAAAACATCAGTGTACTAAAGCTATTGTACAATTCTTACGTCCGCTCATAACTGGAATACGGCTCAATAATTTGGGGACCTGAGTACAATACACACATAGAGAGTCTAGAAAGAATACAACGTGGATTTTTAAAATATGCTTGTTTTTTGAAAGACGGTATATATCCTCACCAGGGCTATCTGCATGAGCAGCTGCTTAACAACTTAGAATATGATTCCTTAAAAAATCGTCGTGACTACCACCGTTTAATTACATTATTTAAATTGCTTAATTATAAAATTGATTGTTCATATATACTAGGAAAACTGAATTTTTGTGTACCTCGTTTAAACTCACGACAACATAATATATTCTATTTGCCTAAACCGCGCACAAACACTCTAAAAATTTCACCTCTGTATTTAATGTGTGATAAATATAACAAGAGCTATCACTTGGATTTTTCCATAGCTAATGCTTCTGATGTGCGGCGATCGCTATTGCGTTGACATTATTTCCGGATATAGACGCATGTTGTAGCTTTTAGTTTTAGTTTTAACTTAAGTTTTTTCATCTTTTTTGTTTTTCTTGATCATGTTATATAATATTATATTATAATTATAAGTGCTTGCCCTTCTTTGTAATTGGGACTTTGTCCTGTAAAGCAGGTATTTGTAAATAAATAAATAAATAAATAAACTGTAGAACAAAAAGCGGTATGTAGTTTTTTAGAAAAAGTACTGCAATTTAACATAAAATAAAAAGTTCTGTACAATTCTGGAAACAAGCTGTCCAAGAATCAACAAAAAAACCAGTTAATTTCTTAGAAATATGCAAGGGCTAAACAAAAAACTTTAAAAGCAAATTTCCTAATTTGTCATATTATGAACATACGGCATTCATCTTTAGGAAGGCAGAATTATAATGATGAAGAATTTCGAAAATGTTGCTGTATTATAAGCTATTTGTTTACGCCTACAATAGAAAAGAGGAGCCCAGAACCAACCTTACCAACCTCACGACTGTTTCAATTTACCGAAGTATTAAAAATGCAAAATTAGGCTTTTGAATTTCCTTTTTATAAACTCCGGATTTTAATTTGCGAAATTGCGGCGTATACAAGCGGAATCGACCTTGTTTCTGCTAAAATATAAATGAAGTAGAACGAGCGATGCTGTATTATGTATGTATATACTTTCAAAACGGTCCCGAAAGCCTTTTGTTTATCCTGAATGGTTTGAGGCAATTTTCCAATTTGCATAAATAAACATATACATGCCTTTGGCCGCCTAAATATTCTCTAAATATTATGATAATTTTAATAGTTTTAAAGTTAAAGAAGCTTATTTAGTGGGTTTTCCGGGGTTTGGCATAGCATTGAAATTTCTAAGTGTAGAAGATAATTTAACGAATATATTAGCAGCTTCATTTAAATATTATAAGTTTTAAATGGATGGGGAATATTCTAAATTGACGCTGCTTACAGGAGCGGATTTAAATATTTTCTCTTCCTATATTTTGCTACTTTATATTAGAGACCATCATCGTTCCAGTGGCGGCTCGCGGGTGAAAAAGTAAGTCAAATGCAAATGAAGCAAGAAAGTATCCCAATAATTTTTTTTTTCAGAATTTTTTTATATGTAGAGAGGGTAGAATATTTTTTTACGACTCACCTAAATTCTGTATACTAAATCAATTCTCCTATCCTTCATAGCAGCAAATTTATTTATAACATCCTCATAAAATGGATGAGTTGCCCTAATCTCCTCCAGAAATTCTTTTTGAATTGAAATATTGCCAAGAGAAGTAAATCTTTCTTGAGATATTGTTTTTCTTAAATAAGTTTTTACACACTTGAAGCAAGAAAAACTCCTTTCCACTGAAGCACTTGTAGATAGTATTGTCAAAATAAGGGAAAACAATTTATCTGCGTCGGTAAAAATATATTTATTTTTATTAATTTTTTTCACTTGTTCTTGCAGCGATATATTCCAATTACTCTCATTGGCAAAAATAAGACCAAGCTCATTTTTAAGTCGTTGACTTTTTAAAAATATTTCCCCATATAACTGTAACAAATTTTCAAACGGGCTAGTCGGAAAATTTAAATTATATTAGGAAAATTTAGCAGAACCTGCCAAACTTGAAAATGTGAGTTTTTCACAGTCTTGAAATCTTAGTGTCATTTCCATTAAAATATGGTCCAATATTTCATAAAAAAGGGTTCTATACTTAGTCCTAATTTCTTCAGGTGAAAGCTTAGCAAGCTCACGTTTATAATAATTTCTGTAATAGAATTTGCTTTATAAAACATGGTATTAAAAAAATGTCAAAAAAACTGCATTTCTTTTTTTACAGAACGCCTCACGACAGCGTTTTATATTGGATATGCACAAATGAATGCAGAGACGTAGACAAGGCGGGGCCTGGGGAGGCCGAGGCCCCCCTTTTTATCATGTGCCCCCCCCACTGGCCCCCCATTAGCCTGTCTAAATATATTATACAATACGCTCATACAAGCACAAATATAAGCTGACTTACCTAATTAAAAGAAAGAAAATATAAACAGTAATAATCACTGTAACAATCCCGGTCTCTAATGCTTCATGTGGGCGAACTTTCTCTTGTTTAAGAATAATAAAATTATTTTTGAGAAACAGAATTGGAAATGACAGACTATCAATTTTGGTTATTTTATCAATTGAGAAGTCATTGATAAAAAACATAGATCTTCAAAGAGTAATAGATATTTTCGCGGAAAATAAGAGAAGAATAAATTTAATTTTATGAGTTGGTTTTTATTGAATGTTTTAGTTAACGGTTTATATTATTCATGTTTATTTTTTATTAGTTTTAGTATTTCTTCCACACTGTACATTAAATAAAAGTGAAAAAAACATGTCTCTTCAGATATGTTTAATTAAATTACTCTTGTATAAAATATGTTAATTAATTCAAAAGCCTGAAATAAATGTAGAAAATTCGTTTTAATTTTTTTGCTGGCACATATTATTTGTTACAGGATCCATAATTAATGTAAAAAAAATCTTTAGTAGAAAAGTATGCTACTTTGACACACTAATGATAGACCCTGTATATAGGCCCCTCTAGAACTATTTGTGCCCCCAACTGGCCCCCCCAAATGAATGTTCTGTCTACGTCCCTGAATGAATGTCAAGCGATTTTTTTTGAAGAAAGTCAGATAGTATGTCCGTGATTGAGAAAATGTCGTTAAACACTAATGTCAGAAACGTGAATTCAAAATCGTTCAACTCACCTAAAAATCCTTTCGCAAGGCGGATTGATTTTTCATCAGATTTGTCACAGTTTGTAATAAATTCAAAGACGTCTTTTAATTTATTCCAGTCTTGAACAATCACATTTACTAACTTCGAATTTGAAGTCGTAACAACACCATAAATAAATATAACACAAAACAGTCAAGTTAACTGCAAAGGAACTCACCGGTTGCAGCGAAATTCGCGAAAATAAAAGTCAACCACTGCAAACTGAACACGTTGTCATGGCAACATAGTAGGAAAATTGTAAACTAAACAGAGCACCTCCAGCAAAGTCGAAGCAGCTTGCGTCACTGTTATAGTTGTTATAATAAAGTTCGATTGAAAGTTTTAAAAAGACATGCCGCCAACGGTCAAGTAAAATATTTATTAGAGATGTACAGTTTATTTTTTACCAATTAGGTGAACAAATGAGTGTAAAGTAGATATAGTTAGAGGTTTGCTTGTTTATTTTTCCTGGTGAAGTAGCACTTTACCTACTTCACCTGAATAGCCGCCACTGCATCGTTCAAGATTTGATGATCTGGATATTTACAAGTCATTCCTTTATGAGCTGTAGCTTTGCATATATTTTTAGTAGAGTATATATAAACTACAAAAGCTTTAAATTAGTTAAAGTGAAACCAACTCCTATTTAATAATCCTATAATAACTTTCGCACCCTAATAAAACTATTATTCCAGAACTTTTAAAATATAAAAAATAATCAAGCCGACTCAATGTAAATAGGGTAATTTCATCGCGCCAATTTTTCCGACCGAGCCCTTAAATGCAAAATAAATAAAAATTATTAAAACCAAGTCCAAACAACGAATAATAATATGAATGATTGGAAAGTATGAAATCCGCCGGATTTCTTCGAGAATCTTGTAGTAGTTGTGCGGTTGGCACAATGTTATCATCATAATATCTCGAGTTATTTTGTTTTATATTCTGATCTCGTTGAATCGTAAAATTTTTATTTATTAAAATAACAATAAAATATCCTTACCTTTAAAAAAAAATTGATGATCTATCAAGAGATTTTAATATTTTAGCAAAGAAGCCATGTTTCAAAAAACGCAAATTTAAAGAAACTCCTTTAATATTGTTAAATAAACCTAGTTATATAAAGAAATCATGGTTCTTGGGATTAGACCGTGTCAAAATGGAATCACATTCCGACGTTTCGCATTCGATTGCAGGAGGCATCTTCGGGGATCTTTACTTCACGAGATTAGAACACTGAATGAGTCGAAGAGACCCAGGCTGGCTATTTATAGTCGTGTTTACCGAAGCGTGACTCGGTGTAACGATCGGTTTCCACGTATGATAACGTATTTCAATAGATTCTCTAATTTTCCGTTTATAGAATCCCGAAACCGATGCAAGAACTTTGGTTTCTTTTACATTTATGATATGTGCAGTGGAATGTTGGTGTTCGGATACATCAGATTGTACAATTTGTTTCTTTCTGACACATCATTCATGTTCCTTAAGCCTAGTCGATATGGATCGTCCAGTTTCTCCAATACAGACATCACCACAGTAACAAGGAATTGCATAAACTCCTTCCGTTTGGAAAGTAATAATGTCCTTTAGCGATCGCAAACATTGTTCAATTTTCTTGTGTGTGTTGAAGATTGTAAGTATGTTGAATCGGCGAAGTAACCTTGCAATCTTGTCTCTGGTTCCGTGTATAAATGGAAGAACTACACTTCCTATCGGCAATTCCTTATTAGGATCATTTGGTGGAGTAGGATTGTTATGGTTTCTAACTGATCGTCTAATATGCTCAGTACAATATCCATTCCCTCTTAAAGCTTGAGTCAGTTTCTCTGTTTTCGATTGTAAAGAATTTTGGTCACAAATCGCGAGGGCTCTGTAAACCAATGAATTAATAACTGATTGCTTTTGTGCTTGATGATGGGAATTTGCATTTAAGTACCTGTTCGTATACTTCGGTTTTCTATATACAGAGTGTCCCAAGAAACCTTCGCTTTCCTTTGTACAAGAACGTCTAGAAAGGGAATCGTGCCTTCTGATTCAATTTCCACTTAAAATCCAAATAAATCCAAATAAATGTAAATTTTATATTAGCATGTTGTTGATTTAGATGATCAAGAAACCTAGGAAGCTTTTCTGGACCATGTGGCCATATTACAAAAGTGTCGTCTACATATTTGAACCATGATTTTGGTTTTAATGGAAACGACTTCCTCCTCAAAAGCTTCCATGAAAATATTGGCTACCACTAGTCACAGTGGAGATCCCATAGCTGCTCCTGAGGTTTGCTCTTAGAAAGTTCCTTGAAAGACAAAATACGTTAATGTGAGACATGCTTCAATTAGATCTAAAAGTGAATTGTCAATTTAATTATGATGAAATAAGTCTGATATTATGGGAATTGAATCATTTATAGCTACATTCGTATATAGCGACTCTACATAGAAACTGACTGAGATATCTTTGGGATATAATTGGATTGATTTTAGTTTTTCTACAAAATGCGTAGAGTCTCTAATATATGAATGTGTTTTTCCTGTAAAATTATTAAGAATATTTGAAAGATATTTACCAATTTGGTAAGTAGGAGATCCTATTGCATTGATGATAGGTCGAAGTGGTACATTAACCTTGTGTATTTTAGGTAGTCCTTATCACCTCGGGATCCTTGAGATGCTTGGCCATAACATCTTCTTCTCCTCTGCTGGTAGGTTGGATGCGTTTATAAGGTTGCTAATCCGTCTCTCAATTTTCTTGGTCGGGTTTGCTTGAATTACTCTGTAGGTATTGTCATCCAAAAGTAGTTGTATTTGCTTCACGTAATCTGTTTTGTCCATGACGACAGTGGCATTTCCCTTGTCCGCTGGAAGGACCAAAATATCTGTATTGTTGTTTAATGTTTTTATCGCCGTTTTTTCCGCAGCTGATAGATTCGACTTCGGCGGGCTACAATTTTTGATGATCATACCTTATTGCGTCAGCTTCTTCTGATGGAACCTTTATTTGGCAGTTAAATTAACATTCTGTCAAAAAATTGAAGTTTCTGCTTAAAAAAATATTTTCAGCTTTTTTTTTGAATTTTATAGACTTAAAACGGGTCTAGAATTTTTTCCAAAACGTCTAAGAAGCTAGTGTTTTTTGCAGTTTCGTTTCTCAGGTACCTTCACTGCGGACCCAGAACTCAAATATCAAATTCAATAATTTCTTTAAAATTTTAATGTTTTATTTTTGATTTTGAATGCGGAGTAATATGCCAAAAACATTTTCTGTTTGAATCATGAATCCACCACAACAATTTCGAAACTATTTAAATTTCTTCACTTATTTTGTGCTTAAGATCTTGGTATCTGTTTATAAACACTTTTTTAAGTTCCTTATAAAAAATGACCCAAGTTGACAAAATCCGAATTCTAGAAGACCGAAACTGAAAATACTGCTTAATGGTTTGATTTCAACTTGTGTGCCATAACTAATTATGGTATAGGGATCAACTAATAAAATGGTGACGTTAATTCAAGATGGCCGAATAAAATGGCAACCAAATAAAATGTTTCTAAACGAGAAAAAATCACCCTCTCAGGTTTTACACAACTATACGTTTTAACGTTGCTATATGCCAAAATATATATTTTATCAATTCCGTCGATCCGTATGTCGCTCTGTCTCTCAGTTCGCGGCATAACTTAAAGCCTACTTACCCGATTGACTTCAAATTTTCGTCAAAAATTAAGGGTCATATGGAGATGATCTGGTGACCTATTAAAAAAATTATTATTAAGAAACTACTCATCCCTTTTATCTGAAATTTTGCAAAAAACATCAAGTATTATGTTGGAATCAAATGGTAACATTTTGGTACGAATCCAAGATGGCGGAACCAAATGGCCGCTTAATAAAATATTTAAAAATTCAGCCTGAAAAACTGCTTAGTGGTTTGATATCAAATTGTGTCATAACTAATTGTGGTATAGGATTCAACTAGTAAAATTTGGGTACTAATTCTAGATGGCCGAACAAAAAATCACCCTCTCAGGTTTTACATTTCTTTGCGTTGTAGCGTCCCTAGATACAATATATTTTGTCAATTCCGTCGGTTTGTGTGTCAGTCTGTTTGTCAGTATGCGACATAGCTCAAACACTACGTACCCGATTGACTTTTCTGACCAAAAATTAAAGGTCATATTATGGGGATCACCTGGTAATATTTTGGTAAAATTCAATATGGAGGAACAATGTTAAAAAAAAAATTGTTAGAGTGGTGTATTATTTGGAGTGAAAATCCAGTAAAAAAAACCAGTTTTTTTAAATTGTCGACGTTTTGCAACTTAATGGTTGCATCATCAGGACACGTATAAATCATATAACCTGCATGAAACCCATATTATCAGTCTTTACCTACCTCGTTGGTCAATATATATTTCTCAGATATTAAGTTTCTAAATGGTTTGTTGTTGCATCTTAAAATACAACATTTCGCTTCTGTTTTGGGTTAAAAAAACCGCTTTATTGTTGCATTCTTAGGACGCATATATAGATTTTATATCCTGCATGAAGCCCATATTACTTCTTCGTTGATTCACAAATATTTCCCAGATATTAAGTCTCTAAATGGTTTCCGTTAAGTGTTGTTATGTTAGATTGGTGTATTATTTGCGGTTAAGAAATATCTGCGGACCAACGGAGCAGGTAAAGGTTGATAATACGGGTTTCAATTTCAACAAAATGTTGACCAATTAAAATTTTTATAAAATCAACGCAAAAAATCTTGTTCAATTGACAATTCAATCAAATTTTGCAGAAAAGTTAAATGTGAAAATAGGATAAACTGATACGAATTGAACATGACGCACATTGCAGTGAGCTATGGACAATATTAAACAAATGAAGTCCTGATATTATGAAAACTTAGGATGACATATTAAAGATGATTACTCACTGCAACCTATTTGCCTGTTAGAGTAATTTAAAAGTATCTGAATAATTAAATATATCCACGTTTTTTTATTACTTTCGTGTTACGCGACACTAGTTACCTTATTAGTCTTACCTGTGCATAGTGCATATAGTGTCATACTGGCGAAAATAACGTGTTGATATTGCAATCAATTATGGAGGTTACTAACAAAGGTATGTACTTTATGATAGCGTTTATCTTGCTTGATTGTTTATTGTTGTTGCACCTATGCCTAATATAACCCTTACCTATTGAAATTTAGGCTGAATTTTCTTGTAATCAAATTTTGCGGAAGGTTTAAAAAAATCCTCAAATAACATCTCGTAATTTTAACATTTTCTTATAGTTTTGACTACAGTGTTGCTGCGTCCGCTTGCGACCAATTTTTTTTTATTTTTTTTTTCAGAGCGTTGCTACTCTATCAAAAACGTCGATCTTGTGAACGTTTGGTTTGGGGTCGACAAATCTAATCGACAAACCATTGTTTCAATGAGATTTGCTCACGCCTGCACCTCATCGACTACAGCAACGAAATTAGAGGAGAATTGATGTTATATAGCAAGCAAAATTATTTTGCTTAAGATTGGGTAAAAAATTGGAAGAAGCATCACGGAACCGGCGAAGGTTTAATCAGCGGCAAAAAAATTGGTTGGAAAGCGAATTACGGCTACCAGAATGTTTAACAGCAGCTGCTGAAATGATTTCCGTTAATGCTAAGAAGCCTGGAAAAAACCGTGGTCCTGGAAGACCCCGAAAGTCCTTCGCAGATTCTTCACTTAAGACGAAGAAAAGACGTGTGGCCGAGTTCGCACTGGCAGGGCATCCGACGAGCTACAGTTTCCTGCTAGATTGGCTGATAATACGTCAAAAAAAGGTCAGACGTCCTCACTTACTCCGCATCAATATCCTCTCTATATGTTGATTTAGATTTATCGGAAAGAAAATATAATTTGTTAAGATCGGTGGTGAACGGGATTCATAAAGACTGTTTCTCAAGCCTTTATGCGATTAATCAAACAAAAAGTGCTCTGTTGCCGTCAACAATTAATGTTAGTTAAACTTCTGCCGAAGTAAATTTACAGGAACTTGTGCAAGTAACCGCACAAAGTATTGCTAAAGTGGCAAACTTAGAAGAAAGTAAACAACTGAAATTAATTTGCAAATAGAGTTTTGATGCTTCCAGCACCGATGAATTTTTGTTTCTTGTGGCCATGCTGCCTTTAAAACTTGCCGATGTAAATACCAATCAGAATCTGTGTGTCAACTCCCGTCCATCATCGACCCTTTATTGTAGACCACTAAAATTTGTTTTTCAAAAAGAGAATGCAGAACTCGTGCGTGATGAGGGAAAGAACATAACTGACAAAATCAGCTAACTGCAGGCTTTCGCAGTTGAATGTACAAATGGCCAAACCTGTCAGGTGAGTTGCGAAATGATCTTCACAATGATGGACGGAAGTATGAGTAATATTCTCTCTGGTACTAACTATACGTCAAAGTCCATTATTTGCAAGGCTACACCGAAAGAAATGAACACAGCAAATGTAGTCTCGTCCATCAAATGTAGAGAACTGCTGCTTCTGTTTGTCTACAATTCATTGCTGGAGCAGGTTCTTTGAATGTCGTCTCCACATTGCCTACCGTTTACCAGTAAAAGTATGGCAAGTTCGAGGAAATGAAAGCAAACAAATAGTAGATAATAATAAGAATTGGATTCAGGCTGAATTTAAATAAAAACCGTGACTCATTGTAGACAAACCGAAGCTAGGGTATGGCTCTACAAATGATGGAAATACCGCAAGGCGCTTCTTCTATAATCCTGATTTGAGCTCGCAGATTACAGGTGTAGACAAAAATTTAATTTTAAAATTTTCTGTAATTCTCAGAGTTCTAGCAAGTGGCTGCCATATTGATATAGACAAATTTAAAGAGTTGTTGGTAGAGAATCGGCAATTGTATATAGATTTATATGATTGGTACTACATGCCGAGCAGGCATGTAGTACCAATCATATGGATGTGAAATAATCGGCTCATTCTCCTTACCAATCGGTCAACTTTCTGAAGACGCATTAGAAGCCCGACACAAAGAAATAAGGAAAATCCGATTATCTCACACTCGTAAATTCTCGTGAATTAGCTCAAATCAGGATTTGATGAGGGTACTTCTGTTAACTTCTGAATCTCTTATTTCGTCTTATAGAAGGGTTACCACAAAGCAAAGTCTCAGAAAAAATGAAGAGGTTCAGAAATATCTCATGCAAGATGTGCCTGCTGATCTAGACCTAGAAATAGTAAGTAGAGACGATGATAGTTCTGAATCTGATTAATTTTAAGTTATGCTTGTAAATACCTACCTTTTAGGTTATGTTAATAAATATAGAATAAAAACCCTCGGAAATATTATTGCTGAGCAGAGTTATTTGTAAGAAATTGTTGATTGTTTTAAAACTTTATAATAAAATTAAATATTTTAAGCACAGCGTTAGTAAAAATAATTTTTCTATTAATAGTCAAAATTGCAATGTTTTATTAATTTTTTATGTTCATTAAAATGTTAAAATTATGCTGTACTTGAAAAAATTCGCATCATAATGGGATTTTTTTTGTTAAGTTATTTTGTTCAAATTTAGCATTGGCATAAGCTTTTGCTTCATTAAGTATGAAAACTGGCCTGTTTAAAAATAGTCACGTGACTCGTGGTGCCTGTCAAAAATGACATTCTTTTGAAGTTTACAGAAAAACGGCTTATTCGCTAAAATATGAAAAAGTCATATTAAGAAAAGTTGCTTGTTTTTTAGGTTTGAATTCATATACCAAATTTTGGCAAAAAATGGTATTTAGTTTCTTTTTAAATCAAATTTTTAAAAAATATTAATAATTTGAAATTATTTAAAATTTCAATTATCTACTCTTCTAAATTAGTTCATTTATATTTTTGAACCCTAACATATATTTACTACTAAAAAAATGTAATCTAAATAATTTATAAAAAAAATCCTAAAATTAAGCCAAGTATGCATTAAGCTTAACATATTTTTAAGAAGTAATTTTTATTTTTCTCAGAAAAATTATTTTTATGTAATAATTAGGTACAAGAAGTTAATTTATTGTTGGGGTTATTTAAATAAAACAACTTAGGAAATTATATATTTTTTTAGAATTTTGTGAAATAAAAAAAAATCAATTATTGAAATTTTTAGCCAAAATTTCGTATACACATTCAGAACTAAAAAATAAAAAAAATTTCTTTACAAAACTTTTTCGTATTTTTTTAAATAGGTTGTTTTTTGCAAATTTTAAAAATAAATTGCAATTTTGACAGGTAATACGAGTCACCTAACTATTTTTGAATTGGTCGTTTTTTATATTTAATGAAGCAAAAGTTATTGCCAATTTTAAATTTTGACGAAATTAACACGAAAAAACATTCCCATATGATGCGAACTTTTTCAAAGTCACTGTATATTTATTTTGTAGTTAGCGACTTAAAACTTTTTCCAAACTCAGTTTATATTAAGTCCTACTATATAAATTTTGTTTCATTAAAATCCATTTAGTCAAACAAGAGTTATTAATTTTGTACTCTGGGCCCATACATTCACTGCACTATGTGACGTAGCAAAAAAGCGGTATGTGTCAATGTAAAAATTAATTATGAATTATTATGCCCAAAAGCCAAGTGTAGCAAAGGTAGAGAGAAAATAGTGAAATATGGGTAAGAATCCAATATGATGGAACAAAATGGCGCAAAATCAAAATGAAAAGACAAGTTCCGGGTAAAAGAAATTTACCGTTTTTTTATTATTTTATTTAGTCTGTTTATAGAGTCCATACTATTAATAGTGCCCTATATTATCCAATTTCGATTTTATTTTTCCGTTGCTTTTTAAATACATTTGAAAGCCGGTTCTGGCCTTGTACCGGTCAATCTCCTCTTATTATGGCCACCTTCATTTTTTTATTTTGGGATTTAAAGCTCGCTGTTAAACAATTTTAAGCAGACTAGATGCAAAACAGAACTAATAATACTTATCATACCGAGCGTAATTCATGTTCAGCACAGGTCCCTGAATTTGGCAAAATAGGGGTGTCTATCCCCGCTTATTATGTGCATTTTTTGTGCTAATTTTGTATTTTGCGATTTAAAGGCGGTCTTTCACAAAATATTATGCGGACTAGATGCAAAATACTAAAAAACTAATAATAATCATACAGACTGTGGAGGTGGGAAACTATCGAAAACTTACGATATCGATAGGACTATCTACTAAGTCTGAATTGTTTATTTTTGTGATATTGTGATACCGCTAGAATCACCTGTATCCAGTCTATGCTATAGTGGTGAAAGAAGGAACTTGTATGTATATATGAATTAATCGATGCACTTCCGATATTTATATATAGCTCAATCCACAATATCAAACATTTTTAGTCGAAACAACTATGCAAAAAATAGTGATCCCTGCCAGTCTGGTATTTAAGATGTATATTAGAAAGCAGAATCATATAAAATATAACTTCATTTTTTGCTACTTTCACCCTTGACTGCTGCAGCACCAACTGCACTCGGGGCTCGGGGAGTACAAATCTAAAATTTTCTACTTTAAATTACAAGTTTTATTAGTTAGAAAAATTTAAAAAAAAATAGTTATGAAACTGCGTACAGAATTAAATTGCTTTCTACTATATTTAGGCTTTCCAAACATAAATCAAAATATAAGAGTTCTAACCACACTACACCACAACTTGTTACCTTCTAGACGCGCGCTTAGCTAACAAAGTTAGCATCATCAGCAGATGATAAAAACTAAAGTAAATTATCCTAACCCAGAGTATTTATAGGTAAATGTGGTCTCACTTGTTGGTTTGGGTTACACCCGACTGCACCGTTGTCGAGTATAGAGCAATAGAAGACTATAGAGAATAGGCCCTCTGTCTTTATTTAGTGCTTTCCTACCATATTTAACTATTTTTATACTCTCAAATGCATCCAATAATCTATTATTAGATACATTTTTAATTAACGCTTGTCTCTTGTGTTCTTCCGTATCTTAAATGTGCCATGTGTTCTTTAAAGCGAATGTTTAGTTTACCCAACATATTTTAGATCGCAGTCATTACAGCTAATTTCATAGATGCCACTCCTCTCCTTCAACTCGACTTCGCCTTTAGACTTTCCAAGGAGATTTTTCAAACTGTTCTTCGTTTTGTAGGCTACTCTAAAACCTACGTTTTTAAATACTTTTTCTGCACCTCTCGTATATCTGGGATTATATAGGATTACTATGAATTTATTGGGAGCCTCAGTGCTTGAAGAGTAGTGGCATCTTTTAAAATTTCCTTAGGCTAATGTCTATATACTAATTTTTGTACAAAATTATCATTATATATATATATCACTTAGCTATATTTTTAAACCGATTAATTTCATTGTTAAAACGTTCTTTACCTAATGGAAAATTGACTAACCTGTGAGTTAAGAAATGAAATGCTCTCATTTTGTGTTGACGGCAATGAAATGAGTCGGATGTTATATACCTACCAGTATTAGTAAATTACCTATAAATATCAGATTCTAATTTATCATTATTTCTAATAACTAACGTGTCGAAAAAAGGTAAGTACCCATTGTTCTCCATTTCGTACGTAGAATTAATGAAAGGATATTTATTGTAAAGTGTCCAAATTTTCTGTTTTACGTATCTATACCACACCCTTCGGAAATACTTGAGTTTTTTTTTAATTGGGGTTCTAATCTACGCATAAACAAATTTGCAAGGAACAGAGATAAGCAATTGCCCATCGCAGTTCCCTCAAGTTGTTTATAATATTTATTGTTGAAATGAAAAAAAAATTGATTCATACATAATTTTGTGAGAAGCAAATATTCATCAATAATGTCATTCTTCAAATTATCGAATTCAAGTAGTTCCTTTAGGTACTCTAAAGCTAGAGGTATGGGTACACTAAGAAACAATGAGCTTACATTAAAAGATATTAAAATTTGACGTTCTTTTAAGTGGACATTCTTAATTTTATCTAAAAATCCTAACGAGTTAGTAACCTCAAAGTTATCGTACGAGATATTTAATTTGTTGAATTCTTCTATTAACTATTTTGAAATACTGTACGTTGGTGATCCAACAGCTGAAACAATAGGTCTCATAGACTTCCCAGGTTTATAGATTTTGGGAAGGCAATACAGTTTAGATAACTGTGGGATACTAGGTGTCAGTATGAATTTTAGTTTATCGCACACAAGGTTTTTACACTGTTTTAAGGTACTTTTTACTTCTTTGATAACAAGGTTTTCTCAACTAAATTGTAAGGACCAGTTTGAATCAAATTGTCTACTCTTTCAAAATAATCTGTTTTGTCTAGTATAACAACCTTATTTCCTTTGTCAGCTTTTAAATAAAAACCTTCCTTTTTCTTCAGTACAGACAGGACAACTTCAGTATCTTTACGAGAACCATATTTTGACTTGTTAACAACATTTTTTGAGATTTAATTTCTGCAAGTCTCTCTAATGAATCCCTTAGTTGACTCTGGCATGTATTGAATGGAACTTTCGATATTCGCTGTAATAGTTGGTAAAGTATTTTTTAATGGAGGCTCTGCAAAATTCAAACCTTTATTCAAAAGGGCGATTCCTCTATTATCAAATGACTGACAAGACAAGATGGCAGAACAAAATGGCGACCAAATAAAATGTTTGAAATCAGGAAAACTTACCCTTCCAGAATTTTATAGATGTTAGATCCCTAGATGCCAAATATATGTTTCTTCAAATAAGCAGGTCCATCTTCAAGTTCGCGGCGTAGCTAAAAAAATCCATTCACTTACATGCAAAATTTTCGAATATTTTTTGGGAAATCGAATTTGCTAAAACTTCGTTTATGTGCTAATTTGATGCAATAAAAAACGAAAAAAAAACTTCTGTTTTGTCCTCTCGGAAAATTCGCGAATTTTCAAATTTGTAAGGGTTTAACGTGAAAAAAACATTTATTTTTTCCTAGAATGTATGGTTGAACTTCTATGGCGCTCTGAAAATTCGCGAATTTTCAAATTTGTATGTGTTTATTGTAAAAATTTAGTCATATCTTGAGAAATATTAATCCCTCGTCAATATTAATGTGTTTAATGAATTTTTCGGCTCAAAATACTTATAAAACCACATACTATCATACCATGTTCCAAAAAAAATTTCACCGTCAAAATTTTACCTATAAAAATCCATACATTTACACGCAAAATTTTTTTGGGAAACTGATTTTGCTAAAACTTCGTTTATATACTAATTTGATGCCATAAAAAATGAAAAAAAAACGTTTATTTTGTTTTAGGATGTATGGTGAACTTTTATAGCTCTCTGAAAATTCGCGAATTTTCAAATTTTTATGTATTTATTGTAAACATTTAGTCATCGTGAGAAATATTAATCCCTCGTCAATAATAATGTGTTTAATGAATTTCTCAGCTCAAATTACCTATATAACCACATATTATCTTAGGATGTTCCAATAAATATTTCTTAATTCTTGTTCTTAATTTTACCCACACAAATTTTCAAACTTTTTTTGGGAAACTGATTTTGCTAAAACTTCGTTCATGTACTAATTTGCAGCCATAAAAAACATTTATTTTCTCATAAGATGTATGGTTGAACTTTTTTAGCTTTCTGAAAATTTGGGAACTTTAAAATTTTTATGTATTTGTGTGAAAATTTAGTCATATCTTGAGAAATATTAATCCCTCGTCAATATTAATGTGTTAAATAAATTTATCAGCTTAAAATACCTATATAACCACATATTATCATAGCATGTTCCAAAAAAAACTTCTCCGTAAAAATTTTAACCAAAAAAATCCATACACGCAAAATTTTCGAACTTTTTTGGGAAATTGATTTTGTTAAAACTTGGTTTATGTACCAATTCTATGCCATAAAAAACGGAAAAACATTTATTTTGTCCTAGGATGTATGGTTGAACTTTTATAACTCTCTGAAAATTCGTGAATTTTCAAATTGTATGTATTTATTGTAAACATTTAGTCATATCTTGAGAAATATTAATCCCCATCAACATTAATGTGTTCAATGAATTTCTCTGCTGAAAATACTTATAAAACCACATATTATCATAGCATATTCCAAAAAAAACTTCGTCAAAATTTTACCTAAAAATCTATACTTTACGTGCAAAATTATCGAACTTTTTTTGGTAAATCAATTTTGCTAAAACTTTGTTTATTTACTAATTTTGTTCCAAAGAAAACTAAATATTTATGTATTGATTGTGAAAATTTAGTCATATCTTGAGAAATATTTATCCCTCGTCAATATTAATGTGTTTAATGAATTTCTCAGCTCAAAATATCTATAAAACCACATATTATCATAGCATGTTCCAAAAAAAATTCTCCGTCAAAATTTTACCTAAAAAAATTTTACATGCAAAATTTTCGAACTTTGGGAAATTGATTTCGCTAAAACTTCGTTTATGTACTAATTTTATGCCATAACTAATGAAGAAAACGTTTATTTTGTCCTAGGATGTATGGTTGAACTTTTATAGCTCTCTGAAAATTCGCGAATTTTCAAATAATTATGTATTTATTGTAAAAATTTAGTCATATCTTGAGAAATATTAATCGCTCGTCAATATTAATGTGTTTAATAAATTTCTCAACCCAAAATATCTATAAAACCACACAATATCATAGCATGTTTCAAAAAAACTTCTCCGTCAAAATTTTACCTAAAAAAATCATGCGAAATTTTCGAACTATTTTGGAAAAGTGATTTTGCTAAAACTTCGTTTATGTACTAAGTTTATGGCATCAAAAACGAAAAAAACATTTATTTTGTCCTAGGATGTATGGTTGAACTTTTATAGCTCTCTGATATGTCGCGAATTTTCAAATATTTATGTATTTATTGTGAAAATTTAGTCATATCTTGAGAGATATTAATTTCTCCTCAATATTAATGTGTTTAGTGAATTTCTCAGGTCAAAATACCTATAAAATCACATATTATCATAGCATGTTCCAAAAGAAACTTCTCCGTCAAAATTTTACCTATTCGCGAATTTTCAAATTTTTATGTATATAAAATCATATCTTGAGAAATATTAATCACTTAAAGAAGTTCAAGAAGATCTTCGCCAAGTTCGAGACGCTATGGTTAGTGAGCAGGCGGTTGTGTACGCCTAGCAGAAGTAGATTTAAAGGCTAGGAGACCTGCAAAATTCAAAAATTATTGTTATAGCTGAATATTGTTCTGCATATTCTAACGAAGGATAATGCCCAGTCGTATAGCATAGCAATAGTGCGAAACTGAGGGTCTTTCATAAACTGTTTCTATACGAATCCTCAACTAATACACAGCTATTTGTTTCATTTTTGCTAAAAGATAAACGTTTCACCTACCTACGAAAAAAAACCTTTTTAAAGAACTAAGGTCAATATTTATATATATATATATATATATATATATATATATATATTATATATATATATATATATATATATATATATATATATATATATATATATATATATATATATATATATATATATATATATACAGGGTTATGATAAATTTAAGGAATAAATTCATTATCTTGGAAATTAAAAAGGTAATAGAAAAACGCTCGAACCCGTCGATTTAGATTTATCTTTGCTCATATTTAGAAATTATTTTAAACTATACAGGGTCACTCACAAAAGTTGTACAACTGTCATCTTTGATTTTTTCAATATAACGCCTTATTTTTTTCTGCTGATTTGAATTCTCTATGAAATTCTAGACATTTTTGGTATAACATAACCTATACTGAAAATCAACTGTTCTCGAAATATTCTTATCTAAATAAAACCTGTGTATTTAATAACCTATCGGACATTTGTATACCCTACCTATGTCTGTCGCGTAATCCCAAAGAAAAATGACTTTGTCACTGTCACTGTGTTGACAAGTCATATAATTTATTTACGATCTGCCATTTTGATTTCAAATATTGACTATGCGTTTAACAGAGAAAGAAAGAATTGAAATTCTAATAATGCTTGGTACTGGTGATATGACTAGGACACAAAAAGAAGTTTGTCAGCTGTTTAACAACAGATATTCTCATAGGCAATCTATTATTCAGTCTGCAGTGAGCAAAATAGAAAGGAAATGGACGGATACTGGTAGTGTTACGGACCGCTTTGGAAAAGGTCGCCCTAGGATCTCAGATGAAAAGAAACTAGACGTTCTCTTAACTTTTCAAGATAATCCACATTCCTCAACTATTGAAGCAGCCTATGATAATGATATACATCAAACAACAGTTTCCAAATTTTTGAAAAAAGAAAATTTTTATCCCTATAAAGTGAAATTCGTTCAAGAATTAATAAATCATGATCCATTATTTGTCAAAAGAATTTGTTTCACAGATGAGGCAACATTTTGTCTCAATGGAGAAGTAAATAAACAAAATTTTAGACACTTGGCACAAGAAAATCCTAACTGGTACAGGGAAAGTTATACACAGTATCGTCAAAGTGTTAATGTATGGGCAGGTATTGCAAGCAATAAAGTTATAGGTCCATATTTCTTTGATTCCTCACTAACGGGGCAAATGTATCTTCAATTTTTGGAAGAGAATCTTATACCAGCATTAGCTACCCTACATCCTAATGTAAACGATCCGGATCTTCCCAGTGAACTGTTATGGTATCAACAGGATGGGGCACCACCCCATTTTGCAGCTGATGTCAGGAGATACTTAAATGAAACCTTTCAGACACGATGGATTGGGCGACGTGGGACAATAGAGTGGCCAGCAAAATCGCCGGACTTGAGCCCGTTAGACTTTTTTCTTTGGGGTATGTGAAAAACGAAGTGTATAAAAATAAGCCACATACTATTGAAATTCTTAAGGATCGTATTCGAACTGTTATAAGAAACATTCAATGTGATACAGTTACTAATGAGCAGCAAGAGTTTTTCCATCGTCTAGGGCATTGTAGAGCTGTAAATGGTGGACATTTTCAAAAGTTAATAAAGTAGTTTTCTTATTTAATTTCCTGATATGTGTTTTATGTTTTATTTAGATAAACATATTTCGATAACTGTTGATTTTCAGTATAGGTTATGTTATACCAAAAATGTCTAAAATTTCATAGAGAATTCAAATCAGCAGAAAAAAATAAGTCGTTGTATTGAAAAAATCAAAGATGACAGTTGTACAACTTTTGTGAGTGACCCTGTATAGTTTAAAATAATTTCTAAATATGCGTAAAAATAAATCTAAATCGACGGGTTCGAGCGTTTTTCTATTACCTTTTTAATTTCCAAGATAATGAATTTATTCCTATTTATTATAACCTTATATATATATATATATATATATACCCTATATATATATATATATATATATATATATATATATATATATATATATATATATATATATATATATATATATATATATATATATATATATATATATATATATATATATATATATATATATATATATATATATATATATATATATATATATATATATATATATATATATATATATATATATATATATATATATATATATATATATATATATATATATATATATATATATATATATATATATATATATATATATACATAATAAAAATAGAAACATACATTGAAAAAAATGCCATAATTTGTACTTTCTGATGTTTTGTTTTTTCTAAATTTATATTCCAACGATTCAGGGAAAATACTCTAACTTTTGTAATTCAACCTTTCATATAGAGCTAATTGTATTTTTAGGCTTATATTTGGACCAGTAGATAACTCCTATATTTGAAGAGGCAGAACAAGAAATCTTAACAACAAAAAAATAATTGAACGTCAAAAAATACTTATGGCCTAGAATCGGTAGCACACCAAAAAAATCTAGAAAAGTGAAAAAGATATCGGTGCAACCCACATCTGTTGCAAGATAAGTGCATTCTTGTGACCGTCGGAAATATCATGCTGGACGAAAAGTTTTAAATTTAACAAAAAAATAAATGAAGGTTTCTCTTGATTAGCAGGCATATGTTCAGCAAAATATTAAAGTACGTGGTAGATGGTAAATTGGACGCTCAAGTTTTTTTATTTTCTAGAAATTGTATATTATTTTTCCTTGCTGACATTCTCATATATGTATATATATATATATATATATATATATATATATATATATATATATATATATACATATCTATGGTTATTTATTTTATTGATACTTTTGTATCCTTGACACCGAATTCAAGTAAATGATATTCAGGAAAGCATAAATCCTATTTTATAATATTGTTGTCATCAATCGTAAGGATTTCTTAGAGATTATTATTGCAATAAAAATATAAAAAATAACAAGCAATACTAATAAACGGACATTTTCGAAAGTATACTAATAAAATAAGAGAAACTAAATATCTGCAGAATTATGTTGTTTGTTTAGAGCTCGCTTCGAGTGTAAACCAAACAAATTGATTCATTACACTAAGTTTTTCAAAAGAAAACATCCTGTACCTTCAAATATTCAATTTTGCTTGTACTATTGATAATTGATATCCAATTTATTTTAAGTAATACTATATGTCTCAATAGCAGACCAGGAAAAGTGTTTATTTGTATGCGATATCGACCGTTATTTACCCAGGCGCTATTGAACGACAATGAACTAACGCGCGTGGTTTATGGTCAGCGGGCGTATGCTAGGCTGGATACGAAAGACAATGCTATCGGGGCCACGTTTCTAGAAGCCTACTGCTGGCTCCTTTTTGAATATTAATTTAATTCTTAAAAATCAAACCCGATGTTTTACTGATAGTTCAAGAATTCTCGATAGTTTCGATAGTCCAAAACTATCGATATTATAGATAGTAGCATCGATAATTTCTCATCTCTAGTAAAGACCGTAATTTGTTAAAATATTTAATACACCCATAATTACCGAGGCGTATTAACCAAAATCAAAACGGGTAATGGACACATTTAAATTTTAAATGAGCGATTATAAATGCTGTGCAGGGATTTTTTACAAATTGGTCGGAATTATTTGTCCGTGTGCCATCGCATGCAGTAACAAAAAGCGAAAACACAATATGTTTAAGCGGCGATTACTATTCGTTTATTACTGATTCACACGCAAAAAATTAAAAACCGGAGGATGGATATGCACGAACGACTATCTATTTTCAGTTCATTATTGCCGCAAATTAAAAAATTAAAAACAATTAATCTTTTCGACCATCCCACTAAGCAAAAAGAAATATTCCTATGTCTCCCCATTGATTGATGTTTCTCGGTTTCGTTGCTACGTTTCGAATTTTGACATAGTGTGATTGCATTAATTTGTTATAATACTTTCCTTTGATGTGAAACTGACCTATAAAGGAGGTACATTTCCCGTTTATCGCTCAGTGGCACTCCAAGCATTGTTATAACAACTTTTCACATGACTCCTTGATTTTTTTAACCCTGCGTAATTCTTTAATTTTTACAACTAAATAATAATCACTTTTCTCTTATTCTATTTAACTTTTATGGACTTTTATACATTATTTTTTCCTTTTTCCTCTTGTGGGTGATAGTATTGACCCAAGCCAAATTGGGCTAAATAACGGCCTAGAATATACTAGTGGTCAGTTGAACTCTGGCAGAATTTATTGTTAACTTGAATGTAGCTGTAATATTTTTTCTGTTTTTGATATTGATTATTTTGTACTGTTGAGATAAACTCCTACCCAAATGAAAGAATAAATTTTATTACGTTTTCTAGAATTTCTGAGTTTTTTTTCATTTCTTTTATTTATTTATTTTCGATATCTTAAAAATCCATTTGTGAGAAATGTTGGAGAGGTCGATTTTCTGCATTATGTCGCCTTTTCCTAGCGTGTGCCGACACTTGGCCGAAAGTGAGAACGAGGACTACTAAGCTGAAAACGTTATACAGGCGACAACAAAGACGTGATGAGGCGATAAAAAGGCTTAAGCAAAATATCAAGTTTTTCCAGACCCAGGAGAGTGGTAATAATAATGAATATAACTTATGAATATGTTAATAATAATGAATATAAGGAATGTACAGTGCTAAGGAAAATTCATGACCTTTTACCGATTGCGACAAAAAAACCAGATATTGACACTAGTGAGAGTGACCATGGACCCCTAGGTATGATAGATAGATAGATAGATCTTTATTGATGTCAGTACACAATAAAATTGCATTTACACAAGTCAAAATAACAATAAATGAATAAAGGACAATGTATTATAAAAGAAAAAAATGCCTACATATTGATTTAAGCGCTATACTATATAAAAATGTAGGTATGTAAGACATTCTTAAGAATAGTTAAGAAAAAACAACACAAAAACATTTCTTGCAAACGTACAAAAGTAAAATGCATAGGTTTGCAATCACTCCATAACAATTTTAAAAATTCTGAAAATTGATGCGTAATAGTCAGTGGATAATGCTAAAAAGTTTCATATGTACCTATCATAATAAAATACAATTAGAAAATAATAAACACTTAAAAAAACACAGTAACCGAAACTAAAAGTGGAAGCCACTATTAAAATAATCCTGAAAAGTATAAAAAGCATTCTGCAGAAGGTATTTTTTCAAGGTGTTCTTAAAGGTGTTCATCTCTAAGGCTCTAATATGAAAGGGTAAGCAATTGAAAAACTTTGGACCATAATAGTTAGTGCCCACCCTGGCCCTAGTGAGGCGGAGATGGTTAATTATTAGATTAGTGCCATGCCTTGTCTGATAGTCATGTACATCATATGCGAGATAAAAGATTGTTGTTGTTTAAAAATCAACTTAGCATGTGGAGCATGACCCCACTCTAGTACGGCATAAGACATGAAAGAGCCAAAGTAGCCATTGAAATTGATTGACTGGGTTTTGCCAGTCTGTTAGTGACAAACCAGTCTTCGATGTTTGAGGCAATTTCAGAGATACATGAGTTTTCAATCTGCGAAGGGAGATAAGAAGTGAACGTTGCGGTATCGTCAGCAAACAAAATTAGGTTTTCCGCCGACTGGAAGTTGGCAAGGTCATTTATATCAATCAAAAAGAGCACAGGACCAAGCACAGAGCCCTGGGGCACATCGCACTTGTCTGCCTTACTAGTGGATGTGACTTGATTGCAATATACAAACTGGGTCCTATTAGATAAATATGATTTTAGGAGACCTATGCTCTCTGGCTGAAAACCATAATAAGGAAGTTTCTTCAGTAGGATCTCATGGGAAATGCAATCGAACGCCTTTGTAAGATCTAGACAGCAGGCATAAGTATTGCAGCCATTCTCAAAACTCTCAATCACATGCCTCACAAGACAGTCAATAGTATGAGTAGTAGTCCTTTTGTTGACTTGAAGTGTCTTGTAATCTGTGCTTTCAAGGCGCACTCAAACACCTTGGATAGGATCGGTAGCAACGAGATATGGCGATAATTAGTGAGATCATCTGGAGAGCCCTTATTTGTAAAGATAGGGACAACTTTTGCTATTTTGAGTACTTTGAGGAAACCCTGAAGTGCTATGGCTTGGTTTATAAGTCTGGTAAAGGGATATATTATCACATTTTTTAAGGTTTTTATTATTTTTGTATTTTTGTTGTAGCAGTCTGTAGCTCTACTATTTATTATGTCACCAATTACTTGTCTAACTTCATTATAGGTAATTTGATTGAAGTATAAGGAACAATTTTCTCTACATTGTTGAAGGTATTGTGAGAAGTGGTTATTGGAGGCTGGTAAAGACTGAATAACTAAATTAGCAACATCAGAAAAATAGTTGTTGATTGCTTTAGCATTCAAACTTTCTGAGAGAGTAGAAGGAATGGATGGCTGATCGTTTTTAATAACCTTCCACATGGCTGACTGGGAATTTGCTGCAGTAGTAAAGAAGTTATCGTGAGCAGTTACTTTCGATCTTAAAATCTCATTATGGTATGCCTTCCTGTACTTCCTCACTGTTTCGGCGGGAACTAAACAGCGATTTTGTCTGTTCAAATCCACAAGAAGACGTAATCGTTCACGCATATCTTTTAAGTTATTATTGAACCAAATAACTTTTGATTTATTGCTACCTGTATTAATTAGTTTAGATTTGAAAGGAAAACAAACCTCAACCGCATCAACGATAGTGTTAGCAACTCTTCTAAACTTCAGTTCAATGTCGGTGGTCATATCCTAAATATAGTCCCACGATTCACTTTCTATGTTGTTATAAAGAACATAAAGCCCTTCCTCAATAATTGGCCTGTGATTTACTCTGCTACTACTCTCACGTTTGTTGAGTATATTGCAAACTTCCAAAACACCATGGTGGTCCGATATGTGACGAAAATGTGTACATCATTGGCATATTAGTGAAAATGTTGTCAAGACAATTTTCACATCGAGTGTTAAAAGAGACTACACCATGCCGATTAAAGGTTCGAAAAAGGTTAGATACCTCAAGAGCTTTGGAATCCTCGGTGTTAAAATATTGGGAGATCTATAAATTGATATAATTTTTATCTCATATTTATTAAGATATACTCCGGCAGCCTCACAGTGTTGTTCAGAGCACAATTTATCAAAATTTATTGGGTTAGATTGAATTTTTGTTTTTAGATAGATGGCAACACCAACATGTATTTTTATGTCCCTACAGAAACCAGCAGCTGTAACATAACCTTCTAAATTGTCTTATTGTGAAGACATTGTACATTAGCATGTAAGATGGAAAAAGAATTTTCATTACTTGATTTTTTTCATTCGATTAGGATCTGGGCGAGCTGATTGGACAAAAAAACGTTCTTTCACTCCGTAGGGGATTTGGTTGTTGATTTCTTCTCTCAGATCCTTTAGCACTATCCTCTTTGCTAGCAAGAAGCGTCTGTAATCTGCTTCTGTATTCTGTGTTCATACTTTGCCAATGTCTGGGATGTTTTATGTGATTATCGCAAAGGTATTTTATAAAACGTTTTTTGTAGTTGTATTCAATTTACCATCCATAATCTTTTCTCATAAATGAAATATAGGAAGGTAACTCAACAATAATCACTCCAGATGTTTTTGTTTGAAAATAGTCTTTGACTTTTTGATTCTGGTTTTTAATTAACTTATGCAGTGCCCTCTTCCCTGGTGGTGCTCATGGCGATTCAACAATCACAATGTTTGTTATATGTGATAGTCGGTATAATATGTCCAAAGTTTTATTTTTAACACTATTTGTTAAGGAGACCTCTGGACCCATAAAAATGACTATATAGTTGTTAATTCCACTATACTTGCCATACGCGTTTACAATTTCGACCAGTTTTTCTAGTGAAAGTTTGAAAGTTTTTTCCGCTGTTGACAATTTACATCAAACTCAGAATTTGTGTATTTCTTTATCATAAGACCAGATCCTTGTGTGGTACAACAGTCACCCACTATCAATATTTGAGGTTTTGTGTTCGGAACAGCAATAGAGAGAGCAACATCATTTTGGCCAGAATTTATATGACATTCTAAGTGCTCAGTTTGTGTTTTTTTTGTTACATATATGTTCTTAATTGCCTCACACAGTAATGCTTCATAGTATATGCCATTATCATAGTCGGTCATGGTGCCTGTTGTTCTAGCGGTAGCGGTTGTTTGGGTATACGTTGAACTCCTGGGTATGTCATTAATTAATGGAGAAAAAACCTAACCTAGGCCCTGGGGCACCAGGAAATTGCGAGCAAAGCTCAACTCAATTTATGACGTGGGAATTAATCCCATTAGAATTGACTCCACCCACGCACACATGGAAAGACAGATTGTCAAGGGTTTTTACCCCCTTGCTACCCTCTCAAGGGGTTGCAAATGAGATGGGACCTGTTTATCTGTCACCCTCTCCCCTTTGAGAGGGGGGTTATCAGGTGGCAAGTCCCTTGGCACCTCTGAAATCGCCCGAAAACGCGGAGGCTGAGGTGGAGACTTTACAGCACGAATTTACCCCTAAACAGGGAGTGCCATGCGGACAAACTGTCGATCTGGTTTCCTTGTTCTCTCAGGAATAAGGAAATCAAGTGACAAAAGTTTTACCACTCTGGAATGGGCAAGGGAAGGCTTGTCGGAAGTGCAAGTCCGCAACTACCAGATTGTTATGTGTGTGTGAGTTAAACGGGATTCCTTATGTGAAGTTGGAAGAAAGATTCTGACGTAAATACAGTAAAACGCCGGTTCCGACCGGGCGGAGGTGGACTCGTGGTATTTTCCAATAACAAGAATTGTTTGATATCTCAAAACAATTAAATTATAGTTAGGACTGTATTACATAATAAATAAATTGAGTTTTGTATGGTTATGCTTGTGAGCACCTTTATTTTTATTAACACTTTTACAAAGAAATTAATGGATCGGCCAATAAATGACTTAACTTTTGATGTCGGAAACTTCAAGTAGCACACGACTTTTCTCAAGGTACCTTTGGCTGTCGTAGGGAGGATTCAGAGGGTGGAGGTGCATTAAAAATAAAATATGTCCAAAAGGGACGCAATTTTCCAGAGGGAAAATTATACAAATTTCTATATGACGTCTGAACACTAACTTGTACTATTACAGAGTATGTGTCACTTTAGTGGTATATTTTACGCGACATTTATTTAAATAGAGATATCTGGTCACAAGCAGAAAATTTTAAAATAACGTAAAATTTTCTTTTCCTTTTTTAATTAAAGAACTAACAAGAACCCTGAGATAAAGAGAAAAAAGACGTTTTAGTTAAGGGAAAGGGCCACCCTCGGAGTGAACACCTTATATGTTCTGCAACTGAACAAAATCGTAATAACTTTATATACAATCATCGCTTTAGTTTCAAAACAATAGCAGATTCAGGCCTCTAGTATAGTATATCACATAACAAAGGTTAAAAGTGGTAGTTTTTAAACAAGGAGGTATTTAGAAATCCCTCGAATTTGAAAACAATAACTTTGACACGAGTAATGTACACTATTTTTCCTACACCAATTTTTCCTACACCAAAATGTTTAGTAGAACTGTTATATTTTATATTTTGTATATTTCAACACTAGTGTTAAGAAAACTTTTTCAATACTAGTGTTGAAAAAATTGTCACCCATTACGACAGCTGTGACATTGACACAAGACTGTCGTGTTTATAAGCACACGTGTTGAAATAGTATATTACATACCTAGGCAGAAAGTGTTTCATTCCTGTCGAGATAAAAGGATGGTTGAACCATTTCTCGTGACAAGAATACATTTTAAATGCAAATGACGATGTTTTTGTGACAAATATAACAATGTGAGAAATTAACAAAGTAAGACTCCTTTATAACCACAGGCTCCATCACCATCAACAAATAAAAAGTCAAATTGACATTTTGACAATGACTACTATAATACTAAACACAACAAGGATACAAAATTGAAACATTTTCGTTATTCAATAAATATGGACATTTACTTGGGTGGAAAGTGATATTTACCCAGATGGACAGTGATCACCTTCCACCCAGGTAAATGTCACTTTTCATCTGGATAATAGCCAGTCAGAAATACGTTTTTTTCAAACTCGTAAAATGTCCACATTACATACGTGGTTGCAAATACATTTTTTTTCTATCCCAGTTAACAGCAGTGGCGGCTATTCGAAGGAAGTAGAGGAAGTACCTCTTCCTCAAAAATAACCTGGCAAATTATTTTTAACACACTTTAAAAATCAATACAATATACTAATTTTCAATATTAAATCTAATTCATTTCATTAAAAATTATGAATAATTGCAATGTTAAATTTAATGCATTCATAGTATTGCCGCTGGCCGCTCGTCAGAAACCTAGACGCAACACACAAAACGAAATGATATACTTACGCATTTTAAGCAAATCCGTATGTGCGCCCACCGCACCGGCAGCAAACTCGCTTGTGTCAATCCACCAACGGAAGAGCCACGTGCGAGCTCGGTAAAAATCTTCAAGCGAGAAAAAATAAAAACAATGACTGAAAATAATGCGTTACTTTGGCAACGAGAGTATCGCATGTACGAAGACCGCGCCTTTAGGGAAGAGCCGCAGTTTAACGCTTCCGTTTGTATTGTACGTAAAGTAAATCGCCGCTTTATTCAGTATTTTATCGGCAGTCTTTTATTTTATTCTTTGGAGGAGTGGCGCGTGTCTGTGGTTGAAAATGAATTCATTTGGTTCCGTTAGTGACATTGTTTGTAGTTTGTTAGAAACTCCATTTTCCCGTTGGAAAGAAGATGACAAAAAGGACGTTTTAATTAAAGGTCGACAAACAAGTGTGCTGACAATTAATGCCAAAAAAGACATAAAAAATTCTGGTAAATCCTACAATATTCACTTAAAAAATTCTTGGTTTTCTGATTTTAAGTGGCTGTGTAGAAATGGATATTTGCAAAAAATTGTTGGCAAGCGGTGCCCATTCTAGACCTTATCTGTCCTACTTTTCTCTATTTTTTTACCCACGAGCCGCCACTGGTTAACAGTGTATTTTTTTGTAAATTTCGTAAGTGGTGGTAAGAATATAATTAGGATTTTTTGCAGAGTAAAATTAATTAATGTTATTACATTGAGATTTTAGTAACAACATAGTATGGTGAATCACTTACGTTACTTAGTTTACGTTATGAAGCTTATATAATATGTAGGGCCGGTTTTGGAATTTATGTTCAGTTATACCAGTTTTTACACCCCTCGAAAAAGAAAAATTTTTTGTTGTTATTAGGCAGCAAAAATATTTAACTCTAGAGTAATTGATTAGATCGGTAGGACATGTGACAAATTGATGTTGCGTAAGAAATTAGCACAGGACGCAGAGGATGTGATCGTTTCCTGCAACTAAACGCTCGGAGGAATGCCAACATTACTGCTCCGGAGCTGCAAGTTATGGTGTACAACAGCCATGTCAAACTCAAAGTCACTGATGGGCCAAAAGCATGAAGAACATCGACTAGGTGGGCAGTAAAATCTTATCTTAAAGAAGACAAATTACTGAAAATCTTGAGAAAAAGTACTATTATAGGACAAGTCTGTTTATTAAATTTCCAATAAAAAGGACATTACAAAAAACTACAAACATTAAATTCTTTTGCCAGATATTTGACAACTTTTGTCTTTAATTAAGTTGTCTATTTGTGGCGCGAATTTATCGGCGGAAATAACTTTTAAAACTGCGTGCAAGTGTGCGTCCGTCAATCGTGATCTTGCGGGAGATTTGTTTCCTTTCATCAAAGAAAATAGTTGTTCACACTTATAGGTACTTCCAAATATTCACAGGATTTTACAGGCAAATTTTCTCATTTCTTGGTATTGAACAGGCAAGTACTTATAATATTCGAATGTACACTATCAAAGTTTTGTTTTAAATGGGTTTTACCCTGGATCTCAATTACTTTTATTTGCAAGTAAGGGGGAAGTTTATCAATATCGATAATGAAAAGACCAGTAAATAGAGAAAAATTATTTTCTTGGGTCTTAAAATCCTGAAAACGCTTCTCAAATTCTGCCAGAAGGCTTTTCATTTTCTCTGAATATATTTTGTATGATATTGGGACACTTGTGCTTTCCTGATATGCCTTACAAGTGTGACAGATTATCCTCTGCTAACTGTTTTTCCCACATCATCTTACACTTGAAAGCTTTCACATGATCATGCATATATGTAATAACTTGACGTGGTCCTTGCAATTTCGTATTTGCGTCCGACAAGTGTTTTGTGATATCTGTCATAAATGAAAGATCTTGTAAAAAAGGTACATCGCATAATAAGCTGACATCTTCTCCTTTTGTTTCTATGAAAACGCGTATTTCTTCTTTGAGTTTCCAAAACACGTCGAGTACCATAGAACACGAAAGCCATCGCGCCTCTGCATAATATGGTAAACTAGTGTACTTACTTTCTAAATCACATAAAAATGCAGAAAACTGTCGCTGATTAAGGCCTCGTGACCTTATGAAGTTTAAAATTTTTTTCACTGACTTTAAAACACTTTCCAATTTGATCACTTTTGAGCATAAAACTTCTTGGTGGATTATACAATGAATATGATGAAAATCTGGTTTGTCACTGTCTGTTTCTCTGATCTTTGTAATATTTTAACGAAGCCATTTTTTACTCCAGTGCATCGTTGCAACGGAACACAGTTTTGACAAATCTAAATTGTACTTTTGCAGAAGTCCATAAACAGCATTGAAAATATCCTTCCCAGTTGTTGTATCATGCAATGGTACTAATTCCAGTAATTCTTTATACACATTGATATCTGTATCAACCGCACGAAGAAAAACAGCGAGTTGCGCCACACCACACACATCCGTACACATCCCGTCACGGGCAATAGAAAATGCAATGAAGGAGTCTGATTTTGTTTTTATCTGATTACTTATATTGGCAGCCAACTCAGTAACACTTGCAGCGACAGTATTCCGGGATAAGGATATATTTTGAAATGCCTTCACGCTCCCGGGACTTACAATTTCCGCGGCCTTTACGAGGCACTCTTTTATAAATTCACCTTTGTAATAACTTATGAATAGGGCTTGAATAAGGTATCTCTTAGGGTGGTTCATTTGCTCTTCTGTCCAGGTTGTTGGATAAAGAAAGACGCTTACTAACAACACCTTCTATTGACTCTTACTATGACTACAATAGTACAGCCCAAGGGCCGGACCAACAAGGTCCGCCCTTGCCCTTACTACCACTCTCGTCTATAGCTAGTTACAATATCCCTGTATCTCGGACTGCATACAGTACATTGCCATTAGCACGATGCCTCGTCAGCGTGCTCATTTCGCAATTACATATTAAACAATTGCAATATACTAATAATAACAATCCGCTATACAGGGTGATACTTTTCCATACTACACCTTCCCCCTTTTTTGGGAAGAATGATTTAACTATCTGTTGAATCATTCTTATGATAACAACAATTTAATAACAGCTATACTTTAGGAAAAAAACTACTTAGACATTGAAACTTTATAAGTTAAAACGTGCATTTTAATTAATTCTAAAATATTTTGGAAAAACATTATGTAGCATTTAATAAATCTACAGAAATTTACAATGATATTTGGCAATGTAAAAATTTACACATCACATTAGCAAAAGTAACTTTGTACAAAGCTATCTTATGTGATGGTATTTTAATATATAATAATTTACTAGCTCATTAAGAAGTGTTAGAAATATTTTTATATAAAAAAAACAAAAATATTTTCTGGAAAAATTGCTAAATTTTTAGGAATTAATTTCATATTTTACTTTAGTTTTTTTTTATTATCTGTTAATTAATTAAATACTTATTTTTTTTTTTTTTTATGTATATCATATTAAGTGCATTTGTAATTGTTTAATGTTAGCTTATTTATTTACTTTCCGTATAATAAACGAAACAGTTGGTTGAGAATAAATTGAAAAAAAATCTTAATACTAGCCTATTATAAAAGTAATAGCAACTGTTGACTGAGCTCATGCAATTAGCATTCTAGCTAATGGCTTTCACTATGGCCACTTGTGAAAGACATCGCTGTTTGGATAGAGTTAGCTAAATGCTCATTTGAGTTATTTGGTTTTAGGATAGGTATATATTTTAACAGCTTTTTGCATAGTTTTGTCAACAAATTAATAAAATATAAATTTAAATAAATATAAAATGATATAAATTCAAATAGTCAATATCTTGCACATCAACATAGTCGTAACACTTTTTCGGACTTTATACACATAATAGGGCGTACGCTAATATAATATAATATTGTAAGTTTTATTTCCATTAAGTAAATTTTATTGTCTTATGAGTTTATAAGTGATTAAACTCGACATGTATTGACATGGATTATATATATTTATTTATTAAGATTGTAACTGAAGACCTAGAAATAGTATATGTGTTGTTCAGACTCATATTATGACGTACTAATAGATTGAGATTATTATATGTATTATTAGATTGGGACCATCAGATGTTAATTTTTATTGCGTCATAGGTAGCTTCTTCAAAAAAAAAATTCTTATTATAAATATTTATTTTTATTTAGCTCATTTTAATTCCTTTCTCCGACATTTTTACCATTCTTACTCCTTACCTTATACTTTAATTTCTTGTCTATTTTCCCACTTTACATATTTTGTATTTTGCATGCATTTTATCAATATAATTTCTATAATGTCGACATTTTCTAATAATATACAATTTATTCCGAAATTTTATTTTCTACTCATATTTCCTCTTTCCAGTTACCTCAACGATGTACCTAAGTCTTACGCCGATCGGTGATTCTGGTCGAAATATTACTCGTGAATTCACATTATATTTTATGGGTACCCTGTGGGATTTCTGCAATAGGCACTATTTTCATAATTATTTTTCATTTAATAGGCAACGCTTCCTTCCATCAGCCCATCTAGCTTAGATAATGGCGCATATAAACGCCTAACTTACCATTAATGAATAGGAACGTGCCCTTATTTCTTTTCTCAATACTTTCTGTGCAGACCAGCTAATATCTATACGCGGTAGGACTTTCATACATTTGAGGTTGATCACTTCCTTTCCTGTATGGTTCCTATCTTATTTAAGTATGATATTGACTGTTGCACATTCCAATTTAAATACTCATACATTCTCCAATCTTTCTAATTTTCTCTACCATTCCTAACTCCAACTTTGTGATCATCAGCCACCGATTAAGGCTAAAGCAATATTTGCTCTAAAAAATATCACCATTAATGATCTAAGTTTTCCTTTTCATTAGCGCTAGTATTTCTTTCATTCTCGTTAATACCCGGAGAAAACTTACTACTACCTACTGACTTATATCATTGTATAATAATAATAATACTGCTACTGTCTAAGCTTCGCAAATTTTAATAAAATAGGCTTTTCATTGCGAGAGAGTTACTATTTTTTTTTTTTATAAATGTATCAGGGACTTTAATAAGGTTCAGCTAAAAATTTGATGCAATATAATTAATGTCTAAGTAAGTTATAACACAGGAGGTTATTTTTTTTTTCTTATTATTATAACGATGAAGTTAATACTCTAGCATACACACACCTTCTCTTACAAAAAAAATACATTATACTTCTAAATATAAATAATAATTAGATAATATTGTTATCCAAGATATTATTTTAAAGAAATAATTACGTACATTATTGCTTGAACTCAAAGTAATCCTAATAAATTTAAATAAATATGACCTAAAAGCTTATTCTGCATATTACATAATATACTGTTGAACTCTAGGTATCTTTATTCTTAGACAAGATTCCTTGTCTAAGTATTTAATGGTATTATATAGTAGTCAGTTTACCATGATAAGAAAAAGGAGTATATTATTTATTCGATATATGTTTATCAGAATCTTTAGGTTAAATTTATTGTTCGTGTATTTTTTAGTCAACAATCATAAATTAGAATGAAAAACTGCAGCAATAAATAAGCATATTAATTTTTGTTGCAATTGCAATGTTCCAATTTGAACGTACTAGATATTCTACGAAATATCATTGTCAGCATTATTACTAGGTCGCAGTCGGTCCTTGCATGTTTATTATAACAATTAGTCAATGAACTAATGATTTCAAAATTTTATACATGTGATAGAAGGAAATTATAAAAATTATTTAGCTATCCTGAAAGTTTATTAATGCTTATACTTTGAATTTTATTTAACTTTGTAATGTTAGTATTAAAATCATATTTTATCTGACATTTCAGGAAAGCGTGTATAATTTCCCTTGTCTTTAGCAAAATTTTATTTTGAAAAAAAAATAGATGAATGAACATAGGTCACATTAGAAAAAAATTTAGCATAAAAGATATTAAGTTGCAAAAAATACCAAAATTAACGAGGTCGATACTTCATGATTTATAAAACTGAAAAAGTTTATTTCACAAGTGATTTTTTTTTTTTTATCAAATTTAATTATCGAAATTACAATATAATTTTAGTCCAAGAAACGGTTAGATTTTATATTAAGTATGACAAGACAATTTTCATTTTTGTTATAATATATTGTAGCAGCTGTTTTTACGTACTTTCTTGATTCGATATTTATATTTAAAAGTTGAAGCTAAAGTTCAGGGAACACGGGACTCATGTTAAATCTATCCATGCTTCCAATTCAGCCAACCCTTATTAAACATCAACCATACGTTTTAAACCAGCCTAAAATTTCATACTATACTTCCAACAAATCGCTAGCTGGCCACTTTATTTTAATCTTTCCTGTTTACTTATACATACATGCATATTTACTATTTAATATAGTCAAAAAAATATCATTGTACCTACCCTATAAAATGATTGTGTAAAGCAGTTTTTCAATTATCAGGATTCTCTAAAAAAATATTTACTTATTTTGATTTTTTTTCATAAATTCAGTATAAAAATCATGATTTATCAATAAAACAAAAATAATCTGTTTAGCAGCCTCAAATTATTCCACCACAAAACAAAACTGATGGCTATTAAGAATGATACTATCAAAAATCAAATTAAAAGCAGTGTGTTTGTACGACTGTGTGTGTTTTAAAGTATTGAGTACTTAAATAAATTAGAAAATTAACTAATTTTTTTTTGAGATACTAAAAAAATAACTAAATTGTAGATATTCTTCAACAAAATGTTTTGTACTTAATCCATCCGAAATGCTCAGATTGTGTAAAATGTGTGACGTATTTACTCATTTAATAACGTTAGCAAAATTCAATATTAAAAATTACAACCCGTAGTGACTTTGCAGAACGATAATTTTCTTGTTTGAAATACTTTTTTGAAACACACAAAAGCATTTAAAGAATTTGAATATTATTTCCACTAAAAAGCGATACTTTAAGGGTTATGAAGCGAACAACGAACTTTGATATTGTGTTATATTAGTTTAAAAAAAGTCAATACAAAGAACTAATAATATTTTTTGTGAGGATCTCAATTTATCGCTTAATTTAATTCCTTAATGAATTCTAATATAAAACTGAGAAATTTATTGCTTTAGTATTTTTATGTTTGTTAAAATTAAACAGTTCAGTAAAATGACGCCACATCTTTTTAGAATGCATGGTTTTGGTAACAACAAAATAAGTAGGTTAGCATGAATTTGCTTTGTTAATCAAACTTTTAAAATGTTGTTTGCTTATTAGTCTCAATTGATCCGATTGATACATAAAAATATCATTCTCTAAGGTTTTAATGAATACTATTAATAATTATATTGGATACCTATAATAAATTAAAATTAATAAATAGCAAAACTCTCAGCCCAAGTCGTCTTGGCATAATATTACGAAGTTTAGAATAATATCTACGTCAATCAACATCTGATGTCCACTATGAGTATTTTTTTTTTTAAATTTGTTTTTTCTTATTTTAATATATTACCTATTTTTAAATGTGCATCCTTTCCTTTTGCGAGAGATAAGAGATTAAAAAAAAATCATTATTAATTGACATTTGTTTCTAAGACGAGAATTCATTTGTTACGTAGGTAGTGCTTAACGGTTTTAATAATTTTGCTCCCTAAATTAATATACACTTACTTACAATTTTATACTAAATATCAACAAAATTTTATAAAAACACACCCTATTTAAATTAAAACGACATATTGTCCGATAATAATCTTAAATTCTATTCTAAAATGACTTATTGCCTGTTAATAATTCTATTACCTTAAGTTTATTGATAGTTCTAGTACCTTAAGCCTACAATTTATGTCTTTTATACACCAATTTTTCGTTCTTTCCAAACCCCATTTCCATATCTTATTTTCGTTCTCTCTTGAACCTAAAATAAAACCTAAAAAAAAATGTCCTTCTGGTCCATCTGGTTTCTTGGATAATCATGTTCTTAATTTATACAGCTCTTTGACGCAGGATCTTTAAGGCAAGGATCGCCATGTAATAACTTATGAATAGGGCTTGAATAAGGTATCTCTTAGGGTGGTTCATTTGCTCTTCTGTCCAGGTTGTTGGATAAAGAAAGACGCTTACTAACAACACCTTCTATTGACTCTTACTATGACTACAATAGTACAGCCCAAGGGCCGGACCAACAAGGTCCGCCCTTGCCCTTACTACCACTCTCGTCTATAGCTAGTTACAATATCCCTGTATCTCGGACTGCATACAGTACATTGCCATTAGCACGATGCCTCGTCAGCGTGCTCATTTCGCAATTACATATTAAACAATTGCAATATACTAATAATAACAATCCGCTATACAGGGTGATACTTTTCCATACTACACCTTCAACAAATGGTTTTGAGTGTTTCGCCATTAACTCCGACAGTACGTAGCTCGCTTGAAGGACAGATTCATTTTCTTGCTTTGGACGTGTAAACATAACCTGCTGATCTTTTAACGGTGATTTTAGCTTATTTAACTTTTCGTTTCTGACCAAGCCGGTATACTTGTCAAACATAGTTTTGTGAATATCATAGTGACGTTTTATATTATATAATTTTGGGGCGACTGTACTATTACAAATCAAAGAAATAATTTTTTCTTTCACTTCACAGCAAAAAAACTCTAATTCCCACTTTTTTTGAAAGATACGATGCTCATCTACAAGTTTCCTCTTACTTCCACTTGGTTTTGAAAGAGGCATGTTAAAAACTGTATAAGAAATAAATTATAATAAATACTGTTAAGTGTTGTAACCCTCCTAAACATAATTGGCACTATGTACAATTGTACATTTTATTATACCAATCGTTGTGGCAGCGGCGCGCGCTTTCAAAAACGGTTTTCAACTTGCTCGCGGACCGCATTATCTGGCTGTTTTCAAAACTGATTTGGGCTGCAGAAAAATGCTCACTGGGCCGCATGCGGCCCGCGGGACGCATTTTTGACATGGCTGGTGCACAAGTACATGATATCGAAATTCCTGAGAAACTTTTATTGATCAGCCGAGATGCTCGGCTTCAGTGGGCACAAGATCATTCAATTTTTTCAAGTGCTTTTTACGGATTAGTCTCCATTTGGCATTCATCTTGATTCAAAAGGAGTCAGCGTGTGAATAGGACATTAGAATGCAAATCGTTCTCGACATAGTTAAGAGAGAAAAAGTGTAGTGTGTGTTGGAATCAACATACGTGGGGGAACTGACCTTATTGAGTTAAAGATTTTTTAACTGCACTGTTAAAAAGAAATAGTGATTTTACATAAAAGAACGTTGTAATCAGGTTACAAATGTAATTTTACGTATTTTTACTTTTAAAACTTAAAAATACATTTCTAGAGGTAAAGTTACAGTTCAGAATTCCGTCATATTTACAGAAAAATACAATTATTTTTACTTTTAAAACTGTAAAAATAAGCAAGTAATTGTAAAAATACATTTATAGAGGTAAAATTACAGTTGAAATTTCCGTCATATTTATAGTAAACATTCAATTATTGAAACCGTATTTTTTGCAGTATTATTTTAGTATTTTTAAATTTTGCACATAAAACAAAACCTTATTACAGGGAAAAGTGCCATTTACAAATTCTGTTTCATTGAATAAAATTAAGTTAATTTTTAGTGAATAATAATTCTCACTCAAATTTATTATAAAAACTAATTAAAGACACTAAATATATTACTAAAAAGTTGTATGGAATTTATGTAAACATGCCTGCTTTCTTGGGTAAAATGATGGAAAAGAACATTACTTTACATATATTATGATGAGATTTGCAAAACTAAAAATAATAAACCTTAAAGTTAAAGTCACGTTAACTTAAAATGTTATTAAAAATCTCATTCTCCATTCATTTTTTAATGACACACATAGAGATCGATAACGGCGTTATAACCTAAGCGTTTTAGTCATATGGCTGAAGTTATTGCTAAAATACGCTGCTTTATGTTTGGTTTCAGTTCTAATTTTCCATTTGTAACAAATTTAAATAACAAATATGTCAAATATACTGCTTGAAAATGAGGATGGCTTTTAAACAAACATAAAAGAGCATGCTGTTAGCAACAAAAGTAGGTAGGTATGGTTTATCCGAAAAAAAAACACACAATTAGCTTTAAAAGATGTATTTTATGATATGAAACTAAACAAAAACAGGTTTTTTATGGAAATCTTATAGTATAGTGAATAATTCATTTAATCTTACAATAAACACGCAACAATTTTCTAAATTCTTACCCAATTTTTACACAAAATACTTCATTTGAACTCAAATATTACTATCACCCCCGATTATGTTTTAAGACATCTAGTTTTACAGGATATGTTGTTGTTTACACTAAAACGGCCAGTGAAACACTTTAAACCTAAAAATAGCCATGCACTGCCAAATTTAACGATTAATGAACAAGGATAATAAAAATGTGAGGTTGGATGTTAAAACTTCTTCTTTTATTTTTCTCTTGCTTATGACCAACGTTACGTGCCACGTAGGGTAAAATTATGACAACTCATGAAACACACACCAACCTTTTAGTAAATTTTGGGTGCATAATGAATTTTCACGGATGTTTGGTAAATTCGGGAAGTATTTTCGCAGATCTTTGGTAAATTCGCGAAGTACTTATACATTTACTTTATTAAAATGTTTTTTTTACATGTAATAGTGTAAAAAACCATTTTAATAGTAAAACATTGATAACAATTAAGTAAAATTTTAACTAAGGTAGAATAACAGAACCCATTTATTATTTTTACAGTTAAAATTATGTAATTTTAACCCAATTTTTAACAGTGTGGTAGATCGTATGTTGATCAGATACTAGGACCTGTTATCGTGCATGATAACGCCAAACAATATATGGCAACGGTTGCGATAGGACTTTTTGAAGAACAACAGTACCGATGTCATACCATGGCCAACCCAGTGTCCAGAACCATATCCTGTTGAGCATATGTGTGATATGCTTCAACGAAGGTTGTTTTATATGGTAGTTCCTAGAGACAACAACAGCAACTTTTTTAGCTCTCCACGGTGTCTGGTTCTGCGATATCCCAGCAACCTAACATCCATAACGTTATTTTGAGCATACCCATGTCGAATAGTGACTAATCGAAAAGGTTATAATATTTTTCAGAACTTCTGTTTTTAGTTCGTGCACATAATTTAAACAATATTTTCTATATATAAGCTTTATTTTATTGTGTTTCAATTCCCAAAAACCAAGATAAAAAAATTAAATCCATAACACTTAATTAAGGCAAATTTGTAAAATATCCCTAGATCTGTGGAATGTTGCCAATAAACTTTAAACAGAGTGCAATACTGACTTAATAACATGGTATATTGTTTTCGCCGATCAAATTATACATAACATAATTAAATAAAAGCGATCTCGGTATGTGGTCTCATCAAAAACCAACACTAATGCGGACAAAAAACTAATTATTCACAATAAGCCATGTCAGCAACAACAATATACCAAATTAAATTTCCATTGCGGGCGTTTCATTCCGCTGGACTGGCGATCGAAAAATAGTCGGAGAGCTAGTGAACATTTTACTTATTACGACATTTTTAAATGGTGGCGGCTCGTGGTGAATTATATTGAGCGGTCAATAACAAATTTAATCCTTAAAATAAAAATAAATCATATCTTTAAATTGCGCTTTAAATTCTCTTAAAGTTCAGGTCTACTCTTCGTTCTTTAGAATTGGAAAAATGTTGAATGATACATTCGTTAAAATTGCACGCACATTCCTTTTATAAACGATTTCTCGATAGTTAACATTGCTAAAGCGGATAGTCCATCTTGGCCCAACTCCTCAACAAAATTTATAAGCCCTTGAAAAACCCCTTTATTTTCAGACAAAGCCGTTTCATCATGGCCAAGTAGTGCCAGCTCGAACGCCCCACAAAATTTTACACAATCTATAATTTTGTTTAAAATATAACGATTTTTGGATACATTTTCATTAAAATCTCTAAAGGATTTTCTATAAGCTGTGTCTAGCTGAGTGCGAATATCAACACTTCCGACCGTAGCATAGTTCACCTAACATTTCATGTGATCTGCAGAAAACGCATGTTTTTTTTATTTTTTCTTTTAAGTATTTTAAGTCTTTAACACCGGTTTTGCACCATAATGAGTCCGATGATTCCTTAGAAAAAAACAAACAAACATAACAGTAAAATGAGTTAGAGACTTCACAACCACATATCCAGTTAGCTAAATCGTACATACTTTTGCGAAAGTTTCGATGAACCTCTTTATTTTGGTCTTTACTAGTTTATTCCGGTTATTTTCTCAAAATTAATAATATAAAATTATAATAAATATATAATTATAATAATATATTAATTTAATTACTGGTGTCACCTTGTCTAGTATATAGAAACGCAGCCGGCTTCGTAGCCCTACCTAATTACAGCAGTTTTATTGGTAATATCTAAGACATTCAAACCTATGTAATAGACATTTTATAGATATTTATTGTGCTGCCACTCAGCGTGTGGCTAATCAATTTTTTTTTAATACTTAACCCTAACCATTATCATTTATAACATAATTATTTGTTTTAACTAGAATTAAACTTCAATCATTTAAGGGGGGAAAGAAATTTATTGGGATTCTAAACTGATTATTTGATCTAATTCTTGTTTACACTGTGTAATCCTAATGTTATTAATCTGGAGTGATATAAATAAAAAATAAGCTTCTGGGTTTTGTATTTACGTACCCCAAATCAAATAATTTAGTTGGGATTTCAGTTAGTGTAACTTTACAATAAATTTAAACTCTTGTTAGGGAAAACTTAATTCCTTCACTTCTTGTTGGGATGCTATTAAGCTCCCTGGTGGATGGAATTGAGTTAACAATGATTTTTTTTTGTTCAGTACATTTTTCTTTTTTTTCTTGGGGATAAGTCACTTCCAACGTGTTGGTTTTTAATTGATCAAGATAAGTCTTTACCTATTGATAGTGGTTAGATTCAATGCATCTATTTTTTTTTCCAAGTTTTATTTAACTTAAATTAAAACTTGGTGGCAGTCAACTTAAATATTACACCTAAAGTAAGAGATTGTGATATGGAAGTATAGGTAGAGTAACGAGAAAGAAGAATCCGAACCTACCCGACTAAAGCTAGCAATAGTCATCATTAAGAGATAATATTGGGTCGATATTAGGTGAGTGTATTGCCTCTGGTGACTAACATATCTTACTTATTTACCGCTTTCTATCATATTGGTAAACCATAACATTTCAATTGAGCATACTTTAAAGGTAGAAATATTAGAAGCTGTGAAATCTTCGTAATCAGGGCAATTCGGACTGCCCAGCCTAGCTTAGTATAATAATTAATATAAGCAACGAGACCATTCGGACCGCCGCGCGCGGCTAATAGTGTAGCGTATTTAGCTTTTTCCAAGGTTCGCGTTTTATTACAACTATTAGGAGGGACGGTCAAACGAATAATTTATTTTCTAAAATATTTTTGGGGGGGTCATTGACCAAATGACCCTATGGACGAGCCGCCACTGGATAAAAAATTAATAATAATGGAAACTGTGCACTTTAAATGTAACAAAAGCCATCAAGTGGCGTAGCTAATGGGAGTTAGGGAGGCATTTTGCTCTTGTGTTAATATGCTAGCTCTAAGTAGTCTGGTTTTTTGTTTATTTTGTTTTTTACTACTTGTTAAAAGGTTGATTCTTACTTTCCCATAAAACAGTTAATATACTGTATTATTAATACACTGAATAGGTTACATAGGGGAAGTACTGGAATGGCAGAAATACGAAAAACATATTTTTGGGAAAATCATATATGATATCTGTAGGGATGTGTGTATGTAGAAAAAAAGATTACCTGAGAAATAGTTTAAGTCAATGTTTTACGGGGTTTGGATTTTCGGTGTCATGGGCGTAAGGCGGTATTTTTAAGGAGTATAAATACATAGAAAATTATATATTGAAAATGCATAAACCGACAACAGTTAAATCGAAAACAAAATAGTTGGGTAAATGTTCTGACATTGAAAAATTGCGTAACTCATTGGATTACACATTTGATTTTTTTTTCAATCATATTTATGCGTTTAATTTGTTTTTCTGCTAAACAAAATAATTTTTGCCCATTATACGGGGAGTTCTAAAGGTATGAGGCAGCCTCCTAGAACCGAAAAACAGTTATTCAAAAAAATTATGAAACACGCCAAATTTCTTTTATTTTTTTTATACAAAAAAAATCCAATATGGCCAAACACAATGGCAGCCTAGTGAAATGTTAAAAAAATTATTACTAACAAAGTGCTTACAAAATTTATCTCAAATTTTGAACAAAATTCAATTATTATGTAGGGATCAACTGGTAAAATTTTGGTACGAATCCAAGATGGCGGAACAAAATTGGCGGCATAATAAAAAGCTATTTAATGAACTAATTTTAAATTGTGTGTCATAACTAATTGTAGTATAGAGGTGAACTAGTAAAAGTGTGGTAATAATTCAAGATGGCGGAACAAAATGACGTCCAAATAAAATTTTTTAAACTGAAAAAATCACCCTCGCAGGTTAACATATCTTCGCGTTTTGGCGTCCCTAGATACGCTTTATTGTCAAAGAGTATAACGTCTTGTAGACAAAGCCAATATGGAAAAAATAAAAAAAAATCCCCTCTGTACAACAGTGACTTTTGTATAAAATAAAAATAGAAACAGAAATGTCAGTCACATATTAAAATGAATTTAGCTATTAAAAATGTACATAGAAAAATATACAGTATACTACACAGCAACACAAAAGCAAAAGTTATACAAACATTTTAAAAATTATATACACATTATAATAAATTAAATATGAGTTCAAAAAAAGTTTATTTGAAAAATACAAAAATAAAAAAAAATCAATTCAAATCAAAAGAGTCACTATAAAATTCTCCCAACTCATAAATGCCCTTTCCAAAAGTAATTTCTTTACTGAGCTTTTAAAAGATTTTAGGTTTAAAGTTTTAATCTGTTCCGGCAGATGGTTATGCATCTTTCTACTCTCATAAATTATGGAATTTTTTGTTAATGCTGATGATGGGATGGCAAGGCGCAAATCACGAGAGTGCCTTGTGTCATAAGTATGGTTTGGCAAAGGCATCAGATCCATGTGCTTATAAATCGTGCAAACCGTTTCCAAAATAAGATGTTAAGGTGAGTATTTTAAGAGATTTGAAAAACGGTCTGCATGATTCTCTACAGTTAGCCCCACATATGCTCCTTACCGCGCGTTTTTGTAGAACAAACAGCGGCTGCAGCAAGTAATTATAAGTATGGCCCCAAAACATGATTCCATATCGCAGATGAGATTCGACAAGAGAGTGATACACCATTTTTGCTGGTCCAGTCCCAATCTCTCTTGCTACCGTACGAACAGCATAACACCCTGAAGAGACTTGTTTAGTCACACTCAGTACATGATCATCAAATTTTAATAATTTGTCAATTGAGACTCCCAAGAACTTTGTTGTTGTGGTGCTCTCAAGAAGAGCACCTCTTAGGTTAGATCGTAACTCTATCATGTTGATTTTGCTGACATTGAGAGACAAGAGACTCGCATCGCACCACTCCTTAACCATCGAAAGATCCACTGACATTTTTTCCCTTAACACACCAAGATCAGAATCACGCCACAGGATGGTCGTGTCGTCCGCAAAGAGCGTAAACTTTCCCCCAACATCAACTGATGCCAAATCATTGAAGTATAAGAGGAAAAGAACTGGGCACAGAACTGAACCTTGTGGGACTCCATGATTAACGGCACCAGTCTCGGACACATCCTCTCCAATGGCAACCCTCTGTGTGAGGCGATCAAGGTATGACCGAAACCACTCCAGAGCCACCCACCTGAAACCATACACAGCATGCTTGTTTAACAGTATACCGTGATTTACACAGTCAAATGCCCTTGACAGGTCACAAAACACTGCTGCAACTGACTCTCCACTATTCAGACCAAAGTACACGTCCTCCAAAAATTGAAATACTGCATCCATAGTACTTCTGCCCGATTGAAATCCAAACTGACAGAGATGTATGATGTTATTACGCTTAAGATATGATAATAAGCGCACTTTGACTAACTTCTCAATTACTTTTGAGATATGCAGTGGTATAACCCTAGCACACTTCAAGTTCCCAGGAAACTTACTAGTAAAAATCCAATATGCCGGAACAAGATGGCGGCCTAGCGAAACGTTAAAGAAATTATCACTAAAAAAACAAATTATTCAATTTATCTCAAATTTTGTACATAATCAAAAAAAATATACTATCATACATTTTATACAAATAAGTATTATGTAGGAATCAACTGATAAAATTTTGGATAGCAGCAGCATTCAGCCTGAAAAAACTACTTAATGAACTGATTTCAAATTGTGTGCTATAACTAATTGTAATATAGAGATGAATTATTAAAGTGTAGTATTAATTAAGATTGCGGAATAAAATGGCGAACAAATAAAACGTTTGTAATCTGAAAAAATCACCGTCTCAGCTTTTTTATATAAATATGTTTAATACATTCCGTAGGTCCGTCTGTAGGTTTGACTATCTGTCTGTCAGTTCGTGGCATAGCTTTAAAACTACTTATCAGATTGACTTCAAATTTTAGTCAACAATTAAGGCTCATATGGAGATGACCTAGTAATATTTTGAATTTGAACACGAATCAAGTATTATGTAGGAATCAACTGATAAAATTTCGGTACGAATTGAAGATGGCGGAACAAAATGGCGGCTTAATAAAATATTTAGAAATTCAGCCTGAAAAAACTACTTGATGAACTGATCTCAAATTGTGTGCCATAAGTATTGTAGTATAGAGATGAACTGTGGTACTAATTCAAGATGGCAAAACAAAATGGCGGCCAAATAAAATTTTTGTAATAAAAAAAATCACCCTAACAGGTTTTACAACGTTTCAGCGTCCCTAGATGCCAAAAAATATGTTTTAACACTTCCGTCGGTTTGTCTGTCTGTCTGTCAGCGGTATAGAGTAAAAACTACTCATCAGATTGACTTCAAATTTTGGACAAAAGCTAACAAAATATTTAAAAAATAAGTCCGAAAAAACTACTTATTAGATTAATTTCAAATTTTGTGCAAGCATTAAGTGTGATATAGAGATAAGCTGGTAAAGTTGTGTTACGAATTCAAAATAGCGGAACAAAATGGCGGCCAAATAACATTTTAAAAAAATTAACGTAAAAAAATCTTCAATATAATTGACTCTACATTTTGTAGAAAAATTAAATATGATATAAGGATAAACTGGTGCGAATTCAACATGACGTAAGAAAATCTACTTATTGAATTCGTTTTAAAATATGCCCAAAATCAAGTGTGACAAAGGTAGAAAGTGGTAAAATATTGGTAGGGATCCAATATATTGGAACAAAATGGCGTCCAATAAAAATGTTTGAAAATATATGTGTTCTTAAGTAACTATGTACTTAACTAAATTGGTTTACAATTCACTATTCCTAATAAATGAAATACTCATAATAAGGGAAGTTCCGAGTAAAGGAAATTTACCGATTTTTTAATATATAAAAACATTTTTTTTATTTCTACAATCAGGATAGCCCGAGCAGTAGCACTAGGAGATGAAATAAATACGTGAAAATGAAACTAAGATATTTTTCAAGCATTTAGCTTGTATATTTCAAAAACTTTTACCTTTTTCGCAAACGGTGAGACACGTGAAATATCTTTTATTTTTTTGAATATAAATACATTTTTCTCATTATACAACATTACAAAACAGTGAAAGATGGCAAATTTAGTTTTTGGTTTGCATATAAAAGCAAATTTTTCTTTTATATATGGTTATTCTATAGGGTAAAATAGCTAAAATCCGAAATAAATATTAAATTTTTTTTAATGGTGTGTTTTATTTTTTTTGTATATACGACTACATAGCATTCTAATAGCGAAAATATTTATAAACTGATTAATAAACTCTATCGTTTTTTGTTTTCGAGATATTTTGAAAAAAACTAAAAGGTTGTATTTTCGAAGAAGTGCGGTATTTTTTTATTTCGTAATATTTTCAGAATCTGCGAAAACATTATTTCGGCCCCTTCTTAAGAGCAACGCATTCCTGCATTTAGATTTTAATTTTGACGTTTCGGCCTTGATATACCATCATCAACTGTTATGACTGCAGAGGTCATTTGCCTTAATTCTGAGAAGGTAAATTCGCATTATGTTTATCTATTTCTATCTTTTATAAACCTATGCTTCCAAATAGCTAGACGGAGATTCAATTTGAGTGCACCATCTGAAATGGCTTCCATTGGTGCTTTAGTTACTGATGACGGCGACATCAGATTAAAAAAAAATTAATGATAACATCAAACCGTAAACCTTCTACGAGAAATAAATTAATGTACTCAAACGCGATATTTTATTTAGTTTCAAAACTAAACCTAATAACAATGAATACAATAATAAAACTAAAGTAAATCTAATAATCTCTGGATAAACGATGTTCTTTACATTTATTACTAAGCTACTTGCCTATGGAAGTTTTGAAAATGCCAACCAAAAGGTATAAAAAAAATATTGACCTCTTCTACACGAGTTGCAAGCAGAAAGCTGAATATTTTTTAAAGATTTTTTTAAACAAAACCATAATAAATAAAAAGTACAGAATGTTCCAGCGAGGACTGAACAGGGACCTATTTTCGACCTTCCTTGTATTTGGGAAAAATTCAAAATAGCCAATCGATGTATTTTTTCTTGTAGAATCCAAAAATGTCATCGAAAAAATATTTGAACCAGAAACAAAAGAGTTACGCTATGCATCAGGTGTTTTTTAAATGGAATGTATCGTTTTTTATACGATTTTTGGAAAGAGTGATTTTTTTTATGTCCGTTCTGGTTAAAAGATTTGATTTTGCGATAGCTGTTTATATTACATTTTAATGTTTTACAAACTAAAATTTTAGCTTCACTTGTTTAAAATATACGATAGGTTGGTATAGGTGATCAAGGTAAAATGACGTTTGAATGCTTTATCAATAAAAATTGACATTATTTTAATTATTGTCGAAGTCTTCACCTAAACAATATATATTTGACTCTGATCGAAATGAAATAGTCTTTGGACGAGAGACTACAGATTGTTATGCTATTTTACAAGTGCCAAGAAAATGCAAGAGAAGCAAGAAGAAGATTTATTGCAAATTTTCATAGAAATATATCCATCAATACAATTCTAAGGATAAAAAACCTATTTGAGGAAAATAAAACTTTACATGATAGAAAAAGAAATTCAATAAAAAATAATTATTAAATAATAAAATAAAACTAAAAACTACTAATAACATAAGTTTTCAATGTGACCGCCGTTTTTCTCGAAACAACATCGATAACCCCTTTGTAGCCTTTCTAAACTTGCTGTTACAATATGATTTTCCTGGTTAAGGCGGTTTATTTCATCGACAATTTTTCCCATGATCTCTTGAATATTTTTGTTTCGTTGTCTGTATACGACGTTCTTCAAATGGCCCCAAAGAAATGTATCCAAAACTGAGAGGTCTGGGCTATTGAGCGGCCAAGCATATGTTCCATTTCGCCCTATCCATTCGTTATGGCGCCGATTTAAATTGAACGACATCATGCACGGCATGAGGAGGCGACCCATCATGTTGCCAAATTAAATTCTGATATTCTGCCAATGGTAAGTCTTCCAAAAAATTTTCAATTTCGTTTTCTAAAAACTCATAATATCTGTGCCCATTTAAAGTCCCGTTAAAAAATATTGGTCCCAAAATTTTATTGTTTTTTATCCCACACCAAACATGAATAGAATTCCTCCCTTGAAATTTAATAGTTTGGAACTTTTTTGGATTTTCGACGGCCCAGTGGTGACTATTATGTCTGTTGAATACTCCCGATGTTGTGAAAGTAGCTTCGTCGGTCCACACAATATTTTTGAATAAATCAGGGTCTTCGTTTTCTTGCCGAATTACCATTTGAGAAACAAATTGGAAGCGAAGTTCTTTTTGTGCCGGTGTTAGGTGCTGTGAACAGTCCCTCGGGTAACTCTTCTGCGCCTTACACCGCCACCGTACTGAACTTCCCGAACTGCATCCGAAATAGATTTGGTTGGATTAACTTGAAAATAATTTATAATGGCCTGGTCTCGATTTCTTCTTCTTTGTATATTTCTTTTTCTATCATGTACTTATGTTATTAGTAGTTTTATTTTATTATTTAATAATTATTTTTTATTGAATTTCTTTTTCTATCATGTAAAGTTTTATTTTCCTCAAATAGGTTTTTTATCCTTAGAATTGTATTGATGGATATATTTCTATGAAAATTTGCAATAAATCTTCTTCTTGCTTCTCTTGCATTTTCTTGGCACTTGTAAAATAGCATAACAATCTGTAGTCTCTCGTCCAAAGAGTATTTCATTTCGATCAGAGTCAAATATATATTTTTTAGGTGAAGACTTCGACAATAATTAAAATAATGTCAATTTTTATTGACAAAGCATTCAAACGTCATTTTACCTTGATCACCTATACAAACCTATCGTATATTTTAAACAGGTGAAGCTAAAATTTTAGTTTGTAAAACATTAAAATGTTGATTAAAATTAGATTTTATAATAAACTTTTTCGAGACATTTTAGTTTTCATTAACTATTACGATAATAATAATAATATTTATGTACCTAAACCTAATTTAACGCGTATTCACCTAATACTACTATTTAGCAAATATGGTTTGATGTCTAGTACACACTTCAATGCTTTAGTTTGAAAAGGGTATTTAAAAAAACGTAAATATAATTATAAAACTCGCTGCCTTTATTGCCTTATATATTTGTGTTCTTTTTTTTTAAATAATATTATTACAAAAAAACCACCAAAGAAACGTCCTCCACAATTTGGCTTTGAGTAATCAAAGTCGGCCAACCTGTTGCTTAAAGAAACATTAAAAAAATACGTGCAGGTCGAATTGAGAACCTCCTTCTTTTTTAAAGTCGATTAATAAAACAATGCTATTTCGTAATTTAATTTAGTCTTATAATATTTACAACTCGTCTTTGGTACTAGACAGGTGAAGCTAAAATTTTAGTTTGTAAAACATTAAAATGTAATATAAACAGCTATCGCAAAATCAAATCTTTTAATCAGAACGGACATAAAAAAAATCACTCTTTCCAAAAATCGTATAAAAAACGATACATTCCATTTAAAAAACACCTGATGCATAGCGTAACTCTTTTGTTTCTGGTTCAAATATTTTTTCGATGACATTTTTGGATTCTACAAGAAAAAATACATCGATTGGCTATTTTGAATTGCAAAAAATATTAAGTATTATATTGAAATCAACTGGTAATATTTTGGTACGAATCCAAGATGACGCAACAAAATATCGGCCTAATAAAATATTTTAAAATTCAGCCTAAAAAACTGCATAATGGTTTGATTTCAAATTGTGTGTCACAACTAATTGTGGTGTAGGGTTTAATCAACTAGTAAAATTCTGGTACTAACTCAAGGCCGCCGAACAAAATAGCGGCCAAATACAAATTATGTAATCATGAAAAAATCACCCTCTCAGGCTTTACACGTCTTTACATTTTAGCGTCCCTAGATGCTAAAAAAATATGTTTTATGAATTCCGTCGGTCCGCCTGTCGGTATGTCGTTCTGTCTGACTGTCAGTTCGCGGCATAGCTTAAAGACTGACGCGAAACAAAATGCCGGCGTAGTGAAATGTTATTGTGTTAAATATTTTTACGAAGAAACTGCTTACCCAATTTATTTCAAATTTTGCATAAACATTAAGTATTATGTTGGAATCAGTTAGTACAATTTTGGTACGAATCCAAGATGGCGGTACAATAAAATATTTAAAAATTCAGCCTGAAAAAACTGCTTAATGGATTGTTTTCAAATTGTGCGCCATAACTAATTGTAACTAGTAAAACTGTATTACTAATTCAAGATAGCGGAACAAAATACCGGCAAATAAAATTTTTGTAATCATGACGAAAATCACCGTCTCAGGATTTACATATCTTCACGTGTTAGCGTCCCTAGATGCCAAAAAACATGTTTTATCAATTCCGTCGGTCCATCTGTCAGTTCACAACATAGCTTAAATACTACTTACCTGATTGACTTCACATTTTGACCAAAAATTAAGGGTCATATGGAGCTAGCCTGATGGCAAAAATCCAATATGGCGAAACAAAGTTAAAAAATGTTTGTTAAAGTGGTGTATTATTGGGGGTTAAGATCCAGTAAAAAAAAAAACAAGTATTTTTTCAAATTGTCGACGTTTCGCAACTTAATTTTTGCATCCTTAGGACACATATACAGATTCTATATCCTGCACGAAACCCATATTATGAGTACTTTTACTCCGTTGTTCCGCATATACTACCCACATTTTACGTTTCTACGTTTTGTTGTTATGTTAAAGTGGTGTATTATTTGGGATTAAGATCCAATAAAAAAATCGAAATACTATTTTTAAATACTCGACGTTTCGTGACTTTATTGTTGGATCAGGACACATATGTAGATTCTATATCTAACATGAAACCCATACCAACAGTCCTTATATATTCCGTTTGTCCGCAGATATTTCCCAAATATTATGTTTCTAAATGGTGTTCATTAACGATCCTATTGTTTTTATGTTAGAGTTGTTTATTATTTTTTTTATTTTCTTGGGATTTTCTTAGGGTTCTTGTAAAAGTAAGATGTGTTTATGTTCTTATTCACATATTTATTAACGTTTCGGTCTATTTTTACCTTCTTCGGAATACATTGAAGTTAGAAACTAAAAAAATTATAACTGTTACATCATGTTCTGTATTGTACAATTTTTTACTTTTACTCACCTAGGAAAAAAATATACATAAAAGTTACGGTCCAAGAAAACCTACAAAAACAAAAAATATATATATATATATATATATATATATATATATATATATATAAATATATATATATATATATATCCTGCATGAAACCCATATTATCAGTCTTTACTTATTACGTTGGTCTGCAGATATTTCCCAGATATTAGGTTTCTAAATGGTTTTTGTTAACGATCCTCTTGTTTTTATGTTAGAGTGATTTATTATTTGGGGTTAAGATCCAGTAAAAAAGTAAATTGTCGATGTTTCGCAACTTTATTGTAACATCCTCAGGACACATAAATTTTATATCCTGCATGATACCCATATTGTCCGTCTTTACCTACTCCGTTGTTTCGCAGATATTAAATTTCTAAATGGTTCTCGTTAACGATCTTCTTGTTATGTTAGAGCTGCGGACCAATGGAAAAGGTAAAAACTAATATAGTTTTCACGCAGGATATAAAATCTATGTGTCCTGAGGATGCAAGAGTAAATTGGCGAAACGTTGGCAACTTAAAAAAACCCTTTGTTTTTTTATTGGATCCTAAACCCAAATAATACACCACTCTAACATAACATAACAACAAAAAGATCGTTAGTGAAAACGATTCAGAAATTTAATATTTGGGATACTTGCGGACCAACGGAGTAGTTAGAGACTAATATGTGTTTCAATTTCAGATGGCGAAACAAAATGACGGACAAACAAATGTTTTAAAAAATCAACGTAAAAAACTCTTGTTCAATTGATTTTCAATCTTGCAGACAAATTAAATATGAATATGGGTTGTTACTTACTGAATATATTTTAAAATATGCCCAAAAGTCAAGTGGTATAGGTAGAAAGGAAATGGTAAACATATTGGTAGGAATCCAATATGATGGAACAAAATGGCGCCCACTAAAATTGAAGAGACAGTATATGTAACACATATATACTGTGACTATGTACTGAACTAACTTGGATCACACTTCACTCTTACCAATAAAAGTAATAATTCATAACGATTTTTTCCTTCAAACAACGATAATACAAAAAGTGACGAATAGAGAAGTAAACGACACTATTAAAATTAGATTTTATAATAAACTTTTTCGAGACATTTTAGTTTTCATTAACTATTACGATAATGATAATAATATTTATGTAACTAAACCTAATTTAACGCGTATTCACCTAATACTACTATTTAGCAAATAGGGTTTGATGTCTAGTACACACTTCAATGCTTTAGTTTGAAAAGGGTATTTAAAAAAACGTAAATATAATTATAAAACTAGCTGCCTTTATTGCCTTATATATTTGTGTTCTTTTTTTTTAAATAATATTATTACAAAAAAACCACCAAAGAAACGTCCTCCACAATTTGGCTTTGAGTAATCAAAGTCGGCCAACCTGTTGCTTAAAGAAACATTAAAAAAATACGTGCAGGTCGAATTGAGAACCTCCTTCTTTTTTAAAGTCGATTAATAAAACAATGCTATTTCGTAATTTAATTTAGTCTTATAATATTTACAACTCGTCTTTGGTACTAGAAACTGCATTCTCTTTATTTACAACATATGGCTCTAAATCAGCTGGAAGTGTGGCATTATCAAGTTTATGAGCCAGAGCCCAATATCTTTTTCTTAGTAGGAAAGCTGCTTGCTTGGGTTGTCGATTACGCGAAAAAAGACCTTTTTTATTTCCTCCTACTCTTCTTATATCTATAATAATTATTAAACATTATAATTTCGTTAATTCTCTATAGAAGACATTACGCCTCATGATTGAGTAAGTTTTTGTAATATTATAATTGTAAATTGAAGTTTACCTTGATCAGTTTTAAAATCGGCAAAGTTCCAGATCATCTCTCCAACGAACCACCCTTCATTTCTTAGCTCATCAAATGCTTTAAAATATTCCATCATTACGTCGTTCTGGTATTCTTCAGACCAAATATAGGACGGAAGCTAGAAAATGAATAGAAAATGAACAAAAACGTCTTTTAGCTGGTATAATTAATAAAAATACTAAAAAATGATACTAGAATTAAATGCATCTTGTGTCTAACAAGTCAAATGGTTTTCAAGTGTTTAAGAGCATTTGAATTAATTTGTTTTATTTTACAAAAAACGCAAATTGTTTAGGATTTCTATAATGATTTTTAACAAAGTTTGAAAAATCATCATCAAAACATTTATATTATCAAAATATCGAAATATTTGTCGTAACATAATGCGCAAGCAGATAAGATACAGGTGAAAATTGATATTATAATCTTTTTATGATTTATGAATTTAACCCTTAGGTATATACTTTTGACTTTCTGGATTGGTAGCGAATAAAGATTTCGTAATTGTTCCTTTGCTTTGTGAATCTATCCAAAATATTCGCGTTGTACTCTATTTGACCGTTATAAATAATTCGAAGATATTTTATTTTACCTTTTTTTTTATAGAATTGAATAGAATAGTTTATATTACCATAAAATACATTATTGTGTAACAGGACGTCAAAAAGTATGCAAAAAAAGTATAAAATTTAAAATAAATATAAATTTATAGTACACACTAAAAAAAAAAAAAGAAAAAAAATAAAAAACGTACATGTAAAACATCCTGAAAAAAATGTTTTTTAGAAAAATGAATACATATAACATGCAATTAGAATATAAAAACAATTTGCACAAGAATATGGAATAAGAAAAACAAGACAAACTATTAGTAAAAATACTATCAAGTGTCAAGCAGTATCGAAACGCTCAAGACAGCAAATATTCTTAAAAAGAAATTGTCTGACTTTGTTCCTAAAGTTGTTGCCACTAATCAATTTATAGTGTTTAGGCAGTTTAATATAAAGGGTCAGACAACTGTAATATGGAGATCTCTGAAAGAATGAGTTTTTGTGAGATGGTACACTAATGACATTCTGATTTTTAGTCTTGTACGAATTAGTCTCTCCCAGTTTGACAAATAATTTAAGGTTATTGTTTGTATACACTTAAAAATATATATACAGGGCAATGTTAAAATTCGCTTTTAAGTAAATGTAGGCTTACAACTATCCATGGACTTGAGATCGAAAATCAGTCTTAAAATCCGTTTTTGTCCAATAAAGGCTCTCTCCCACACTGCTTTACCACCCCATGAAATAATGTTATTAGATAAGTGGCTGTAAGCCAGAAAATAATAAACACTAAGCAAGTCAGGCTCGTTAAGTGTATTCTTTAAGTTCAGAACAGCAAAGTAGGCAGAGTTAAGCTTAGCACAGACATGCTCGACGTAACTATTAAAGTTTAGGGATGAGTCTATTATAGTTCCCAAATATTTGCTAGAATTTGAAAATTTAATGTTGTTAAGGCTATCAAAGTTTAAAGGCAAGGGTTTACGAACAAACATATTCATATATATAGTTTTGTCGCAGTTAAGTATTAGATGGTTATTACGGCACCAAATCTCCATATCGCTACAAACGTTTTTTAACCTACTAATAACACCGTCGTATCATGGGCATACATTGTAACGTATCCAGTACTAATATTTTCTGGCAGATCATTGGCATATATTAAAAAAAGTACTGGTCCCAGTACTGAGTCTTGGGAAACTCCAATATTTACAGATTTAGGTTCAGAGCACACGCCTCCATAACTTACTCACGCCCAGATAAATAGGAATTAATCCAGTCACACATTTTACCACGTATACCCATACTGTACAGCCTCAAAAGCAAAATATCTTTATTGACAGTATCAAATGCTATTGAAGAGTCAAAGAAGAGAGCCACAACATATTTTCCCTGTTCAAGGATAGAATAGACGTAGTTTAAGAAACGATAGGAGGCTGTTTCGATTGACTTATTAGGTAAAAAACTATGCTGACGCTCACTCAAAACAACAAAATTAAGTATTTTCTCATAAATTATTATCTCCAAAATTTTAGAAAATATGCTAAGAATTGAAATTTGACGATAATTTTCTACGTCATCACGGTCGTTACTCGTTTCGTTTGTGTACTGGTATCACATTTGCAGTTTTTAGAATTTTTGGAAAAAATCATTTGTATAAACCTACATTTATTAAATATGTAAGTGGATAACTAATGTAATCCTTGCGGCCTTAACAAGTTTTACATATATATTATCAGAACCAGCAGCATTTGGGTTCAAAATTCAAATTTACTTTTATTACTTGGTCCACAGAGACAGGTTCAAGTACAATTGAGTTAGTAAGAGTCAGTGATTTAATAGAGTCCCCTTTTACACCACACTTATTTTTTAATTTATTAGCCGAAATAAAACTAAAATGATTTACAAATTCAGTTACTATACGGTTAGGTTCAGAAATAACGCTATTGTTTAGGTTTAATTTTATAAGTTGTGAATTACTTTTACCTCTATTTAATTTCTTATTAACGATTTTTCAGACTTCTTTTACTTTATTATTGGAGTTTTCAAAGTTTAGTTCGAATATTACTGTAGCATCAATCACTGTAAAATTTTAGAGATATACGTCCATAAAAAGAAGAACTATTTACAAATAACAAATTTCACTCATTTGGGAATTCCCACACTGATAAGGAAACTGTGTCCATAAGACTTGGATTTTAAATGTTTTTTATAGTTTGGCTTTTAACGACAATAGTTTGATTTAAACCATATCACAAGAAATTCATTTAATGTAGATTATTTCGATGTTTCAAAGCAGATTTGTTTTGCATGGTAATCTGTAAAAAACGCGCATAATGTTTCAAACGAAACGACACTAAGAAAACTTTTAAAAGTCTACTTTTTCTTATAGAAAAATAAAATTTTAACGGAGCCGATATGAACATGGCAGTCTACTGTCTAATGACATCGACAGACCACGAAAATTAAAAGAGCTAGACAGCGTGGTTGACTTAAATGAGGAGAAGGAAGTTTTATTAATGAGACATTTAAATACTTACAAATTAGGGGAAGGTAGATGTCTTTATTGACTCTGGAAATAAAGTAGCGAACAAAGTAAATGTTTTTTTGTAGGCGGATGGTGAATCCATTGCAGTGTCTCTAAAACAGCGACAAATTTTGTGATGTTTGTATCATTAATTAGACGAATAGCTTTCCATTCAATATAACAAAATGTTAATGATTGAAGAAGAGCAGGGTAGAAAAATATCCTAGGACAAACAGAAAACGAACATATACGAATAGTACCTAAATACAAATTCTCATCTTCATTTGACCCGGAACCAATCGGTTAATAACTTTTTAGATCTCTCGATTTGCGATCAAGATTTTTTATAATCGGAAAAAAATAAACTGCCTCAAGCTTTAAGAGGAAACGATTATTACACTGAAGATACTGGACCATAAGTCACCCACTATGAAATATAATTCTCGCATTTATACTCGGAAGCATCATCAGCATAGCAAGATTACTTCGACGATGCAACATAAGTACAATCTTCAGTGCACATCAGAAAATTAAACGGAAGGAGTTTATGCAATTCCTTGTTATCTACATAGAAGAAACTGAAGGATTCATGTAAACAATGTATTAAAAAGAAACAAATTGTAAAATTTGCTCTATTTAAACACTAGCATTACACTGGACATGTCTGTCGATATCGGAATTCTATAAATAGAAAATTATAGAACATATGGGAATTTTTAAACATCCTGATACCTTCAATGGAGATACAGGCTACGGTCTACATCAATTGTGGAAACTGATCCTTACATCGAGTCTTGGTTCGACATAAAGAAGCCGGGATAAATCCCTCTGAGCTTATCCAGCGTTCCGATTTCTTGCAATAAAATCTCTGAAGATGCCTCATGCAATTCAAGCTCAAAAGTCGGATTATAAATTCGGTTCGATACCGGCTAATCTTACGAACCGTTATAATAATAATACTCAATCTTGTGTCTGATATGTACTGTATGAAGGGTATGCAAGTTCGCAGACAAAGTTTTCTTGGGGTTCGAAATAGGAAATCAAGCTTCTTGGCCCTTAATTGGCACGTGTTGAAATAAGATACCAATCAGATTCGAGGAAGATTCGATTATTAGAGATAGTTATAATATATTATATATAATTTTAACTTGTCTGTTATTCATCTTAGTCTTAGCAACAGATTTGCAAAATTATGTAATATGAAACCAGATCATGAATATACAGTAGAAATGGGATAGGCGCCAACACTGTGTAGCGCTTGTGTTAATTTATCTAAACTATGATCGAAAATGAAATTGGAAAACCAAATAGGTACAAAGTTTTGGAGGAATATCATAGGCGGGAAGTTCCTTAACAAGTACATTATGCCAGTCTTGATCGAATGCTTTGGGTATGTCAAAGAATCATTACCGCCAGATCTTATTAGTTTGTTTTCTGAGAACGATATCCAAAACTGGAAGATATTACTTACTCTTTCAGGAGACGATAATAGTAGGACTTTTGAACCCAGTGTCGCATCTTCAGATTAAAAAGAGTTTTTGCTAAGTAGGAAAATAAACTTAAACAAATCTTTTCTGTTACGTTTTGTAACTTGAAGCATTATGTTTCAACTAACATAAATATACATAGTTCTATGCCTAAATCTATAATACCATAGCTCGTTAATACGTCGAAAGTTTTTAATCAGGGCATGGTGCTCTTTATAACAATTTCTTTGAAACCTTGGTATTTATTTCCAGTTACTCTTTTATAAAATCAACTGAACTGTCGCAGGATGTAGTGTCGACACATACCCTAAATACTTCATAATAGTATATAAATAATAATATCCACCCATTTTTCTCTTCAATCGTCCCCGTCAGCGACGAGAAGGATAGGATATAGTAGCATAAATTATGCTCTAACGGAATACTAACTATAATTTTACCACTAGGTGATCTGATCTTTCTGAAGATGTATTTGTGTTTTGGCTCATCATTTAATGCATAACAAGATATATTCTCTATTAGAAACTCTCTTCCCTATTCGGCGTCGTAAAACATGTGAATTTCGCCTTTTATCTATTAGTTAGATCAGATAAATGGTTTAGTTAAAGATTAAAGAATTTTTATTTAAATGAGAACATTATCATTCCCTTAGAGCCCTAAATAGTTAGACATTACCCAATTTCAAGTTCCAGGATTCAACTTAGGCGAGTATTAGCTGTGCAAGAATATTTTTGTGTAATATTCAAGGTTACTGTTACGTAGAAAACTTAGCCATTAAATAACGCATATAAGTTTATTTATGTATATTTTTTTATTTGGTATCTAAATATCTTTTTTAAAGTTGATACAATTCAGTACGATTACAATAATTTAACGCTACACCGTGACAAACAATAAAACCCAAAAGACTGGGTACCTAACATCGGTTTGCAAGTGTATAAGATTTTATTAAGACCCTTATTAGGTTTGTAATTTTCAATATGTTCTCAAATGTCCAATTTTTATTTTTTTTTCAAAATGTGAAATATCTACTTTTGGACTCCTGACTTTTTCTTTGTTTTTAGTTCTTAAAAGTAAAAATATGTTAAATTATGTTAATAAAGAAAATTTCTAGTTTTTTACCTTTGTTTTTTGTAAAAAAATAACAGAAAACTTCATTAGTTAGTTACACCAAGAATTTATTGAGCATTTAAGACCTTTACAAACAATTCTATCAAATGAAACTATTTAAAAAAAATTGAAAACTGAGTTAAACGAACTTAAAAATGTAAGAAAAAAAGTTATATTCTGTACAACGAGCTTATTGGCATCTAGGTGAGGTAGCCCACAAACCGTCTTCAACTGATAAGGATACCAAAATATACCACAATAAAACAGTGTTCAAATAATTTTTAACCCGATTTATTCTAATAGTATTTACAACGCGTCTTTAACTTTATAAACAGGTCCAACTTTATCTACAACGTATGGTTCAAAATGAGTCGGAACTGTGGCATTATCTATCTTATGAGAAGTACATAAAAGCCTCTGGGCTCCCACGCAAGACTTGAGATTCAAATACCATAAGATATGTATTAAAAGCCAAAATCAGCAAGCAAATAATAAGTAAATATCTAATCTAGGTAATTTTCTATTATAGGTTCTTAGTATTCCACACCGAATTCAAATTAGACTCAATCTTTGTTAGAATATCAAATGATTACAACAAAATCTACCCTTCTTGGTGGTACTTCTTTCCTAGAAAAATATGTTTTTATGTAGTTATAAGATCCAATTTGGGGTAATAGGGGCTCTAATTCGTTACAAAAAATGAGACAATTATTAAGGATCCATAAAATAAATTTATAAAAAATAGTTTTCTTGGAGAAATTCTTCCACTAAATTATCTAAATCACTATTTCCAGCTCTTTTATTGTCTATGCGAATCAAAGCCGGAGAAAATAGTGTCTCTACCGATTGTGTGCTTTTCAGCCAAAATCGTTTTTGGTTAGCTACCAACTAAAATCATCTTTTAAATTGTCTTTTAACTCTCCCATTTGCTTCTAGAAATATCACGTCTCTGTCCTATTTGATGTTCTAAAACATATGATTTTTGCGCTTTTAAAAAATAGATGATCTTTGTTTTAATGAGAACCCCATCTTCACCAATCCTTGGGAGACCTAGATATTTTAAGTTTAAGTGCCAAAAATAAACTCCAAGAACCTTTTCAAGGGAAGTAAGGAATGCCACTTCTTAATAGTAATGCCGAACATAGTGTTTTTCACTATTCGACCAAAACAAAAAATATTCGACAAAGTAGTATCCGGCCGGGTTGTGTATTCGGAAGAATAATATCCGGTATTAAAAAAAAGTCAGCAAAACTATGATTTAAACCGGGAAGCCACCTTGATCCTAGTCGGCGCCACTGGTCGGTACAGTTGTTTTTAAATTATGCATTTCAAGGTTAAATGATCACGCTGCGCTGTACGTCGGGGAAATACGGATAAAGGCAGATGTGCGTTTTTAATTTTAGTATTGAGAGATATGGGCTGCGATAGTGGTCGGTGGAAACTTTTAATTTGAAATGTCGATTAAAAAAGTTTATGGAATCATATTAAATATAAACATTAACATTTAACGCAAATAAAAATTCAAGAAAGTAGTAAGCAGAGCGGACGTAAAGTATTGAAGCAGGTGTCGATATCAAGCCAATTTGCCAAAACATGGGATATAAACAATCGAAGAAATTCATAGGGCAATAGGAGAAATGATTGCCTTAGACAATCAGCCATTTACAGTGGTTGAAGTTAACGGTAGAATGCAATACATATAGGTAGTTTAATTTGGTATATTCAGTATGTGTTATTTTTAGGTTTTAGACGTCTTAGAAACAAATTAATTACAACCTCTATGAAATGTCAGGACGTACATATTTTACTGAAAAAGTAATCCCACCATTTTTTGAAAAATGTAAAATTAAAAAAGTAAGAAAAAGAGCTTAATATGCCTGTTAAATAAAATTGTCCAGGATGTTCCAATCCGATGGAACTCTTCCTATTATATGCTAGACAGACTGAGGAAGCTAAAATGGCCTCTTACCTTATTAACCGCTGAAAATACTAATATACCATGGTTTTGATCAAATCAGTGGTTATTAGTTAAACATTTGCTGAGCTCGCTTAAGCGATCTGAGGAAATTACGAAACATTTCAGTTCATCAATATGCGGAATTTCAGAGGTTATTCAAAGATAATTTAAAGAACAGGTTTTCAGACATAGAATTAAATGAATATTTTTACTTTTGCCACTATTTTAGATCCAAGGCCTTGTGCAGTTTCTTTAACAATAAAGATCACATAGAATTTAAATTTATCAGAATAACAAAATCAGAAACGCGGAGAGACGTTGCAGCAGCGTCCTCTATTTCTAATGAGTCTACTGTTAGGTCAGATTTCGATGACGAAACACTTACTGGGCTATGTCTGTCTGGGATATACTAGCAAGAGTTGCTTCTACTTCTTATTCTTCAGAAGAGGCTGGAACTATAAACGATGTAGACGCCGAAGTTAAGAAATTCTTAGAAATGCCATTAATTGAAAACAAAAAACTTGTCCTTATTCGTGGTGGAAACATAACAAGAAAGGATAATCCAGTGCTATAAATATCAAAATTTGCTCTTATGTTTTTGGTTGTTATTACTAAATTTTAAATAAGTGGGATATTCAATATTATAATTCAACAATGTTAATGGCGGAATGTATTTATTCATTTTTATTTTGGAGAAGGTTATTATTGAATCAGCTTTATGTAATCTTCACTAGAGGAAATACGTATAACAGTTTGGTATAGGCAAACTTTAAATAATCCGTTAAAGTGAAATAGAGTTATTTGTTGTATCAACAGTTTATTAAATATTAGATTAATAAAACAAAACGATATAAGTAAATCATTTCGATTTCCCCGTTAACTGGATATTGGCATGGGTCGCTAAAAATAAACTTTACGAACAAATCAAAACAAAATGATAACACTCTACGCCTGGCTCACCAAGTGCTGTGACCAACGAATCATAAAAGACTACGGAGATATACCATAATAAAACAATGTTCAAATACTCTTTAACTTAATTTATTCTAATATTATTTACAACTCGTCTATTATTTCATTTACATGTTCTATTTTCTCTACAACGTATGGTTCCAAATCAGCTGGAAGTGTGACGTTATCAAGCTTATGAGCTAGAGACCAATATCTCTCTCTCAGTAGAAAAGCTGATTGCTTGGGTTGTCGGTTGCGTGTAAAAAGCCCCTTTTTATTTCCGCCCACTCTGTAAATAGCTAAAATAAATACAAGTCATTAGTATTACAATATAATAACCATTAAACATCGTAATAATTGAGGAAATTAATTTTTTTAATAATATAATCCAAATTGAAAATTACTTTGATCAGTTTTGAAATCGGCAAAGTTCCAGATCATCTCTCCAACAAATCAGCCTTCATTTCTTAGCTCATCAAATGCTTTAAAATATTCCATCATCACGTCTTTCTGGTATTCTTCAGACCAAATATAAGATGGCAGCTAGAAAATGCAGAAAATTGCTTTTAGCTATTGTTAATCGAAATCTGTACCTTTACTCATTACTAAAAAAACTGAGAATGTTAAAAAAGACCAGAAAATTCCCCTGAATTCGGTTTTTTTTCTTACTTATCTTCTTTCTTCTTCTGGGCAATTTTCTAACATGTTTTCCTGCGCAGTCGGAACATATTGAATGTTTATAGTGGATGTTCTTTCTTCGTAGCATTTCCTCCTTAATCAATCATGACGAAGATAAATAATTTTTCGTAGCCATTCTCTGAATGTTTATGTTGCAAACAATTGCCCCCATAAGCAATTGTCGTAGATTAAACAGCATATTGTTTTACCAAAAACAAATTTTTCTAAACCTATTTGACAATACTGCTTGATAAGTATCGGTCTAAGGAAATCCGAAACGATATTACAGATTCAAACAAAGTACAATGTTTGATAGTTAAATTAAAATACGGCCTACATGGCACACGTATTTCTGCAAATAAGTCTCAATAAGAATCAAATATTGTGCTGGTGACACTTGTTTCACTCTATAAGAACATCTCATCAGACATAAAAGATTAAAACCTACGATCTAAGTTGTAAAAATAAAATATTTTTTTATAGATAGGTAGTTATACTAATATGTACTTAAGATTTAACTGAATAATTTATTTTGGTTCAGTTATGAAATAATAAGAAAGCAAATCAAACCGAAAATAAGAGCACTAAATATCAACATGTCTATATGAGCTTAAAATATGCTTAATATGCACACTAGTTCTAATAATTAGAAATTCATACTTAATACGGTGCGCTAACAGTAAGGCAATCCATTGATATTTGTAATATTTCCCCCAAAATTGCCTCTTTGTGCTATCATATCTCAAAACTACTCAATCGAATCCCTGTTTTTTACAAAATAAGTTAAGGGGAACAAAGTCTACCGAATATCAAAAATTCAAAAAGTTTGACCAAAAGCGTTTTTCAATGTAATATGCTTGGGCCTTTAATTTTTTTGTGATTACGACTATTTGTGTTTAATTGGAATGATGCTTACATTTTTAAGGGTTATATCATTTTTAATTAATAATAATAATAATAATAATAATAATAAATGTCTTTATTTGGTAACATACAGGAAATATTTAATACAATTTACATTTAATAAAAAAAAATAGTTACCAAAAAGGGGAAGTTCACAATTAGAAAAGTGTGCTTTAACACTTAACCATTTAAAGTCATAAAAGTCTAATCATATAAGCATCGACATAGTTGAGGAAAACAATGACATAGATTAGAATATGGTTGTCACAGCCGGGTATAAAAGTCTCTATCGTAATAGTCTCACTTACAACATAATATTATAAGCGAAATTTGTAATAATTATTAATTGTTCCACATTTATAATTACAACCTAATAATAAAACAAAATTAAGATAAAAATAAAATAAACATAAGGCAGATAATATTTCAGTTTAGCTGACTGTTGAACAGCATTTTTCGAGCTTCCATATGAAACTTTTTTTGGCTAAGGGATTTAAGTCTATACGTTAACGGATTGTACAGATGTACGATGTCATAGCTAAAAGACCGCTCAAAGAGTGCTGTTTTGTGCGTTGGAGGGGTGAGTTGGCTCTTGTATCAAACTGTTGATATTATGGACATTGCCTTGAAAAGAGAGCTTATTAAAAAGATAGCATGGCTTTTGTGTTTGTAAAATTTTATAATAAGGAGTGATAGCAGAAAGCTTTCGTCTGTTTGACATATTAAGCCAATTAAGCTCAGTAATTTTTTGTGATGTGCTCAAATTTTCTTATACCATAAATGAATCTGGCACAAGAGTTTTGAACTCGCTGTATTCGGTAACACGTACTTTGGTCTAGTCCAGAGCAGTAGACAAGCGCGCAATAAGTGAACTGCGATAGTACCAATGCCTCGCATAACATTAGCTTTGTTTTACGATGAAAATACTGGCGAAGTGGATACAACATTCTTAAAGCTGCATACGCTCTTTGTATATTTTTTGTTATATGCTGATGATACCTCAGTGTTTGGTCAAGTATTAAACCAAGATTTTTTGCACTATCTGCTATGTCGATTTTTTTATTGTGGATTGGAATTTTTGATAATATTACAGTCATTTTTTCTACCAAACAAGAGAACAAAGGACTTTTTGGGATTCAACTTCAACCAAATTATTTTTATTGAAAATTTTATAGATCTGGGTGTCATCAGCGTACATATACACCTGACAATGTCTTATATATCTATGAAAACTTGCCGTGTATATTGTAAAAAGTAACGGGGACAATACAGATCCCTGGGGTACACCCTTAGTTACATTTCTACTAGATGAGATCGAACTTTTAAGAGCAACTTGCTGAGTTCTATTATGTAGATAAGAGTACATAATTTGTAATGCAGTATTGCCCAGTCCTGCCGACTTCAGTATTACCAGTAATACCTCATGATCCAGAGGATCAAAAGCTTTACTGAAGTATAGCAAGACTAAGGCAGCGATGTTGCCCGCATCTGTAGCTCTTAAAATATCATCAGTTATGTTCATAAGTACCGCGGCGCAGCTAAAACCTGACCTGAATCATGACTAAATTGTTGGTAGAAAGATTTCAGCATCGAAATGGGCCCTCATCTGCAGCCCCATGATCTTTTCCATCACTTTTGAAAATGATGGTAATATACTTAGTGGCCTTAAGTCCTGCCCTTCCTTTGGATTTTTTTTTGGGACAGGCGTTATTATCGCACTCTTCTAGGCATCAGGGTACACCTTATCCAGGAAGAAGTTAATAATATTTACAATAAATGGTAAAATGAAAGGACAATAAAGTTTTAAAAATAAAGTGGGTAAACCATCAGTACCAGCTTTATAAATTTTCCGGCGCGATAGAACCTATAAATATCATCGCACGTCACTATACTGAAATTAAATTCCGAGTTTGAAACTGTATTTCCATTATAAAATCGAATGAGATCAGTATTGTTATTGTTAATAGCAGGAATACCGTCGCCAAAATAGATATTGATTAATTCAGGATCACAAAAAGTGTTTGGTACCACCCTGTTAATTTTTTTTTCATATTTAATGAGTTGAGTTCTTTCCACATAGATTTGGGATCTTTGTTATTAGACATATTTACATTATATTTATAAATTTCTTAGATTTTTATAATAGTTCCAATGTTCTATGTTCTTAGTTTTTCTCAACTTTGCTTTGGCTCGATCCCTATACCTCATCATAAATTTTGAATTATCGGTTAATTAGTTATTAAATAATAAAATAACTCATAAATACGTGTTTGGCATATTTAATATCTACGCAGAAGAACTCATAAGAAACATTTATCAAAAAATTTGTTAAAAATATAGACAACTTTAATGTTAAATAAGCTTGATGAATAAACGTAGCTATGCTAATTACGCTATGTGATACATTTCGAAAGCCATAAACAAATCTTTTTGATATCGAAAATAGCTTTACAAAAAATTATTGATCATTGTAGCTAACAAATAGGTTATATCTTTAGTACACAGCTCAAAAACTTACGAAACTTAGACCTTCCTCTGCATCAGCACCATATTCTGTGAAAAGTACAGGTTTGTTATGTAAGTTGTGCCAACCTCTAGCTTGCTCCAGAATTCTTGAATAGATTCCATCTATTTCACCAACGTTAAGGTACCAAGCCTCATAACGATTCACACCCAGTATATCTAAAAATTGGCCCTGCAAAAATAATAGATCAGTTAGGGAATCTAATTCGTAGCCAATATTTTTAAAAATGTCTACATAAATTACCACGTCTGTAGTCGTTTCTCAGGAATTAATTAATAGCCAGAACATATTTTTAAATGAAACACCCTGTATATTATTTCGAATAATCGAAGCCTATTTAATATCCCTCAAATGATCTATGGCAGTTCAATGCCTAAATTTTATAATTTTCCAAATGTCATTATTCCGTATAAATCCTGTTTTCGCAAGAAGTGGCCGTGATATCACAAGTATCTCAGTGTGTCTGCACATATTTGAACATTTTGATAGTACGATTTAACACGTATTTAGGGCCTTTAGTATTTTGTTGTTAACTTTAAAACGGATGGAAATAATTACACAAACAAAGGTCTTATGAAATTACCTATTCTACAGGGACGGTGTGAAAAGATCATTGCAAGAACATGCAGAATATTTAACTATTAACGAGATGTTCTTTAATTTACCACAAATGAACGAAAGGAAGTTTGTGAGAATACAGAACAATTTCAAAAATTACAGCTCAAAACTAAACAGAACTAGAACTTTATCAAGACCAATGACTTTAAAAGAAGAAAATATTGTTAATGATTTATTCTACTTTTATGCCTATCCCCAAGTTTCATTTTCAGTGCCGAAAAGGACTTAGACATAGCACGATCGTCTATTGAAACAATACTAAAAGAATATAATATAGATCCATTCAAGTTTGTCAAGGTACAAGCCTTGAAGCTCAAGGACTATGGAAAAAGGATTTGTTTTTGTAAGGCCCCTCTTATTCAGATTCAAGAGGAGCCCTATTTCTTGCCTAACATCATTTGAATCGAGAATTTCGACGCGTTTTGTTTGTTAAAAAAGAACAAGATTAGATTCCTTATCTATGGCAAATTCGGGAAACCACATTTTTTTAAGATTGAACGTTTCACCTCATGGCATGTATATAGGACATTATAGGAGGATACAGGAAATTTCCAAATATCCGATGAATGTTGGTTCCGATATTTAGGACGCTGGGACTGGCCTGCGAGGCCCCTGATCTCACTCCCTTAGATTTTCGTGTATGGGGCAATTTAAGTAAAAAATATGTGGAACGCCAATAAACAGCAAAGAAGGACTACGTCTGCGAGTGGTTCAGTGCTTTAAGGAAGCTGTTGCAATAGAAATCCAGTGGGCCGCTATCCATGCGGTGAATACTAGAATTCGGAAATGTTTTAAATGAAATGGGCAGCATTTTCAGTAATTCGTAAAGTAATCTAATTATATAATTTTTTTACTACTTAAATTAATATATGAATTTTGCGTTTATCTAAAAAACCTTAAGATTTTTTATAGAAGTTATTCATTTGTCAAAAATGTGGCCATAATCTAAAAATATTGTTCTGTATTCTCATAAATTTCCTGCCGTTTATTCGTGTTCAGAGAACAACTCTTTAAATATTCTGCCTGTTCTTGTAAAAATCTATTTACACTGTAGAATAAATAATTTAATAAGAATTACGATTGAGTAATTATTTGCACCCGTTTTAAAATTAACAACAAAATACTAAGAGCCTTAATACGCGTTAAATCGGACTATTAGATTGTTCAAATATGGGTAGCTATATTGAAATGCTGAAGGATACAGCTGAACTTTTTCAAATATTCGAAAGTATATAAAAGTATCGCATTACATCAATAATAACTCAGGAATTAGACTGGCCAGCGCGTAGTCCAGACTTAAACCCTATAGAGGGGACTACCTTAACTTAGGTTCATTCCTTTGTAACTGTTATTATACATATAACTCTTTTTTATTTCTGTTCATTTTGAAAACAATTCGAATAAAACTGTATTTTGTGAATTTCAAATTTGTGTTTCGTACAGGTACTAAATGTATTTTAAATTAAAAACATCAATATAAATAATTATATTATTTTCATTTTACATGGTATAGTAGAACAATGGCGATGCGATACTTTTGTGGCGAAGTGTACTTGTCGTACAATCTATTGTGGAAACCTCAAGATTTAGGTATAGGACTATCCTACATCATTTGAAAAAAACATTAATTTTCTGGCACTTTTATAAGTTCCTACGGACATTTATTTCACCCTGTATGGCTCAAGTAAGGTACGTTAAGAAAAAGGAGAATATATTCAGATTATGTGTGGTTTTAGTTACTAAAAAAATCGAAAATTAATTTATTCCTGAGAAAAGGCTACGGATAGGTATAGGCAAGTATTTAGAAAAGATTCTCAAAAATAAATGTAGTTTCAAAACACCTAAAAATAACAGTATTTTACAGAGCTCCATTTAAAATAGCGATGTTGCCATCGGTTTTTGGCAGAAGCGGTAACATTGCACTGCTGAAAATAGAACAAAATGCCAGGGTCATTTACATCTGTAGCAAAAATTTAAACTCCGCTTTCGATGTCGGTTGGGTGGATTCAGTAGCTCATCAAGCATCGATGCCGGTCCTAAGGCCGAATAAAGGAGGAAGGTTGCCAGGTGAGGTTAGCACTCTGCCTGACATAAAAAGAATACCTGCTCACAGATCCAACACTCAGCCTCTGAACAGGACGGCCCAAACTTTGACGAACTCGGCGAGAAACAGGAAAACGATTATGGAACACGAACTAACCAAAAAACAACAATGGAGAAAAAATACAATAAGGATGGCCTGCTGGAGCAGTATGTCCTGGAACACGAAAGTCAATGAAATATTATTAGAAATTGAACATCATAAAATAGACATATGTGTTCTATCTGAAACAAAGTGTAAAGGTAAAGGAACCATCAAGCTACCAAACTACATCCTAATATACAGCGGAGTCACCAAACCCGAAAGAGCAGTAGCAAGAGTGGGTATATTGACATCCTAAAAATACGAACAATCCATCCAAGCCATACACTACATAAACGAAGGAATTCTAATACTATTATTAGAAACAGGAAAAGGAAAACTCCACATAATTAATGTATATGCGCCAGATATTAGCAAAAGAAAAAAAAAATAGACCTATTTTATGAAACACTAGAGGAAAATGTAAGGATAATACCAGCAACGGAGAAACTTCTTATAATGGGCGACCTAAACGTCAGAATTGGAAACAACATAATTCCTGTTATCAAATATCGATTCAACAATTTAAATTGTTTACAAAAATATTGGAATCAATAATAATTGAATGTGTAGATATGTCAGAAGAACAACAGGGTTTTAGAAGGAATAAATCGACGCTAGACGCTATTTTTATAATCAGGCAAATCGTAGAGAAAGCTATCGAGTACGGAAAACCCGCACTCATGTGCTTTATCGATCTCAGCAAAGCCGTTGACCGAGAAAAATTAAGCGAGGTGATCAACATTCTGTAGGAGAAATACATATTTAATGCTATAACGGACACAATCAAATAGCTGAACTTCAATACGTCGACTTACATATCAGTGAATCAAAAACTGACGGAGGAAATCCCAACACCAGCGGGAATTAGACAAGGAGATTCCGTAGGCCCTCAGCTGTTTAACATCATTATGAATGAAATTATCAACTACGTTAAGAATACAAGCAGAGGCTATAGACTGACAACGGGAGAAATAAAAATCATCTGCTACACCGATGATGCAGTAATCATAGCCGAAAGCGAAGATGACTTACAGAGACTCTTGTATTCTTTTTATGTAAAAGCCATGGCGTACAACATGCAAATAACCACTACTAAAACAAAAACACTCGCAGTGGTTAAAGAACCCGTAAGATGTAAACTTGCACTTGAGAACAAACCAGTAGTGCAGGTAATGGCGTTTAACTATCTTGGAGTGCAAATAACCTCCAGCCAAAATAGAACCGATGAAGTAAAGGCCCAAGCAAACAAAGCAAGCAGGATAGCAGGTGTTCTTCGGGACGTCATATAGAACAACAAACACATGAGCAAACGAGCTAAAACCAAGATATACAACTTACGTACGACCCGTGATGACGTACGCAACAGAAACCCGAGCAGACAACAAACCAACAAAAAATATCCTATCAACAATGGAAATGAAAGTAGTGAGGAATATAGCGGGATATACACTAAGAGACAGGAAAAGGAACAGCGACATAAGGAACGAGTGCGAGGTAAAGGACATAGTCAGATGGGGACGGAAGCGGCGTAAAGCTTGGAATGACCACGTTGCTAGAATGAACAGGAACAGGATAGCAAAAATTTCACGAGATGGGGTTCCACAGACACGCTGACCACTGGGAGACTTCCTAAAATATGGAAGGACTCCTGGACATCTACATATATACAAGACTAAACTAGAAATAAGACACAAAGTCTTGGTCTCAGTTTCTTAACCTCATCTCAGTGTGTATTTTAACATGTGACGTTATAGTTGTTTGATTTGTTCTTGTGATTTTAGTTAATGTCGAAGGTCTGATGATGCCTGAAAAGGCGAAACACGTGTAACCGCATTATACTCTTTTTGACTGAGACCGAGACTTTGTGTCTTATTTCTAGTTTAGTCATTTGAAACTTGGTCTCTTAGAGAATATGGACGCTTTCTTACATATATACAAGAGAATGATAATTAGTTGGAAAATACAAGCCTATATCTAAAATAAGTGTAAGAAGAGAAGAAGAAGCAAAAATTTAAAAAGGAAATGTCGTTCCGTTCGCCAGAAATGTCTAAGACTGACGGACACCTTGCATAACAACAACAATACAAGTAGTGTATGTATTCGAGGAGTCTATTGTCTTTCGTCTATTAATAACTCGAATTACATAAGAAGTTCCGGAATTCGATTTACAGGGTCACGTGACCGGCGTGAAACTACAATAAATTTTAACATTAAAGACATTAATTTGCTAAAATATATTTTATTAGATACCAAGCTTTTCTTAGCGTCACTACTGCATGTGTTTTAATGTATTATTGTGTATTTGTTGAATGGTTCAAATCTTCTAATTATATGTTCCCTTACTTCAAGAAGCAGCGTTCTAAAGGTGCGGTGACATTAGAGGAACATTGATTTTTTAAATATTTAATAAATAAGTTTTATTTACATTGTCTTGGACATTGCGAAACTAGGAGCTTTAGTTGACCTAACTATGGTGCGGCAAAGTGAGTTAGTAAAAAAATGGCCGTTTAAGTTTGAAATTTTCTTTTAATCACTAAGTAAGCAGCAAGATTTCCTTTTCCAGGAGACATGTTTAATGGAAGATACCTTATTCACTTATTTTGGGTCACATGACGTATTGACCAATCCAGTTCAGTATAATAGAACGTTTATTTCGTCGGGGGTCATGTGAGAATCCTCAGAAGCAAAATGATACAAGAAAGACTCTGAGGAGATTTTTTGACGATTACAATAGTTTTCTCTATCAGAGAATTAGAATAATTATAGAATATATCTATACTATATTAAAATAGTCAAAGAGCGTTTTACGCTCAAAAAAACGTACTGCGATTTCGAAAATTACTAGATTTTGGATAAAATCTGGGGAAATAATAAAGTTTCGTATGATTTCGCGTCTTTTTTTAATTTTCACTTGAGTTGGGCCAATTTTTTATGTAAGTGTTGTTAGATAAAGGAATTTAAATAGTGATTCTTTGGGTATTAAAAGTAAAAATGTGTTGGTAAACATGTTCTAAACTGGTTAGAATTCAAGATTTAAGATATCGAAAATTTAAAAAAAATCTTTTATTTTTTAAATTTTAGCTATTAACATGGAAAAACAATATGACAATATTCTATTCTTATCTTACAGTGCTCGCTTTTTTTTTTACTTTCTTCGTAAGAGGAAAGAATTCAAAATATGTTTTCTCAGTTCCGTCGGTTAGTCTGTATGTCTGCCCGCGACAAAGCTCAAGAACTGCTTGTACGATTTACTTCAAGTTTTGGTTAAAAATTAAAGGTCATATGATGATGACGTGCTAATATTTTGGTAAAATTCCAATATGGCTGAACAAAATGGCGGGCTATTGAAATGTTAAGAAAATATTACTAAAAAACTGCTTATCCATTTTATCCAAATTTTGCAGAAAAATTAAGTGTGATATGACCATCAACTGATAAGTTTTACAGCAAATCCAAAATGGCGGCCTAATAAAACGTTATAAGAATCAATGCAGAATACTACTGCATCGATTATGTTCAAATTTTGCTCAATAATCAAATAGTATACAGGGATGAACTGGTAAAAATGTTGAGACACATTCAAAATGGAGGAACAAAACGGTGCCTAATTAAATGTTTAAAAATATCTGAAAAAGTACTTATCGGATTGATTGATGACATCCCCATTTTGAATATTTATTACTAAAAATGTATAAATTGCACACTTAATATCGAATTTTAATCAAATCTGTATAAATGTTAAAATTCGTTCGTAATCTAAGCATTCCTACTCTCATTTTTTAAATATTTACTAAAAATGTATAATATGTATACTCAAATCTGTACAAATGTTAAAATTCCGCCGCCATGTTTGCATTACAATCTTGAATTTTTAAAATGTTGACAAAAATTCATGATATGCAGTCTTAAATAACCCTAAATGCCGAATATGTATCAAATCTGTAAATATTTTGAAAATAGTTTGCTATGTTGGTGCCGTCATTTTTAATTCTCAAACACTGACTAAAATTTCATAACTTTCATTCTTAAATACTTCTAGATACTGATATTTCAGCCGAATCTGTACAAATGACAAAATTCGTTCGCTATATTGGCGCCACCATTTTGATTTTTGTTGTGCATTCTTAAATAATCCCCACAAATGTTGAAATCATCCGTCCGACCTGTTGACATTGTCATTTTGGCACCGCTATTTTGAATTTTTAAATGCTGACACTCTTAGATTTTTCTAGGCCACAATTTTCAGCTTAATCTACACAAGTAACAAAATTCGTCGGCTGTATTGGAGCCGCTATTTTGGATTTCTAAACGTTGACTAAAAAAATTCGGATTTTTAATATCCGAAAGTGTATGCATCTCAAATTTGAAAATAATCGGTAATGGCACAGGTGAAAAATCCATTACAAAATTTGAACCAGACATACAAACATACAATCAGACAAGTAGGAAGCCAATAAAAGCGCGTTAAAAGCATTGATTATAGTTTAAAACTCTAACAATAGTATTCACTAAAGAGGTTAAAGTTTATACAAGGTCTAACTTGACAGTTACAGGTTCGGATACAGGTTTAAGATGACATTTTTACTACAAACATAACTAAAAATTAAAGTTTAATAATATATAAATAACTAATTTCCTTTTAAACTTATTGGTTTGATTTTAATAGTGAAGTAGGGAACGATTATTTCTTTGATATTTGTAAAAATACCTATTTGCCTCATTAAGGAATAGGTACGAATCCTTCCTTTTGTCAACGATAATGAAGCATGGCCGATTTCTTCATTTTCGTACATCAAATTTTTTAACAGGTCGTCATTTTGTTTCGCCATATTGAATTCATCTCAATATTTTTTTGTATCAGGCGTAATTTTTGTGTAAAATGAAATAAAATTAAAGTTAATCGAGTAAGTGGATTTTTTAGCTATACCGGAACAGACCGACCGACTGTACTGGAAAAACATGAAGATCTGTAAAAACCCGAAACGATGATTTTTACACGATTAATGATATTTCCTATGCGGGAAGTGAAAACACTGGCATTCGTCAACAAATGGCCACGGCTTGGGCATGGGCCATCCCCATTTCTTGTTTTTTCGTAAACATTGGTCGATAGAATGTGAAAAATAGGAGAACCATGTTGGCGTATACCTCTAACGTCATTTATGAATGAATTGTGATCTCTACTTTAATTCTTACTCTAAGGTTAAGACACCCAACAACAGCACACAGTAACGTACTCATTTTCGCCAATCCAACTCTGTTCTGGGACGCAATACTCGAACCTCGCAGCTCGAATGACGGATCTTTGTGTTGCCAACAATCTGCCGAATTTTGTCGGCAGGCGGAAAATATTTGGTAGAGTGATGCTACTAGTTAATTTCTACTATGAATATACCAACCGTTGTCAACATTTGTATAAGAGGCAATTTTAAAAAAATCGAACTTTTTATACTTCTATACCTACCGAGCCTTTTAATTTTAAAGTTTCGAAAGAGAAATTGTTTTATAACCTTATTAAATAAAAACTTTTGTTGTAACAGGCAAAACGTTTTCGATTCGAACAGAAGATATATCTTCAATTATATCATACAAATTCAGTAGTTGCAGTTCAATTTACAATTTAATTTCGATTTTATCGTTTCAGGGTTACCAACCTCTAATCTCTTAATGAAATCTTTAATCCCACATTAATAAATACAGGAAATGGGCAAGAAAATCATATACTTACAGCAAATTCTTCGTCAAAGTCGTACATATTAGCAAGCGTTATTGGTCTCGAAGTATCGTACGTCTTAACATGCGCTGCGACTTGCCTACAAAGTAAATATATATACATACATCATTATCACAAACAAACTATTGATCAATTACGTGGTACTAAAGTTTTCACGGCTGGATTCAATTAACAAATCACGGTAGATTTAGACCGTATCAAATTGGAATTACTTTCCGCACGAGGCATCTTCAGAAATCTTCACTGAATTCCGAACGAAACAGAAAATCTGACTGAAGCTTTAAAATCAAATGGCGTGCTAGTGAAATGTTTGAAAAATTATTACTAAAAAACAAATTATCCAATTTACATTAAATTTAGCACAAAAGTTCAGTGCTACAGAGAAATTAACCTGTATTATTTTGGTACGGATCCAAGACAGCAAAATAAAAAGGCGACCTTGAATTGTTAAAAAAATCAGCCTGAAAAACTGCTTGTTAGATTAATTTCAAATTTTGTGCAATCATTAAGCGTAATATAGAGATAAACTGGAAAAAACTGTGACACGAATTCAAGATGGCGAAAGAAAATGGCAGCCAAATATTATAAAATGTTCTTATTCAAATGATTTCAAATCTCGCAGAAAATTGAATTGATACATGGATTAACTGGTACGGCTTTGGTGGAAACGGGTAAAATATTGGTACGAACCCGATATGGTGGACCAAAATGGCGTACAATAAAAATATTTGAAATGACAGTATACTAAATGACTATGTACGTAACTAAATAGTGTAACATTTTACTATTCCTAATAAAAGGAAAGATTCATAACAAGAGATGTTCCGGGTGGAGATAATTTACTGATTTTTCTAAAAAATCTAAAAAAATCGATTTTTTAAAAAATAATATAGATGAAAAACCAAAAACGGTATTAAAGCAGTTTGATACCCTTGGAGAGCAGTAAGTGTACTTCAAACGCGTACCAAATTTTAAAAGGTTATCAGAAGGAAGGTTTTGATACCACGACGATAACGTCACCATCTTACACAAATCCCTTCGGACGACCACGTTTATTGGCATCTACTATATTACATTTTCCTTTGACACGATGGGCTTACTTGTTGGGTACCGCCGAGCCTGGGTTATACAGAGGGAGGATTTTAAATAGAACGCTGCTTATAGCAGATCCAGGTATAACATTTCTCTAAAATCCTGAAATAGCCCTAAGCAACTTTTTTTTTTCAAATTGGAAGACACTTTTTGTGGCAACTTTTTCGAAAGCTTATTGAAAAGGGAATTTGCTATTAATATTTTTTTTACATCTGTCAAACCATGTGTCAGAAATTTATTAAAAATGGATTTTTAAATATAATAATGTTAATAATAACTGAAATCTTACCTTTCTAGTGTAAAAATGGTTGAAAATGTGCCCCATTAACTTGTTGGCACAGACCCAAACGATGGTAGAATTCTTCCCTTACCCGTTCCAAAACTTCTGGCACGATTAAACGTATCTCTGCCCGAATTCTGACTTTCAAATATCCCAAATTTTTCCAACAAAAACTAATTTTTAAACGCCAATGCATTTTTTCAAGGATCTACATACTTTATATGTCGGCTCCATAAAAAATACATTAATCTTCAATAATTCTAGACACCGGCGCGTTGCTTCAGTCAACGGCACCATGATAGACTAGTTCCTTAAATTCTTTTGCTGCGGATGCATATGGCTGCTGCCATAGCCTACTGGGATGTGTTGATGTACAGTAGTTTAAGAGTGTAATGCGGAAACGGAGTAAGTATTAGTATCTTAAGTTATAGCTCGATGGTGTAATGTAAAAAACAAAACCAAGATCGATCATAGTTGGCCGAGGGATATGCAATGACGTAACAGAAATAGACAATGTATTTTATATGGAACTAGTCCATTTTTTGAACGGCACCAGTAAAAGTTTTAAGTAGGCGGCCGTGCTTAGTAAATTGTATTGTCATAGTAACGAATTGCCAAAATGCCGATACACTGTATAAACAGTGCTTAGTAAATAAATAAATAGATTAACTTTAAATTGTATTTACATTTTTTTACGGAACAAAAGTAAACATTTTATGCACTTCTTTGATATTGCGCCCCGAACAAATGTGCTTTATACATCATACGCTTTTAATATCGTTAAATGCGTTGTGCGTAAAGTAATTTAAAATTTTTACAAGGACCCTATGCAAGACCACTTTTTGAATCATAGCTCCAAACCTATTAAGTCCTATTAACTAACCTCCATTTTAGGTTGATCGTCAAAATTGCCCGTAATATGCAGACGAAAATCCTCATTGGATTGTTGAATATCATTCACAGCGTAAAAGGAAAGTGAATGTTTGGGCTGGAATAATTGGTCCATTCTTTTTTGAGAACAACTTAAGTGAGCCCTCTATTAAAATTTTCTCCAAACATTTTTAATACCACAACTGCAAATAATATTCCTAATAATGGAAATCTAGATCCAAGGATATTTTTTCCAAGAGGATGGAGCCACTCCCCACTTTGCAAGAAATCTAAGAGAGTTCTTAAATGTTGCATTTCCAAATAGGTGGATAGAACGGCGAGGATTTATAGAGTGGCCGTCCCGATCCCCGGATATGACAACCTTAGATTTTTCCTTAAGGGGCGATTAAAAAAAAACGGTCTATGTAACTTGACCTGAAAATCTAGAAGATTTGATGGCGAGAATTAAAGCAGAGATGCGTTTAATCACGACAGAAGTTTTGGAACGGGTAAGGGAAGAATTCTATCATCGTTTGGGTCTGTGCCAACAAGTTAATGGGGCACATTTTCAACAATTTTTACACTAGAAGGGTAATATTTCAGTTTTATTGTTATTATATTTAAAAATTGGTTTTTAATAAATTTTTGACACATGGTTTGACAGATGTCAAAAAAAATATTAATGGCAAATTCCTTTTTCAATAAGCATTCAAAAAAATTGCCACAAAAGGTGTCTTCCAATTTGCAAAAAAAAGTTGCGGCTCACCTTTGGGACCCCAGTTTTTGTTTACATGACAAAAACGGAGCCCATAAAAAATCTTTGGATACCAAATCGCACGCGTTTTTTTTAAGTTAAATATATTATTATGTTCGAAAAAGACCTATATAGCGTTGTATAAAAAAATGTCTCTATTTGGTATACAGGGTGTCATATAGAATCATAAAATATTAAAAGAAAATTAATATGATTTCAATTTTGTTTGAGTTGTTTCTTCTTGTTTACTTATCTAATATTCTTGGAATGTTTATTTCAGAACAAAGAAGTGTTTTATTTTTAGGATTATGCTGAAAAAAATGTTGCACGAATCTAGCTTTCTTGTAGGATCTAAATAGGATATATTAGGAAGAAGATAGGATTTACGACAAGACAACATGGACTAAATTTCAAATTTGTTTATTGGGCGACATTTTGTTAAACCATATTGGATTCAAACCAATATTTTACCCGTATCTACCTATGCCACACTTGATTTTTGGACATAATTTGAATAAGTAGATAGTTTTTTTAAAATAACTTTTTAAAATTTTCATTAAACCCCTATTTTGTTCCAGTGTCATCTAATTTTTGTGTAAGAATTGAAGTCAATTGAATACGAAGCTTATTTGCCGTTGATTTTTGAATTCGTATCAAAATTTAACCAGTTTATTTCTATCACACTAAATTGCTGCACTGATTTTTTAATTTTTTTATTACTTCACCATCTTGTTTTGCCATCCTGGATTCGTACCGAAATATTACCAATTTCTTCCTATGTAACACCTGATTTTTGAGCAAAATTTGAGGGAAACCGGATAATTAGTTTTTTAGTAATAATTTTCCAACATTTCTCTAGTCATTTTGTTCCGCCATATTAAATTTTTACCAAAATATTACCAGGTCATACGACCTCTAATTTTTAACCGGAATTTGATGTCAATAAAATAAATAGTTTTTTAGCTATGCCGCGTATTAACAGACATACAGACAGACCGACAGATATACTGACAGAGTTAAGAAAATATGTTTTTGGCATTAAGACAGGTTAGGTAACTCTGATCTAAACTAAAACATTAACAATGTCCATACTTAGTTACTAGTTACTTATTTGGATTTATAGAATAACGCCCATTCATAAATCTGCTATATATGTAATACTCCTAGAAATATTAAGTATCTACTACTGCCCCTCTGCCCCCCCTGGGTACATAATTTATGGTGCATATTTCTGGTCATAAGCTTTACTATTTTTTACTTTTTTTGTCCAGTTTAACAATTAGGGTTGCATGTAGGTATAAACATAGTCAGAGATAAATATTAAATGATGTAATTAGCCCGAGATAAATATCTAAGACTTTTTATTGTCGAAACAAATCAGAATTTTTTACCAAAATTGGGGATGAGGCAGCAATTTTAACCGATTTCAAGAAAATACGAGAATTTTTTCAGTTATGTATGCACAGCGATTAAATGCTTACCTGTAATAGTCTTCTGATTCTGGTAATGTTGTTCTGGGCTCATTGGCAATAGACCAAATCACTACAGATGGTCTATTCTTATCTCTTTGATAGAGTTCTGACCAGGACCTTTTGTGGTTTTGCAAAAGAGCGTCTGTATAGTTTCTAAAAAAAAATTAGTTATAAACCTTAGTTATAAACAAGTTTTGAATAGTAACCCTAATATAAAAATACATTTGAGCTTATGCGATTAAATCTGTAGAAAACAAAGTGCACGAAGATTAATCTATAAACTGGCAAGTTTTGTAAATTATAATTCACTTTCCAAAGTTTTGATTAAGCCGTAATAAATAACTTCCTAGTTCTTATGAAGTTATAAGATCTCTCCCCCACCACTAGGAAATGAAACGATCTAGATCTAATTTCAAATGCCAAAAATGTTGTAGTAAAACCTCGTAATAATAGATGGAGTATTATTCTGTAAAGAGTTTTTAAATAACAACTACCGGATTTAATTTGAAAATAGGACTCTTAATAATAAATATTTTTGTTATAATGCTTTTTTAATAAATAGCTCAAACATTTACAATTTCGGTGGCCAAATTTACCTCTCGGGGTAAATTTGACCACCGTTTTGAGTTTCTCACTCATAACACAGAACTTAGGCGTTTGCCGCCAAACTGTTACTACCATCATATCTGAAGATATTGAGTCGTGTTTGGCACACAAATGAGACTTTTAATATATCATAATCTACATTGGAAACTCGGTATTATAGCCACATTATTTTCGTATGACAAGAAATTTGCTGCATGCATGAAAAATAGAAATAATAAAACATGTTAACGTAAAACTTCGTGACCTTGATTTATTATATTTATATACCTAATCATTTCGATTTTTCTTACAAATTAAACATATCCCTCGGGAGTTAAATTGATCAATACGGTGGTGCGAGTTTTACCGTGATCAATTACACTTCTTAGATTAGAATTTGGAAAGTATACCTGCTTATGATCTATCTTATTTACATGAAACAAGAAGCAACAGAATGGAACGATGATATGTGGGAAATAGTACAGCAATAAGGTGTTAAATAATGGGTGGCCAGATTGTCTTTGATTCCAATAAAGAAAAAAGCTATGGCTCGACATGTAAGGTATCGCGCCTTTCGCAAACATTTTAGATATGGGATATCTTGGCAAAGAATTTTTAGAGAGACAATCACCTAAAAATAATATTATCGGAAAGAGCTTTAAAACTGTAGAGGAGGTCAATTTCAGCGTGGATCTGGACGTTAGTTTGGCTATTCTTACAAATCCACGAGTTGATGTTAATATGTTATTTAAAGTTCTATTTACCTTAGTTTAATTTAATTCGTAACTTTGAAGAACATAGAAAACATAAATATATTTTCTGCGAATATATATTATTAGCCTACTTACTACTATTGCACATCATTTTTTAAGTAATTAATTTCACCCTCCAACCTTTTTCTTGTCATAACTTTTTTCCTGTTTTCCATATATGACCAGGATGATTTTGATCACATTAGCATAGTCAGAAACCTATTCTGCCATACTAGAATATACTTGATCAATTTAACCCCACTCAAGTTATGTCGGTATATGCCCAGGGAGAATTTGATTATAGTCAGTTGGTTGTGCAATCGAATAGCAGAGGCCCAAGGAAAGATAATGTTTTTCACACAGTTTGTACTCTATAAAAACAACATTATAAAAATATAAATATAAGAATCTATTACTTTTAAATAAAATCCGGTAATTTTTGTTGAAAATCTTAGTACCTAATGAATGTATATATATATATATATATATATATATATATATATATATATATATATATATATATATATATATATATATATATATATATATATATATATATATATATATATATATATATATATATATATATATATATATATATATATATATATATATATATATATATATATATATATATATATATATATATATATATATATATATATATATAATGTGTTTTATTCCGGGTGTACATCCGTTCACTACTGTCGTTCTGAAAAGAACAGTTTTGCTGACGTTTCGCCAAAATCACATTTGGCATTTTCGAAGCTTTCTTTCTCGCGTCCAAATAGAGACAGTCTCTATAATTTACCCGTTTAAGATAGCTAGCGACTGTTAGCCTAGATACGACACATATTTTATTGTAAAACTTTCGGCATTCGGATAAAGTTTTGTATGCAGAAACATAAAAAAAACGAAAAACGTTTAGAAAAAAATGCCCATTAGCTGCCTAAAATAAATAAACACTGGTTATTTATTTTTGCATAAATTGAGGCCTTTGATTGGCAACAGATTTATATTGTAGGAATTTTTGTTTTACTTCTTAACCACTGAATTAGTCCAATTATTTAAGATTTAAACAAATTCTAAATATTATTAATAGAATGCCAAGACTGTAGGTTATCTAAGTTTTAGTATATCCTAATCTATAATTTTCGGCCGATAATATTAATAAATCGTTGCTACATCTAAAAACAGAACGTTAAAATTAATTCCAAAAAACTTAAATTTCATTTTTTAAATATACTTTTTTGTTACCTCATTTGATATTAAAACTAAAGGACCAGATAGGTTTCATAAATCTTATTGCTACTTGCAATGTATCGCCATTCGAAAGATAACTCCTTTATTTTATTAAAATATATCATTTGTATGTTTTTTTTCCTGCAAAATGCTGAATAATAAAAACGAAACCCTCTTACATTCTATATGAAATAGTTTTAACTTGACATTTAAAAGCACATTGTTGATTACGTTCAATTCGGTAGAGTCTATGGACTGATTGCCGTGTCTGATGATATTATAATGGATCCATCCCGTGTTTTTCCCTAGAAAGTGACATTTCATCCCAGCAAGAGGAAACACAAAATCTAGGGCCAGCTGAGTTCGTATGTTACATATTAATAATTTTACTTTAACTATTTATTTATTTAAAATGTACTGACATCCTACCTCTACTTGTTTTAGTGAAGTTAACCTATCGGAAATTTTCGAAAAAAGGAACTGAACTGATTGCATGACGGCCAAAAGCCATTTATATTTGTTTTTTTTTGCAATTATTTGGTGTGTCTTTTGAGTATAATAGCTTTTTTTACATTTAATTACAAAAATAAATATTTATAACAAAAAAGAAATTGTCAAAATTATGATTTAAATTTCAATCAACATCATTTAGTGCCATTATAAAAGGAATAAAAACACCTACATTTAAAAAATAAAATATACAATTTAGATGCTTTGCACAAAAACTACTGACGATTGGATTTTTTAAACTCAATTACGGTTTGGAATTTCGTATACTTATTAGTGACCACTAGAAGTACCTTTTTACAAGTTTTATTTTTATCGACATTCATTAAACACAAGTCAAATAATGAAGAAAATTAGAAAAATCTCAGTCATGTGGTTTTTGTTGTTTTGTGGGTTATGTATTGGACAACTGAAACCAGCGTAGTTTTATCTGAAAATTGAAAACGAAGAAATTGGCTTTTTTTGTGCCGATTGGACCAACAGAAGTCTCTATATTTATGCTTTTGCTGAAATAAAAATGTCAGAAACGACACAGTATATATATATATATATATATATATATATATATATATATATATATATATATATATATGTTTAGTTCTAGTATTGACAATTGACTTTAATCCGTCTCTGCTCCAGAAAGACATGGCAGAATTAAACTTTGACAAACACTTTAGTTGAACTTCGTTATCATACCAAACCAGTTCTCTAAAATATTCTTATATTTCATTATAATAAGGCCATGTCCCAGCGAATATTGATCTTTCATCGAGTGAATCTGGAATGCTAAAAGGGCGCTCCAGCTTTGACTAATGAGTAATCTCCCGGTATCGGTGACTGTAAGGGCGTCGCCCCCAATCCCCAGAGATGCCAAAAAATCACCTAGGCTTATGCATTCATTACGATTAAAAATATGAATGAAGACATTAGATATATGAGACATTACCACAATCGTTAGCTCACAACAAAAAGTAGGATCATAAGAATATGTTTTTTTTTCTTTTTTATTTTTTTTAGTTGCCAAAAGTTTGCATTCCAAACGCTACTGTTGTCGGACTCTAACCTAAACTAAAACCAATAAATAATTACAAATTTTCAGACAAAATTACCCCCCCCCCCACCCCCCAGAGTATTTTAGTAGTGACGTCAGTGTCCCAAAGAGTTTGTAGTAGTTGTGGTGTTTAATATATTATTCAAGGCGTATTTATATTGTCCTACTAAATATTTTCTTCTAGATTTTCCGAAAATATAATTATCTGGTAATAAATTTATTCAAATTCTATAAACTGTAATTTGTTTAAATTTTTTTCAGTTTTTAATTTATTTATTATTGTCATTATAATTATTATTTTTATTACTCTTTATTTTTTATAACTTTATATATTTATATAGCTTTTTCGCGTAGTATCAATACTCCGTAATGGCAATTTTGTAAATTTAGTTGGTGAATTAACCTACCATACAAATCATTCCGTGCATGAATACCAATTTAATATATGAGTGATATTTAGATACCAAGTTGTAATTTTTCAATAAAAATATGCCATTAGTATACACTTAGATATCAAAGTACATATTATTCCCTGATAATATTTTAGGATATCAAGTTCTAGTAAACTACGGTTTTTGATCGCTTCCTTATCGAGATACAGAGGTTGAAATTTAATAAAAAAACATATAATTTTTAAATAACTCCTGAACCAGTTAAGATTTTTTCATGACATTTGGTACATAAGTTAAGCATCCGGGGACACTTATTTTAAAAATACAACACATTGTTGAATTAAACCAGTGGAGCCGGTACGATATTTTCCTTTATTTTTTGTGTGAAATCTTTGCTACGCCCCTGGCATATTCTATTCTATTTTTTTAATTAATACTTATCTTATTTAGAACAAAAAAGGTCTTGCCTTTTTTGATGCAGGAAACTGCACTAAATAATTATTTTATTGGGACAAACCATTTTAAATTCACAAAAGATTCAAATAATTAATTAATTAAATAATAATTAAAAATAATAACATCTAATGTTATTATCTCATCTGAAATGATCAGGGGCTCCGTCATGCATAAACCACGTGCGTCTTTGAATTGCTAATGGTACATTGCGCAATAAAAGAGGAAGTTCATTTGTCGAAAGGTTTCGGCAATTTTCGCCATTCAGTCGAAGTGAAAGAAAAAAGGGCCTATTAAGTAATCATCCACTAGTCCTGTCCAAAGGTTTAATGAAAATTGGCATTGAAAATGTCTTTCTCAAACTTCTTGTGGATTTTTCAAAGACCACATGGTTATTGTGGAAGTTTGTGATGGCGTTTTGAGAAAAACTTGCCTCGTCCGTAAAAAGTACAAAATTTAAAAATTGCAGATTTTTAGAGCATTTTCCCACAAACCAATGACACATATTAATGCACTGGGGTAAAAACTTCTTGAATGTAGTATGGATATAGCTGATACTCGTGCAAAATTCTTCAAACAGTAACGTGGGTAGAGTTGAGAGCATTAGCAATAATTCAAGTTCTCGTATCCGTATTTTAAACGTTTAAAACAGCTTGTTAACAAGCTACTATGGCTCTCACACACTCAGGATTTCGATTTCGATTGACGATTTTACGAATTTTTTTCGTTCGAAAAAGTGTGTGATTCCTATCGAATTTTTCCAAGAGACGTGTTTATAGGAAATATCTAGGAGAACAAAAACTTAAATGCATCTCTGTCAGAAAAATGGCGAGAAAATAGCAGTTTAAAAAAAATCAAATTTTTCAAAAAAATCATAAAAAACTTTTTCTTTTTTATAAAAAAAAGGAGGCATCTGTCCTAGTCCTAGATTATATACAGGGGGTGCACTAGCGAGGTGAAGTTGGCACCAAAGTTCCCAACAATGGATATATTTTTTAACATTATCCTGTATTACCAAGAAACTAATATATCTAAGGCCGTAGGGTATTTTTTTTACAAAACAAGGTATTTTTGGGTAGACCGTGACCAAATTTTGAGTTTATAACTTTAACGGTTAAATTATTGCAATTTTTTAAAGTTGATAATTGAAATTCCACCTTTAACCTCATTTGGCCGCTTACTGCGAATAGTGATCGAAATTATTTCTAGACCGGGCATAGGGCTACAAAAAAGCTCTAATAATATTTCCGTCTAGCTACTCAACAAGTTGGTGAAAATTCGATTTAGAGTAAAAAGTGCTCATATCGGTCAAAAATCGATAGGTTTCGACGATACGACGCGAAATGATAGGTGGCCTTAGCCTAGGATGATAATAAAACGTACAGAGATATTTAACATGTCACGGCTGAGTTTTAGTTTGTTTAAAGTAAATATTTATCTGATATTTTTGACCGTTTCGATATATATTTGTGTATTTACATGTTACAGACATTTTTGAGAAAACTGATTTTTTTTTCAAATAAAAAAGTAGGCGTTTGGTCGGAAAACTGGTTACGCCGCCGGAAAGCACTCAAAAAGATACACAAAATGGACGGTTTAGGAAGGGTCTTGGAACATATATAGGGGCTGCAATTACGAGGTGAAGTTTGCACAAAAAAAAACTGTTTTCTTTCCTAAACGGTTTAACTTTTTTAAATATGATTTTCAAAATTCGATGTAACTTTTAGGACAGTAATTTATTTTGAAAAAATATTGTGACATCTCTCAAAAAATTGTTTTTATCCTGTAACTTCTTAACTACTTAAAATTTTTATATACGGTTTCACAGTTTCATGTAACTTTATAGGGCGTCTTTTAATTGAATTTTTTTTTTGACATCTGTCAAAAAAATTTCTCTTTCCCGTAATTTCATTTTCAAATACGGTATGTACGTTTCACTAAGGTAATAAAAAAATTGACATGTCAAAAAAAATTATTTTCCCCATAACTAATGGACTGCTTAAAATTTTTAGATACGGGTTTCACAGTTTCTTTTAATGTCGTAATTTGTTTTAGAGAAATATGTTTGCAGCTGTCCAAAAAAAGTGTAGTTTTCCTAATTTTCAAATAGCTACATTTTTTTTAAATGAGATTTTTACAGAAAAATGTATAGCTTATATATCTGTAACCGGATGTAACGGACTAGCGGACATTTGTTAATCAAAAATAGCCGTCAAGGTTATGATAATAGTAAAATAGGAGCGAAAATAAGTGTGTAGGACTAGACACCTAAGGTCACGCATACGACTAATACACGCACCCAGAGTCCACAGGTATAACCTGACATATTACTTGTTCCAATTTTGGCGTTTGGGTTGTTCGCGGTCTGCCAGGAATGTCACGTGCCCAGTTTCAGCTAAACGGCGATGAAGACTGGTAAATGTTGCAGCAGCAGGCAGTACCTGGTTAGCATATCGCTCCTGATAAATCCGTCCATTTTCCGCGCATTACCATTGGCAAGGCCATATACAAAATTTACAAACAAAATTAGTCAATAATACAATAATATTCACTGATAAATGATAAAACTAAAGAAATAAGTGACACCAACTATCTGTCAAATTTTTATTAATTGTTTGGGTTTATTGACAAATGATGCAAAACCGACGCGTAAATATAGAAAATTTCAACGAAAACATGCATTTACAGGGTTTTTCACCGAACTTTGGGATTGGCAAAACTCATTTTTGGGTTATAAACACAAAGTTACATTAACAAAACGCTATAAAAAACGTTACGCTAACTTTTATTTTCAACCCAGATTTAAAATGAGTTTTCAATATTTTTTTATTTTATTTTTATTCAAGTTAAAAATCAATAACCGGTAATCCGTTGCTCGTATCAAAATAACACAAATGGTCTTTTTTATTCTAAATAAAATAGGGATTCATAAGACAAGGTAAAATAAAATATGTCAGTGGCGTAGCATAGTTTTCACAAAAAAAGTTATAGCAAAATGTAGTGTAGACCCCACTGGTTAAATTCAGGGACGCGTTATATTTTTAAAATAAGTACCCTTCAATGCTTAATTTATGTACCACATTTCATGAAAAAATCTTAACGCGTTCAGGAATTATTTAAAAATTATGATTTTTTTAAATTAAATTTCATCACCCTGTATCTCGGTAAGGAAGCGACCAAGGACCTCAGTTTACTAGAACTTCCTATCCTAAAAAATATTTTCACGAATCATCTCCTGAAGTTTGTCGAAGTATTTTTGAAATTCCCTGTATACGATACATGTTTGGGGGGTTAAACCAGAGCCAGTTTTTCTTAATAGAGTTAAGTAATCTTAACGGAAATCTAATAATTTCATGTGTATTTTTCAAGAAAAAATTGTAAACCCCCAAAAGTAATGTTTATAACGCCACTGGGTCATAATCTTCAAGATAATACAGTTCGCAGAAACAAATGAGGTTTGAGAAAAATTGCGTATAGGTCCTATCCAAAAACAAACATTTTCAAAAAACACGAAAAATTTGTATTATGCTATCTTAAGATTATTTATGTTTGTTGCAAATAAAGTATTAAAGCTATTTTTTGTTTAAATGATAAAATATTTTTTCTGATTTAAAAAAAAAACTTAAGGTTTTGGAAGAAAAAATATGGGTTTTATTATTTTATTTAATTATAATAGGCGTAAATTCGAAAATGTAAGATTAACAACATAAGGTAGAAACCATCGCTTAAAGAATATTCTTTAAGCGATGGTTACACATGCCAGGGAATATTCTTTGTAGGATGGCTTTTTGTCTATATATTTAAATATTGATAGTTTGGGTATTGCATTATTTCTCATTGGATAAAACCTTTTGCTTTTTTTATTTCTCGAAATTGCAGCTGCTTACAATAGAATTTGTGATTTTCTTGATTTGTATTTTTGCTTGGTCTATTTACATTTGCCAGATTGGTATTGATTTAAATTCATTGAAAACGCGCAATCAATTTCTTGTTCAATAGGTAAAAAATTTAAGAAGTCTTTTTTAATCTTGTAATAACTTACTCCGTGTTAACAGCTGGTACTTCATCTACGATCATAATACCCAACTGATCAGCGAGATCCATGATTTCGTCGGCGTAAGGGTAATGCGACGTTCTGTAACAATTAGCACCGATCCACTTGATCAGGTTGTGGTCACGAATGATTAAGGGCAAGTCGAGCCCTTTTCCACGAATGTCAGAATCCTCGTGCCTTCCAAACCCTTTAAACATTAATTAATGACAAATAAATGCTTCAAAAAGTTTTTGTAAATGTATAATAAGGGTCTGCTCGTTAAGGAAATTCTATAATTTAAAACATTAACTACTGCTAATTATTAAATGTCCTAATAAAACAAAATTCCGACTTATTCAAGTAAAGGCAGTATTAAAATCTTGAAACTAAATACTTCAGGCGGTAGGGAGTTTTGTATGAACAAAAAAATAAACAGTATATTTTTAGTTAAATTTGTGGTTGACGAAAAATATGCTAAAAATTATAATACCTCCGATGAAAACGCCCCCCCCCCTTAATATGCAAAGATATATGACGTTGTTTTTGTGCAAAACTCGTTTTCTTTCTAAAAAAGCTCTATACACTTTAGGCCAATACTAACGCCGCGCCGTAGCAGCCATTTTAAGCCGACTGATGCGCGTCATTAATTACAGTTTTATTCACTCCACTGAACTAAAAATCAGTAAAAAGTTTTAATAAATATATCTTTGCCGAATTTTTATTTCACTTAAATAATTTTTGTTTGGTTTATACAAATATTGTTTGTATTAAATCAATTTGATTATGTGAGATTTTTTATATATTTGTTATATATATATATATATATATATATATATATATATATATATATATATATATATATATATATATATATATATATATAATATATATATATATATATATATATATATATATATATATATATATACAATTCTTTATAGACAACTATTTATACGAAACAAAACTTAATTTGGATTAAATAACACATTCAAACAATAATTTAAATAAACGAAATAAGTTCACAATTTTTTCATATTTTTTAAATAAGTATCTGTTTCGCTATCGCCTGCGGTGATAGTTCTGCTATGTGAAAAGTGTTTTTGTAGATAATTTTATAAGCTTTATTTTATATTTATCGTACGACAAAAAGAAAAGGAGTTTTTGCACAGAAACCAACTTTTTATAACTAAATGACATATCTAAGGGAACGCCCTTTCATCAGAGGTAGTACAATTTTTAACATGTTTTTCCTAACCTAACATAACTATTAAACAAAAAATATACTGTACAGCTTGTCATTTTTTACATGGTTTTTGACCCACCGGCGCTGGCGCCGCACACAAGTCAAAAATACAAATTTAGGAAGACATAAATAATTTTTTCCATCTCAAAAGAAATTTCTGCAACATAACTTATTTTTTATGCTATGAATCTAGTTAGCCGTGGACGGGAATATTTTGTCATTTGGTTTTCATAAACACCTGTGACAGCTTGTCAAGTTTGAAATGTCTAAAACGCATTCTAAAGTTTAAAGGTGTAGTAAAATTTATAGTGATTTCTTTTTATTTTAAAGAGATTTCAAAAAAAATTTCAACTTTAATTTTTATATTTTATTTGGGCTGGTACGCTTTCATATTAGTTTTATATGTTAAAAATATGCTTGATTGTACAAAAATTTAAGTTCAGAACAAAGTTTGTTATTGCTAACCGCAGCTAAACTTAATAATTTTTTATTTATAATGTAGCATATTACTTTTGCTTTAGAGGGAATAGTTAGTATTTGTGCGGAAAGTTGTACTTTTTTAAAAGCAAATGATTAAATGTCAACATGTTCGTAATCTAGAATTTCAAAAGTATTTAGCCTAGGCCAGACAAACAAAATATCCGTAAATTAAATATAGCGATGTAACTAGAAATTTCAACAAATAAAATTATTTACAGTGTTGCTACATTAACATTTGTTCTTTATACCTACAAGGTGATCAATCTGTAAGTGAAATCCATTTACATCTTTCAAATGGCAGGATTTGCAGAGTAAAAGGAGACCAAAGTTTTCTATTTCAGGCGAAATTTTAAAATTCGTATGCAGTGTTGCCAGATTTATTTCTGTTTTTTAAAATATTCGTTAGGTAACGGAATCTGTTTTATGTGTCCTTTTTCAAAAAATATCTATACCGTTTAGATATAAAAACTATTGTAAGTAAAATTTAAAATGGTAAACAGCCAGGTTAACAGTTTTTCAGGTGTTTTTCTGAAATACGTGTTTTTTTTTGTTCAGAAAACACTTCACTAGCACTAATTTCGATCCCAATAACACGTAGGAGTTTATATATAATTTTAAAACGTAACCAGGCTTCGAAAAAAACACTGATCAATTATGTCACAGATAATTTAGAAAGGCGGGGCCTACTTAAGGACAAAAATTACAAAGGCGAACTAAGGAAGAAACTGTCTGTATTTTTAAATAAATTTACATCCTTATAGAACAAGTGTCACAGAAGGCCCGAGTATTTTGAAAAATGCCATGTAAACTGGTTAAATGGTAAAATCGATATTAGAGTTGGTGATAATAATAATGAATTTGAAAGAACACAAATGGGAAGACCTACGAAAAATTTTGATGATTGTTCAAATAGATCAAAGCTTAGATAAATTAAACCATTATTAGACAGTCACTCTGGAAATGCGGTACTACATGCTGCTAAAGTATCCCTTACATTGTCCGGTAAGCGAGACGCAGCTTCATTGTTGGATCAGCTTACAATGACGCCTACAAGAGCTACAAAATTAAAAAATCATTTCTTTTACCAACCGTCCACCCAATACCTTATACCCTCGAAAAAGCTCTTGCATTGTTCGTTAATGCTAACTTGAACAAAGTTTCACATATCCTATACAAAGATTATAAGTGCAAAAAATGATTGCTATCCTGCTAAGAAAGATATTTTGATAACTGAGTTTTCGGCGGAAATATAACTACAGCCTCTTTTAGATGCAACCATAAAAAGATTGTCAACTTTTCAACAAAGTGTTTTAAATGAAAATGTTTTAGAGGATGATCAGCTGGAAATAATATTTAAGTGGGGTTGTGATGGAAATAGTAACGAAAAGGAATTCAAGCAAAAATTTCATGTCGAGGGAATATCTGATTCTAACTTGTTTATTATTTCTATTGTTATGAAAAAAGAAACAGCCGAGTTAACCAAACAAGAAGTAGCAAATATTAGGGATCAAGTGATACAATTAAAACCACTGAAATATTAGTTAATAATAATCTGATGCCAGTTAAATAGATATACTTTTAACTATGGTGGACGGTAAAGTTTGTTCATCTCTCACTGATACTTCAAGTCAAAAATGTCTTATATGTAAAGCAACACCTAAACAAATGAATGACCCTCAATTAGATCTTTCGTTAAGTACTGAAAACTACTCGTTTGGTTTGTCGACATTGTATTGCTATATAAGATTATTTAGGTGTCTTTTACACATCGCTTACCGCTTATACATTAAAAAGTGGCAAGCCAGAACACCTGCTGAAAAAGAATCAGTAAAAATCTGTAAAAGTATAATTTTCCATGGATTTAGAAATCAACTAGGCTTAATTGTAGACCAGACAAAACAAGGAACAGGAAACACAAACGATGGCAATACTGCCAGGCGTTTTTTTTTTAATCCAGACGTATCTGCTGAAATTACGGGTCTAAACGTTAATTTAATAAAAAAAATCGGCACAATTCCCTCTGTAATGTCCAGTGGTTTTCCTATTAACCCAGAGAAATTTAAAGTTTACACTTTGGAAACCAGAAATTTGTACTTGGAATTGTATCCATGGTTTTATATGCCATCAACAGTACACAAGGTACTTATGCATGACTCTGAAATCATTAAACATTGCTTACTCACTATTGGTGCCTCAGTGAAGAGGCACAAGAAAGCCGCAATAAAGATTTCAGAGATTATAGGGAGCGATTCACTAGAAAAACGTCAAGGAAAGATACAAATGAAGACTTATTGCATCGTCTGCTAATAACATCTGACCCTATAATATCCCAGGTTTTGCCAAACTATAGAAAAAGCCAGGAATACTAAATTGTGAAATAAGATATCTATGGGGAGAACCAAACCTTGATTTTTCGACAGATTCAGAAATTGATAGTGATTAGGCCTTTTGTAAAGTAGTTTATCAATATGTTTTAAGATTTAACTAGATCATTAGTAGTTATAGTTTTATTGTTTTTCTATTATTTTTGGTTATTTAAAAAAATATTAATGTATACGTAACAGCGTTAAAGGGATAGGTAACATATATAAGAAAGTCAGTATAATTTTCCCTATAGAGTGTTCTGTAAATTTTATAAAAATAATTTTTTTTTATTTTGTTTTATTTTATGTTATATTCACAAATATTACTAATTTAAACAACTTTTATTTAAAATGCACAAAATTATACCGCACATACTTTTGTCTTTCCAGATTACCAATTTTGACCAGTGTGCGCCCTGTGAAATAAAAATCATGACAATGAAAATACCCACATTAGGTATAAAAAAAGAGTACTAAATTTAAATTCTATATTGAATTGAATAAAGCCTAGCACGTTCTCACCCAACCATGCTTTAATTTTGGTTTACCCTTTATGAAGTTATACACATCCTGTGATCCAATGCCAAAATTATAAACAAAGAACAACATTTATCGAAAACAATAACGACACACGAGTATTAAAATATCTAATGTCTGCCCACCTTTACTCAGCCGAGCTCACTCTCCAAAATTTAGTCACTAGTGGGAGAGGTTTCAGGCATCACTACAAACAACTAATATAAAGAAGTAATGTTATGGCATCACTCTTCGCCTATAAAAAGAGCTCAAGGTTTGAAATGTCATCAGACGTCAACGAGCACTTGAATTGAGGATTTCCAAATCCTCCAGGTGACCGGAGCACCATCTGCGAAGACCGACCTGATGGATATTGCCAGGCCAGGCACTGCGTAGGGAGAAGAAAGTTAAAATTTAAGGTTAAAGAAGTTATAGGTGATGTGATACCCTTTGTTTATTTTCAGATCTAATTATATTTTGTTGTCTTTTCAATATACAGGTTTGCCCTGCTTGAAACCCAAAGTTGCAGGCTCTCCTGATAGGGCGTGATATTAGTTAGCAGCTTTGTCGCTCCACGGAAGCAGCTGTCTCTCCTAAGTGTTATTTCAAAAAAGACGTTAGAAACTTCGCTTCTAGTTGCTCCAGGTTCGATAGGAATTTGAGGATCGACTCGCGGTCGGCAACAGAGAGAGGGAGGTTTAAGGAAGACATTGAGACTGGCGCGCACTGAGGAATAGTATATACGAAGCCCACAGGAGCCCCGGAATCTGGAAGACGGGTCCCCTGATCTTCACCAGCTTCCGACGTTCCCTAGAAGTGCTTGTCATCGAAAGTGAAGGGTCCAGCAGATAGTTCTGGACTCCGGAAAAAGTGTGGTGCAGGCGCGACCTATCTACTCCACAGCGAGAAAAGTTCTTAGCCAACATAAGAGGGCACGTTCAGTTTGGGGTTATTTAGTGAATGTTCCATGGTGAATTATAGCTGATAGATGAAAATCGCTGTAAAAAAGCCAAACTAAGCTCGCCCTCGAGTATTTCTTCAGGATATGAAGGATGAGCCTTGAGGAAACATATTCTAACCCTGGAAAACTGGGATTTAAAATGTTTATCGGCTAGCAGAATTAATCAAAAATCAAGATAATAAAATATGTCCTTACATAATATAGTTACCTATTTGAGTCATGAAACCGAATCCAACGTTTCGACTGAGAATAAGAAATCATCAGGAAAATACTTTAGCACATAATAATGGATCAACAGTGGACAATAGTACGGTGCTGTGGAAACACAGCTGGCGCTCGAACGAATAAACAATTATACAGAAAACAATAAGTCATCCGCAAAAGAAGACACAGGAACTGGCGTAGACGTATTTAGGCGTCGAGAGTGCCTTACGCCCAGAGTTCCTCCTAACTAATGGGTCCCATCAGAGTAGAGAATCCCCTACGAAAGAAATTGGGGATTAGCTGCCGATAAGCGAAAGATTGCCGGCCACAATAGGAGGTCCCCAAGTAGAAAAGGAATGGAACCCCTTTATTACAAAGGACGTAGTAATCTTAACAATAGCTTTTAGATTGCATTTGATAACGACTCGAGAAACTAACTAGTAGAAATGGTGTGAATGGCCTCGTATATAATATTTACTTCTTACGGTTTGGATAAGTCTGTAACCTTATTTCCTCATACTTTGGAGTTTCAATATTAGTATTTTGATATTGTATGGATTTAAATACAGCCGGGATTTTAATCTTGCAATTTCATTATGTTGGACTATTTACCTCTGATATAAATGTTCTTCCCATTGATTGTGAAACTAGTACTGTTATACTGCAAATGTCTTATTCCAAAGGGCTGTTTGTAGTGATCCACTAATACATCACCTTGTTTAACTATAACCTAAAAAGTAAATAATTGCCTTAAAAGTTTTTTTTAATTTATAATTACTTGAAAGTAAAGCCTCAACATTTTTTTTCGATAATTATTGTATAAAATATTTATTGAGGAGACACATAAAAGGAACAAAAATAATTTGTAATAACAATGTGACAGTAAAAAACTAAGACCAAACATATAGCCTTTTTTTGTACGGGAGGGTTGGTTGGAAATGGTCAATAAAAAATTTCTAGAAGTTTATATTATTATTCCAGTCAACGTTTCGACCTATATAAGGTCATCCTCAGGACTATAAAATTATTTTACATGGGTTATAAATCAAGCATTACATATTTAATAACAGTTACTTATAGACGTATACGCAAATATAAGACTTAAAACGTACAGTTGAAATGAAACATAATTACAAATGTATTAAAGCTATCACATTATTCATTTTATAGGGACGCAATTGCCTATTATTATTATATATTAATGGAATTTTATTATTTCGAAAAATTCTAAAAGTTTCGGACACGTATCGCAAAACGTATAAAACTATCAACTGTTGCTGAAAAGGTATTTAAACATAGGACGAGTATTACAAACACATTACAAGACAGTGCTGCTAATAACGGTTTTTCGATATTTTTTCAATAGAAGTGGCTAGGTATAAAAGTTTTGACAGATAGTATTAAGGTCTGAAAGCCAATAAAATAAAAAAAAAATAAAACCGACTTCAAAAAACTAAAAATTAATGTCATTCTAATTTGAAAATTCGACTTTATAAAGTCAGCGCCAACCAAGACCTAAGAGCTAAGTACCTCACAAAATGATTAATACCTCATTTGTGTACCACATAGTGTTTGTTTTAAGTCGATTTTATTTTTCGTATATAAAATTGTATGTAACCCATTTTAGTTTTATTTGTAAGCAGTTTTATTATACTAGAATAACAGTAACCAATTTTATATAAATAGCGACATCTGCATATTTATAGAGAATCACCAATACAAGTTGACAAAAACTAAAATGGTTAGTAGAATTGAACTTCAGGTCCATAAAAAATCCGAAAACCAAATGAAATAAGATGATTTGGATCGTCCCCTCCTTTTAATTTCACCGTCTTCCCCACTACATACCTAACTTGCTAAAACAACAAATGTTTTTTGTGTCCAGATTAAACTCATATAATATAATCATTTAGATTTATAATTAATTAATTATAATTACTGAAATTTTATGGAAATATGTTAAAACATTTTTATGTTAGCGCGGAAACTTCTTCGCAGGAAAAGATTCATTCGTTAAAGAATTTTTATTATTTTCCAATACTCTCACTATAGAATAATCCCGAGTACTATTTTAAATACTTCCTTAAAAATTCAACCGAGGTGGTCTAATCTTTCCGGAGTAACCGATGTATACACAAGGTACCTAATAATTTATATAAACGCCATCTATACATATGTATAGAAAGTCAGCAGAGCAAATTGTCAAAAATTGAAATGATTAGTAAAATTGAACTTTTGCTCGCAAAACTCCAAAACACATACTTTTAGGTAACCCCTTTCCCCTCGCCCCTTTCTCCATTATACGCTTAATTTATTGACAAAAGAAATTTGTTGTGCCAAGAATAAAGTTATTTAATATTTTCAAAATTCATTAAGATTTATAATAATTCAATTAACTCAATATAAATATTAAATCCAAGTAATTAAAGTTGAAAAATGTACCGTAATGTAATTATTATTATTATTATTTTCGTTAGTTACACTCCATACAACAAATTTTAGGGCAATATAGTAAGGCATTTCAAATGTATCGCTAAAAATCTCTCGCAAAAAAAAATTCAAAAAAAAGATGCCATTTGGCCACTTTCTTTTTAAAAATGTTTGCCCACGAGACCACCCCAGCAATAACTTGAATACTTCATGAAAAATGCATCCAAATCGGTCAAACTATCACGGAGAAATCGGTGTACATACATAAAAAGAGTCTCTTAAAAATTGGTCAACTTCAGGATGCTGAATGGACTTTTAGTTTAGCAAAATGAAACAGTTTTTCGGCATTTTGAATTCCTAGAAATCAAAATTATGGGTGTCAATTGGTATTTTTAAGATGAGCCCATTAGATGTCACAGCTTGCAAAATGGCTCGTTTTCATTGAACTTGTCATCTTAACCCATGTTATTTGAGTTAATAAATACATTTATTAGTTTGTTGCGAAATTACTATTATTTTAGAAAAACAATTAACATACTAAATATTCTATATAATTACAATTATTTATTTTAAAAAAATTGCTGGCCTCTTTACAAAAAGCTAGTTTTTTTTTAAATGTGTATGTATATTTGTGTTTCTTGTTATAAACCTTTTAACTCATTAATGATCTAAACCGACACCGAAAGACGAAAACCTATCATATTATTTTCTCTGTTTTTACACATGTTTTGTTCTTAAAAATATTTATTATAAAAAAATCAAAATTGAACTTTTCTTGGTTTCAGAGCCCTGAGAAAGAATATATGTTATTTGAGACGTCGGCTTATTAAAAAAGGTGTTTTATTAAACTTAGATCCTACCAACCCATCAAAATTAATAAAATCTACAAGATTAAGGATCATTATCATTAAAAAAATAGGGACCTTTAGTCTCTGAAATATCAAAACAATCAACAAGCCCGTAAAGATCAAAGCAAATTTTATAAACCTCATTTTGTCCAATAAACTGTCACTCAGTGTTTCATTCATTTCCAAGTGTGCTGTAGAATATTTCTGCTGAAAGTATTAACAATATTAACATGTTTAAAATTGTCAATAGTCGAAGGTGTATTTGTTCATCTGAAATATGTAAACAGAAAATAATGTGGTTTTAAACATTTAAAATGCAAAAAAGTTCTGCGCTATTTTTACCTCAAGCGTGTACAGATATCCTGGGTCTGAATGCATAAGATAAGGCCACCACAGATTGGCATTTTCTACCGTTAAGGTTCCCGAGTCAGTTTCTGCTGAACTGGAAACAACATTTCCTTTCTTATCTAAAATGTTCACTTGATGGATAGTCGATGCATCAGCTCCAACAACTGTAATGTCATAAGTCACTATACCTAAAAAATTATTCAGTATAAAATGCTTAAAATTGTGTCTTTTTTTGAAACAAAAAAGTATGTTCAATTAATGAAAAAGGCTTTTGGGATTGGAAGCATTCAGAAGATTCAGAAACACTAACTTCTCATGAAGTTAGCAAAATACATGTCATGAATTGCAATAGGTGGAAAATGCTTCAGAAAAGTTTTAAGAACAACACTACCATTGAGAGAGAATACTTGATATAAATAGCAGAGTAATGTTGGTACCGTGCACAGCCAACACCCTGTCTAGAACATTTTGTAAATTTAGTTATTAATGACGCTGTCAAAGCCACATTTCAATGTCTCAATTTTGGTTTTTCTTGTACAAGCTATTTATGTATTTTTTTCGCTTCCATAAACAACTGGGCTTTACTCAAAACAAAAATAAAATTCCTATCTCTAAAACCTCTTAGTGATACTAGGTGGGAAAGCCGTGTAGAATCTGTTAAAGCTTTAAATTATCAAATTGATATCTACGGCGCTTTAGTAGACACTTAGACAATGTTTCTTTCCTTGTCTAAGAGAAGACATTTCTGAAGACTTGATTTGCGACCCAACTGCTAGGAATAAGGCTGATAGCTTAGCAAAAAAAATTAAAAGGTTTGATTTTTTGATGTGCGTTGTTTTTTGCTAGGAGGTTTTAAATAATATCAACTTGGTTAGCAAGCATTTGCAGAGCCCCATTTATATTGTTCAGTATACTAGATCCTTAGAATTACTTGGCAGTCACTTCCGGGGTTACATAAACGATAAATATGTCCAGGAAGTATTAGTCGACGCAGATGAGTTACCCTAAGAACAAGAAATCGAAACAAAGTTTTATCTAGCAACTAGAGCCCGTCTGAGAAAAACAATCCAACAATTTTTGTATGAGGCTCAGGATGAGCCAATAAATGATCCATGTCAAAAATTTTGTTGGGATTTTCTTTGTCGTTGTGAGATTTTCTTTGTCATTGCTCCGATCTTTTAAACCATCATACAACCATGAAAAAATAGAAATGGATTTGTTCTCTTTATTTTAATCAAAATTACCCCCGTATGCACTAAAAGGGTTTAAGTGGTAAACCAGATCTAATCACTATGACAACTGAAACTATTAGTTCACCTGTTGTGTTCTGTTTTATTACTGTCATTTTGTGATTGTGACGTTTAGAAAAATATTTGTTCAATTGTTGCTTATGTCACTTTAAACATATATGTCAAATTAGACCTGGTCTAAATTTAAACCATCTTTAGTGGATACGGGTGTTGATGTCTAAATTATATTACTATGCAATTACAATAAAAATTAAATTTCAAACAACACAACAAAATCTATAAAAATAAAACCAAAATAGACTGTACAAAATCCCACAATTCGGGTTATAGTTCCTTACCCGTAGTTCCATTGACTTCGGTATAAATATCGATATCGTCTACGTATGCATTATTTGTGGTATAAAGTACCACTGGTCTATCGATTCCAGCATAATTGAAAAAGTCAAAAGTGTAAAATTGCTTTTCCCTCCCACTGGAAAAAAATTTGTCTATTAGTATATTCAAATCAAATTAACATAAGCTAGTAAATGTAGCAGGGAAATCAAACAAAAAGGTTTTTATTATTATATAGGAAAAGTAAAATTTGTGTACCCAAATAAATTGTATTTTATTTTATTTGTTGTAATAGTTTGCCGCTTCACCTATAAAGTGCGCCAGCTAAGCGGTACGGAAAATTAATGGAGGATTTAGTAAATTTCGCACTGGTCCACTTGTAATTGGGATGTGCCTAGAGTCTCCATGCACTTGCCACTAGAAGGTTGTAGCTATTTCCAGTGGCGCCTATACATTTCGAGCATTTGTTTTCATTTCTATATAAATGCGTTGCGTTGAATTTTAATTATTATTTCGAAGTAACGATGGCGAGCAAAAAAGGAAAAACAATTCGAAACGGTGCACGTGAAGTTATTGCGAGCGTTATAGAGTCCTGTACTAGAGAAGCTGAAAATAGTAGTTTGACTATTCTAATTCAAAATCGAACAGAACGCGCTGCATTTTACACTGGTGTTTCGGAAAGTAGTGTAAGAAAAATTCAAAGAGAACATAATGATCGCTCATGTTCTACTTCACCTTTAAAATCTCCTGGTAAAAAAACCCTCCGATTATCATACAAAGATAAAATTGACGATGGTGATTTTCAAGTTATTCGACGAACAATAGAGGATTTTTATATAAACTTGAAGAAGGTTCCGACCTGCAAACCCCTACTTCGTGCTGTAAAGAACAAAATAGATTTTCCGTACGGGTATAAAACCTTAAATATCTGTCAACTGTAAGGCAATATAGGCAAGAAGGACGCAATATTGCGTATCTAGACGAAACCTGGGTAGATAATGATATGACAGTGAACAAAGGCTGGCAAACTGAAAGTGTTATAGGTGTTGTTCAGGGAATCCGCTTTAGTAGTCGCTTTATCATAGTTCATGCTGGTTCAGAAGTCGGATTTGTTCCAGGTGCTGCTTTAGTTTTTCGCTCGGGACTAACAACTGGAGACTATCATGGACAGATGAATACAGATAATTTTGAGAAGTGGTTGCTCGAGAAGCTTCTACCTAACATTCCTCCCACATCAGTCGTAGTAATGGATAATGCCTCATCATTCTCACGTAGAAGATAAAGTGCCAACTAAATACCTAAATCGAACAATCTTGTATGTGATCCAACATGGAGAAAATATCAATTATATGAATTAATATCAGCCAACAAGCCTAGAGAAAAAAAGTATAAAATTGACGGTCTTTTACGTAATCTCGGTCATATACCTTTAAGGCTGTCTCCATACATGTGCGACAGCCCTGTTGAGCTTGCATGGGCAGGAGTAAAAAAATATATTCGAGAGCGCAACACCGGTGAACTTTCAATTAAAGATTTAAATAAAATAACATTAGAAGCGAGTGACTCAATATCGGCTGAAAATTGGAAATCGTATGTTAAACATGTTCGTTCTATTGAAGATAAATACTGGGAAGTAGATAGCAAAATTGAAACGGTTATCGCTGATTTAGTTATAATAAATTAATAATCATAATTAATAATAATATAGATAAAGGTTTACTAAGCATAGTTACATTTTTTAATTATCTGAAGTGCGCATAGTCAAGGAGTGCCATATTATTTAAAGAACGACGGGACACCACTGGTTTAAAGAGATTTCTTGGCCGACCTTCCTAAACCGATTGACTCCGCCTGGTTTTCTTTCGTGTCTCGCACTTTACATTCCCACTATGTACTATTTGGAAGATACAGGTTCTAGTTCTGGGTGAAATCAACAATTTTAATCTATTAGATAGTACCGTTCGGATTCAGAAGTAAACCCAGATAGTACAAATCTACACGGTACATCCACAGTTTAGATTAAATACACAGAAAAATACATTAAAGGCGACTAAGGGATAAATTGTTTGTTTGAAAATCCCTCTGCTTTGATTGATAAACATAATCGCTTGCCTCCTGGCGCTACTCTAATCGTTTTAAAAAGATGATGTCATTAAATATCACTAATATCAGCCATAATTATTCGGTTCAACCGTTGAAGACGTTCTATGTTTTTTTTGCTTTGTGAATGTGCTTCTTAGTCTTCAAACTTTTTCGTGAACAATTAATTGTTATTTAAGTAACAAGATTTAAGTAAGTTCGCGGGTCTAGGAAAGACACTGTCCGAGTGTGTTATAATTCTATATTTTTTCGTCGACCATCAATTTTATATAATGTCTCCAAGTACAAAATAAAATTGAAATTTTAACTTAATTGTCAAAACGGTGAGATACTTAACAGAACATCAAATAAATGCATCTCGTTTTCATGAAAACTGGACCGATAAAGAGTATTTTTACCAGTTCCATTTTCCTTTTTCCGGACTGATTTTAACCTTTCCGATCAGGGCAGTTTTGTGAGAAGTTGTCGAAAAATATTATTTGCTGCCTAATCACGACTAAACCGTGCAGTCCTGGTGATCAGAGTTGGGAAATTGAGGCTTGTTTATCTTTTCACAGGTAAAGTTATAGATCTTTTCATTGTTGGCACATCGCGATTAAACTAATAAACTTTCTAAATATAAAGTACTATTCTAATTTTAATGATAAAATAATAAATATGTGGGATTTAAATTGAGGGGGTTTATTCGATTCCCTTCAAACTTGAAGAAATTTATTTACGAGTTTGTTAAGTATTAGTTCTACCCAATTTGTCAAGTTTGAACTACGTATTTTTTGACAGCACGTTAGATTTAGTAGTACGTAATTTGTTTTTCGCGTATACCCTTTAAATTATTAAATGCCATATTTTTCACAAAATAGTAATAATCTAAATTGGCCATTATAAAACATGATTTCAAATCCACAAAGTTTATGACATATAGTTTTACAAGTAATCTGCCTAAAAAAAAAGTGGTGTAAACCGTTGATCAATAAATTTTAACAATTAAACAGATAATTTGGTTTCGTACCATTTTTAGTTGTAGAATAACATTGGATTTAATACATATTTATTTAAATTAAAATAAGCTTTCTCAAAATTATAAAAACAGTACGTTATTTTATTACCTCTTTTTCTCTCTTATTTAAGAATTGATAAGCATATAAATATATATGTTTGTTGCTAAAATAAACAAAACTTTTAGCCAATATTTTAATCTTGTTCAAAATGTTTCTGTGTATCAATAATACGTTTGTTCATTTAGTAACCGGAAACTGCACGGTGTTTAGTTCTGGCCCTAAGAATTTAAGAGGCAACCCTCTAGAAGGCTGTGGATCATATGAATTTCAGGATATATTAAAGCAAATGTGATTCATCAAATTTTTACTTAAATTTATCTGTATTTTAAAATAAAGGAAAGGCGTCTAGTTACGCATTATTCAAATAATTGAAGCTTTTAGTTAACTTTGTTTATTCAGTCAAATGTTTTACTTTTATAGAAATATAACAACTTAATAAAAAAATCTTAAACATTGGCAATTAAAAGCGTTATTTTGGTTTGTTCAATCATTAAGTCAAAATTCTAAAACAACAGACATAAAAGGTATTCAATGCCCCCGCTTTACCTTTATCATCACTGACCCATTTTAGCAATTTTTTGGCAAGGTCTTGCACTCCCATAAATTAAAATTTTCCAGTGAATATCCTGAATGTTTATGTGTTAGATTTGTATTGTTTATCTAATATTACATCGAAAGACGTAAGGAAAAATTATGTCCTCTGGAATCTTTATCTAATATCCTTAGCCTTTTAGAATTTCATGCTATCTGTGAATCATATTTTGTCAACAGTAGTATGCAATGCATTTGCCATAGGCGTTATGACTTCTGTTACTTGAATCGAATAAGGATTTAAAAGAAAATAACCTACCTCTAAGAAGGTTTATAGTTCGCTAAATTAGGATAATTCAACCTAGTAAATTATATCGGATATTTTTAAAAATATTTATAAATAATATATAAATTTACCTTATTAGGGTCTCTACATATCCCTGAGGTATTGAAGTTTCAGTCAAGATGTTATTCACTTCAACCATAATAACGTTATCATTTCCGAAATTTAAATACGAAGATATTTCCGCTGCAAATGGCAAATGACCAATGTAATGTGTCACAGCAAGATAACCATTAATGTTCTAAAAAAAAATGTCATGACAGTTGACTTAAATAATGATTCTCCTTGCATAATGGAGAATATCTACAATGTAATTAATAACTTACCACACTCGCGTTATAACAAACTGACCCAAATCTAATCCACACTTTTTTATCGCTCCATGACGAAGGAGCGAAAAAGTTTCTCTTGTACCATACTGCTCCTACGTGTTCTCTTACAGTCAGTTTAGTTGAAAGATCGTTGTAACTGGATGGAACTGGCATTAAATTTATTTCCAAATCATCTGCCTACAACAATATAGTGTATAGATAAATAACGAATAATTCTTAATAGATTGTAAAATAGACCTGTTTTAGGCTCAGACTAAATAAAGAATAGACACTCCTCTACATCCATAAGTAACAAAATAAAGCGAAAGAACGAATACGAAAAATTTATAAAATACGAAACAGTTGGGAGAGTTGTTTTCAACGTGGTTTTGTTTACGCTTTACCCATGGAATCTAAAGTTGGAAAAATTATACTAGAGCTTCTTGCACAACACATATTTATGATCCATAATGATATTAAAAATATAATTCTTATTAATTATAAGATAAAAGAAAATCACTTGGAACGCTTTAAATCAGCAATTTTAACCAGGCTCCTACCATAGATAAATATATATATATATATATATATATATATATATATATATATATATATATATAAGAAAGAAGAGATATATCTATTATATTTTATAAGAATCACACATCACATTTGCTACTCTGCATGTGTTCCTAATATATTTAGCTTCATAATCCAATATGATTTTCTGTGAAACAATGTTGTCAGCGATATAGATTCTTCTAAAGAATCCTAACACTGTGGTGGAAGATAGATCAAAATACAAGAGTTCTAACCAAATTACACCACAACTTGTTACGTTCTGGACGCGCGTTTCGCTAACCAAGATAGCATCATCAGCAGATGATATGTATATTCAATATATCATCTGCTATCTTCTGACAGACAGACGGACCAACGGAACTGATAAAAATATGAAGGGACGCTGAAACCTTAAAATATATAAAATCTTAGAGGGTTTTTTTCACAATTAGGTATATTTTATTTGGCCATTTTGTTCCGCCATCTTGAATTTTACTAGTTCTATACCACAATTAGTTATAGTACACAATTTGAAAAGTTTTATTATACAATCAGTAGTACTATAGAATAGAACAGAATAGAATGTTGAAGTTAAATTTAATTTAAAATTTAAATCTTCCCCAAACACCGAGCCGCCGCTGGCTCCAAAAACTCTCTAGTCGGAAATCTTCCACAGCGATGTTTGAAGTCAGAATTTTGACGTTCTCTCTCATATGTCTTTGCCAGACGGGTATTTATGAATGAAAGTTGTGTCTTCCCTTGCGTATATGTTTATGGCTGCTATGAATGTCAAAATAAATGCTATTACGATCTCTATATTTTTTTACATTATTTAAACAGGCCTAGGGGACGTTGTCAAATTTTGCAGGTACATATTCTCTGTTAGAAGTTTCATTTAAGGGGGTACATATTTTGTGAAATATTGTTTTTCTATTTTAGTTTTCGAAGAACATGGGTTTTTAAGGGTGCAATATATATTGTCTACTAAAGTAAAGGCGGCATGCCAAAAAGTGACTAAAATAATATTTCGTAGGAGTGTGTACAGGGTTTGGGTCCTACCTAGAGGCTTTATTTAAGCAGCTACAAAAAAACTTTAAATACAAAAGTTTAAGAGTTTTTTTGGTTGTCCAGTCCAAATATTTGATGTTTCTGTTCTTTGGTATATCCCATATTATATAAAACGTCTAAATTACTGTTTTAATAATTAGTAATAACAATATGAGTTCACCTATATTTAAATATCACAACGACAATATTAAAATCAGATTCAAATGTTTCGAAAACGGCTCATCCAAATATCAACAATGTATATATTTTTCAAAATTAGAAAGAAAATATCTTTCATTTGAGATAATAATACACAGGGTGTTTCATTAAGGAAAAACAAACGTGTTATAGTTTTCTGCACTTTGCGATTTCTGAAAGATAATTCCCTAAAAACCCTTTAAGTTTTGCATGCTATGGGTCTGGTGGGTCAAATTGGTCGTAACATTAATGCCATTTTTCGAAGCAAAATTTGTAAATTACATACGAGTATTTAAATTTGCATCCTTTCCAATAAATAAAGGAATCAGATATAACAAAAAAAAATTCTTCTTGATGAAGATTAATGCGAATTATAAATCAAAACATCGTGCAATAAAGCGTTGAGAGAGAATGAAAATGTAAAACACGTATTTGATTAATTATGTTTGTAATTTACTTTTGGTACAGATTCGTACTGTTAATAGGTTTGGATAATTTGTTAGAGAGTTGAATTTACCGAATTTCTACTGCAACTTTTTGTCCTATTGTGATTCATATTGCTTTGTATTCTATGAGTATATAACCCTTAAGCCTAAATAAATTTTAACGCAGATGCATTTTACTTACCTCTTCTATGTTATCCACATAACTGGCGTTAGTTGTAAAGTACCATAATCCATCCAAAGTTACAACTTCCCGAGTTTCAGAAGATCTTGCCTGCAAAATTCCTCCAGAAACCAACTGGGCCAACGATAATGCCGTTAAAAATACTAATTTAAATGTTCCTTTCATGATGTCTCATTCAGTAGCTGAAAACAGAAATATAAAATTAGGTAAAAAAGCAAACAGAATAAATATTATTAAAAAATCGTGGTTCTTGGTTTTAGACGGTGTCAAAATTGATTACTATCCGACTGAGGCAAGAACTTTCGCTTGTTTTAAATTTATGACATGTCCTGTGGATTGCTGAAGTTCAGATCAGGCATGACCTTTTTGTCAGCAGATTGTACAATTTGTTTTTGTCTTTCTAATACATTGTTTATGTTCCTTAAGGCTAGTGGATATGGATTGTCCAGATTCTCCAATATAAATATCACCACAAGAACATATAATTGCATATATTCCTTCCATTTGGAATAGTATAATATCCTTAGTCGATCGGAATTATTGTCCAAATTTCTTGTGTATGCTGAAAATTGTACTTATGTTGGACCGGCAAAGTATCCTTGAAATCTGGTCCGTATAAATCGAAGAAGTACACTTTCTATCGGTAACTCCTTATTAGTTTCCTGGCGCGGAGTAGGATTATTATATTTTGAAATTGATCGTCTAATATTTTCATTAATTTGCAAGAGTCTGTCTAAAAATTAAGAACTAAAAATAATAAATCGCCTCACATTTCCCATTCACATGAATAATTAAATCTTCTAAGTAGAACTATCGGCTAGGTGTCATCTTCTGTCTAGCCAGCATGATAATAGAAACGTTTTTTAAATATTAAATTAATTGGTACTTTTATGAAGAAATAACATGTTAAAGAACCAAAATGTTCCTTATATTTAAAACTAATAACCTATATTTTACAACAATTTTAGATTTTGGGGAGAAAAAATAGGCACATTTTATTTAATAGATTCTGGGTAAAAATATAACGCCGTTCGTGATATTTTGGGTAAAATATACAGTTTAACATAGGCGCTATTAAAAATCGATACCTAATAGAATAAGTTCCAGATTCTATCTTACTATTGTTTAATAACTTAAAATATTACAGAAAAACAGATTATCTATAAAAAGTGGGACTTTCTTTTACTAAAAGTCAATAATGGTTTAATGTATCTATTTGAAGTTTTCGATAAATAGGAAATTTGATGGGTTTTTTAAATTTAAAATGGATAGCTGTGAGAATTGATTTTAGTGTAACTAGTGTATTAAGTCCACAGTTCATGAAGAATGAAGAAGAATTTAAATATAAATACAAATGCCGTTATAGTACAAATCTAATACATTATTTGAAAAATATAACTGCGAAATCATTGTAAAAAACTATTCCAATTGATTTTAAATTTAAAAAAATATACTCAAAGTCTAGGTCTCAGTCAAAAATAAGTTTATTCATTCAATATAGGTTATATGTTTCGCTCTAACGCGCATCATCAGATCTAAAATAAATATACATTACACATTTTGTAACATACATAAAACAAACATAACCAAACAAAAAAACAATGACGTACGATACAAGGCAACGCTTGAGTGACCAATCAGAGAAGTCAATATAAATTTTTTGAGGAGAGGCGATAAGCAAAAACGAAAAAAGAAGAAATTGTTCAGGAACGAACTTGACTGTCGTAAAGTACAATGCTACATTAATAAAAAGAAGAAGAATTAGTAAAAATGACAGAAAAGACTTAAAGGTTATACAAAATAAAAATATATAATTATTCTTTTTAAATATTATTAAAAATCAAATGAGGCTCAAAATTAAATATTTCATTAACACAGGTAAGGATGGTGCTCTTTTTTGCTTTTGTTATTTTTATCTTTTCCAAAAGATCCAACTTCTTACCTTTATCGCATTCGTGAATTGTATTTACATTTACAGATATGGAAAAATTATGTTTTGAGGATATCAAATGATTCGCAAAAGCAGATTTTGTATTAGAAATATATGCATTTTGATGTTTTGTAATCAAGCTGAGTTGTTCCTAGATCCTATCCCACGTAAACATCAGGACACTCTCCACAATGAAGGGAATAAACTCCAGACTCCTCAAGACTATCCTTTTTGTTTTTGATTCTAACTATGTGTTGTTTTAAAGTATTGTTTGTTTTAAATACTATAAAGATATTCTTTATAGTACTTCACAAATTTAGCTAAAAGTAGAGATATATTTCCAAAATATGTTGAAACTGAATTTGTTAGTATTAATTAGATTATTATCTATTAAATTATAAGAGAATTTTTATTTGTTCATAAATTTATAAAAAAGTTTGTTGAATGTTTTCATTGGGAAACCATTGTTTAAGGCAATTTCCCTTATTATGTCTAAATCTTTAGTAAAAGCAGCTTGGGATAACGGTAATTTAAAAAGTCTGTACAAAAACGAATTACAATTAAACAACAAAAGCTAAAAAGAGCCCCATCCTTACCTGATTTGATTTTTAACAATATTTCAAAAGAATAACTATATTCTTATTTTGTATAACCTGCAAATCTTTTCTGTCATTTTTAGTAATTCTTTTTCTTTTTATTAACGTAGCATTGTACTTTACGATAGTTAGTCAAGTTCGTCCTGAACAATCTCGACTTTTTTCATTTTGGCCTACCGCCTCTCATCTAACAATTCACATTGATTCTTTGTTTGCTTATGTTTGTTTTATGTACTTTGTAAAATCTGTATTGTTTATGGTAAAGTTATATATTATTCAATTATATTTTCCTTTGTAATGTATGTTCATTTTAGGTTTGATGGTGCCCGTTAGGGCGAAACATATAACCTATTCATAATTTATACACTTATTTTTGACTGAGACCTAGACTTTGTGTATATTTTTTATTTTTTTCATTACCAGGTCTGTTTGAGAAAATATGGACACTTTTTTCACTTTTTATTTTAAATTTTGCCCACAAATGAAGTGTAACATAGGTGGAAGTTGATAACATACTATTACGAATAAACAAGCGGCATTGTAAAATGTAAAAAAAAAACATTATAAAATATCGGTATATTTCCTTTACAATAAACTTCCCTTGTTATTAATCCTTCTTGTTGTTAGGAATAGTAAAGTATGATTCTATTTAGTGTGGCATATTATTTGCGTATATAAATTGCGTTATCTTTCATTTTTCTAGATAAAAGGTTATGTTTTTCAAAAAAAATGCGTCGTTTTTTTTTGTGTTTCGAATGATCTACAAAGAAACCAAATAATGCAAACATTCAAAAAATATATGCAGGGAGTTAGAAATTCAAGGTACGGGCATTTTAGAAACGGTAAGAGATACAAAGTCGGTTCAATGAGGCGAAATTGTTCGTTTAAAGGCTTATTATTCCGAAGATATTCAAAAACAAAATTTTTTGGTTAGACTTTATTTTATCTTTATTTGAAAAAATAGGTTAAAATAAAATGTACAAACATATTTATTTGTTCTCTTCTTTATTCCACATTTTCAATATCATCTAACAGGAAAACGTGGTTGGTCAGAACCAGAGAACACATGGCCGTTGAAAAACACTTCTTAAGGGGATATAGAAGTTTAACTGGACTGTTTAACGTCTTCTTAATTAACGAGGCAAAAAATATCCCTTGGAAAAGTAAGTTGTCTTTTCGTTAAGATTATCTATCGAACAATCAGTATTTTTTAATATCTCATTGTTTTTTCTGTTTCAAAAAGGTCTTCTTTTTCCTAATCTTGAACACCACATGTCTGTGTTTACAATTACATAAAGATGTTAACCGAGGCTGGCAGGAGTGGACCAGCTTTGATTGCAAAATTAAATGAAAAGCAAATGCGTAACTGTCCTATTATCCTCAGCTTTGTTTTCGAAAATTTTCCTTAAACTTCAATACTTTGAAGAGTGAGAAAGTGTATTTAGATGATGGTGCTTAAAATTGCAATACATGCAAACGCCATGCAATATTTTAATATAGACACAACTTTAAAGTTGTTACACCTTAACGTTATAAAGTACATGACGCTCTGAAACAACGACGTAATAATCATTTCCTTAGTATGAACCACAACACTTTAAATTCGCTATCTTATCACCGTGTTAACAAGGCTTTTTTATTGACAAAAAGAAAACAATCCAACTTTTAGCGAGATAAAACAATACACGTGTTCTTACCTTTTTTCCAAAATATATCATATATGTCACTTTAGATACCACTTGTTCATCTGAAATTTAATCAATGACTGAATTAATTTATATACTAAGTAGTACAAAAGCCCTACACAAACGAGATAAAATATTTGTCGATTTCTTATCTGCCATTAACTTTTGCAAATAAACACAAAATCAATATTTTCGTAGCAGAAAAATATGTTACGCCCCCATTAGTAATCTTGAAATCTGTGTCCATGAGAAAGATTTAGAAAGTAAACCAGAAAATATTAGTTTCACTTAAAGAAAAGTTATTATGCATATATGAGAATCAGCATATTGGTTAGCTGACAACTAGGGATGCCAGGGATATTCGGCCTATCCGGCGACTTTTCTCGAATTTAGCCGGATATTCGGTTTTTGGCCGGATACTAAACTATTCGGCCGAATATCCGGTATTTTCAAAATATCTAAGAAGTAATCAGCGGTTTTAATTTATCGTATAAATAAAATGCAGTGCTTTTCCTTTTAATAACACTTTATTGTAATAGTTTAAACCAAAAAAAAACGCTTACAAATCAACAAATCAAAAAAATTAAGACCAAAAAAAAAGTAATATTCTGTGTGAAAATTTAAATAATTCTTCCAATACCGTAAATCAAACTACTGTTGCTTAATATTTAAAAATATTTAAAATCAATCAACAGAATATTATGTAAGTATATCAATATTTGGCCATTTTTTTGGAGAAATTGGTTCCGTTTTCCTGCGCAAAAAGGCATTCACTGAATATTGTGCATGCTGGCGCGAATAAATACTTATTTACATTTTTTTTTGTAATATAGGAAAGTCTTTCTTGTTATGTTTCCAACACAAATAGGGACAGTTTCTTCAACTTCGGCGTCTGCATCGTTGATAGTTCCAGTTTCTTGAAGGATAAGAAGTAGAAGCAACTCTTGCTACTATATCACAGACAAACATAGACGAATGAGTTTTCTCTCCTTACGGCGACTAAGTGGTTCATTATCGGAATCCGAGCTTACAGTAGACTCAATAGAAATTGTGGACACTGCTGCAATGTCTATCCGCGTTTCTGATTTTATTATTCTAATAAATTTAGATTGTATGTGATATTTGTTGTTAAAGAAACTGCACATGTATCTTGAATCTAAAATGGTAGCAAAAGTAAAGTTATCATTTAGTTTTATAACTGGAAACCTGTTCTTTAAATTATCTTTTAATGTTTCTCGCATTTTATACAAGCTTGGTTCTTCTATTTCTAAAAGTAAGATATTTCATGAAAATATTGTTGAATAACCTCTGAAATTCCACACATTGATGAACTAAAATGTAATTTCCCCGAATGACTCAACTAAAAGTCACTGATTTGATGAAAGTGACGGTATATTTTATTTTCAGCTGCCAATAAGGTAAGAGGCGTTTTTTAACCTCCTTGAGTCAAGCTTATTAAGGCCTTTTTGTTGCTTTTCTGGTTTTCCTTTTGAGTGTGATGAATGGTATAAATATTTATGCCAGCAGTAATTGTCTCAGTCGCAGTCTTCTGAGATTTTATAGAACCTAATACCAGCAACTGAAGGTAATGAATGAAACAAGATTTATGATTTAAGTTCGTACTTCGCGCATCTTCTTTAACGTTAGCTCCCGAATCTTGAAGCAACAAGTGTATATTACTAAGAGGAATTTAAGTTTCTTGAAGTAACTCTATTAACATATTGCTTATATTTCCCTCTGTACGACTTCTTTCAAACAGCCGAACGCCTATCACTGAATGCTTTTTCTCAAGATCTTGGTTAAGCCAGTGATCAGTTAAACTAATATAACTATGATAACTTACATTAGATGTCCATAGGTCTGTCGTAAGTCACACCCATTTGGCATCTAATAGGAATTCCTTTTTTAGCAAATTGAACTATCTATAATATGTAATGCATTCTTCCTTTACCTTCAACCACTCTAAATGGCTGATTATCTAAGGCATTCATTTTTCCTATTGCGTTATGAATTTCTAAGGATTTTCTGTTCCTCATATCCCATATTTTAGTAAATTGGCTTGATATCGATACCTACTTCAATACTTTATGTCCGATCTGCTTACTACTTTCTTTAATTTTTGTTTGCATTAAATGCATATGTTTATATTTAATATACATAAACTAAAATGATTCGTAAATTTGTAGTAGTTGGCTTCTTTCACACGCCGCAAACTATGTTTTATTGCACTGTTTACATATTGCTTTGCTTTCATCGTTTTCATCGGTAACAAAATATTTACAAATTTTGCTCAATATTTTGAATTCAAAATTTTCCACCAATCACTGTCGCAGCCCATATCTCTCAATCTAAAATTAAAACCGCACATCTGCCTTTATCTGTACTTCCCCTACGAACACCGCGGCGTGAAGCCAGCAAAAATCGATAATCCTTTAACCTTGAATTGCTTAATTTAAAAACAACCACGTAGCACAATGCTCGGAGCTGACGCTGTTGCCTTCTCACAATGCCCAGAGTTGTCAGTTCACGACGTACTGCATCTGCCAACATCCGACCACATATTGTTAAGTACGTTCTATATAAACTGCGACACATATGAGGTCAATCGGGGTGAATCGGGCGGCGTAGTGAATTGGGACGAAAGGCCGTTAAATCGATAATTAAAATTCAAAAACGTCTTAATTCATACGTAAGGCGAAGTCTAGCTTCTACAAGAGTCATTCTATACTTAACCCTGAATGCCTAGGGTGTAGTATTTAGTAAAAATTAGTCGTTTAATACAGAATTACATTTAAATTTTAAATAACATTTCACTGTAAATAAATGAACTATAGCCAATTAACTCTCAAAAAATTATTTATACTGGGGGGTTGCGTGAAGAGAGGAGGAGGTGTAAACAGGCTCAGGTATTATTAAACGCACTGATATATATTTCTCTTATCTTCTTCTTAAAGGCTGTACTAGTCAGGTTAGCGAAAATCCGGACGAATGTTATTACATAAATAAATTGGGATCTGTATATGAAAGTGGATGTTTGAAAAAAGTGCTTCTGTGTCGTGGAATGTTTAAAGCCTGTTGGTGTGTTTCTCTTATGTTAAGATCGTCCAGAAAAGATCGTCGCCAAATACGGGAACGGTAGGTGGGTTTTCCCAGGATATAGGGTTGCGGTTTTCACGACATGGTGCTACTTTTTTGTGAAACGAAAGATGACTCAAACAAAATTTTCATAGCCACCTTGTCGTTTTTAAGATACAGTGTGAAATTGAAAATATTGCATTTTTGGGCCCCCCTCCTATTTCGGTTGTTGTTTAACTTATTGAAAAGGTAAAACTGGCCCCGATACAGCTTTTCACGTAGAATCTAGTGGCGTAGTCAGATTTTTTATGTGAGCTGTCGTTCTTGAGATAAAACACAAACTTATAATTTTTTAAATGGTACACCCCATATATTTTTATTTTATTTTATTCAGTTCACAATAAGCTAAGCATATAATAGTATATATTTTTCTATTCGAATCGCAGAGTAATTTGCATTTTTTTAGCGATAGACTCAGTTTTTGGTAGTAGGCTGGGATTGCTCACAAAACAAATGAATTTTTCAGGTATATTTTATTTACAGTAACAAGAATTTTTTAAAAAATTCTACAATAAATTATTACCTTGTATATCCTTGTTTTATATTATTTTACAAGAAATGTTCAAGTTTTAGCAATTTAATAATTCAATAATTATAATATAAAATTTAAGAAAATTTGTAATAACTATCATAGCAATATTTATCTTACCTTGTTATAATTTTAGCCTGGTCCCTTGAAGAAGGTTCAAAATCGGACCCAAAACTCGGTTTAATAATAAAAAGAATCATTATTAACCTGTTTAAACCCGTGAATCCATCAATCTTGGAAAGAACTATTAATTGAATAAAATCAACATGTTAATAATTCTACGTCTAATACCTCTAAACAGCAAGTAGCAACTAACAACAACAACAACAACAACAAATAATCCTACCACTAAAGATCACTAAAATAAACAGAAAACTAAATCTATATCCTAAAGATATTGCTCGAAATGATGTCCATTTTGCCTTACACAAAGGCTACATAATTACATATTTTTCTTAAGGCATTGAAGATACTAACCGGTCGTTGTTGCATTTCATTGAATGCCCTTCTTGAGGCGTTTATTAAATCGGCTAAGGTGTCATGTTTTGTCCTATATTTTTTTTTTCTGAAATACTCCACAGGAAGTTATCCAAAACCGAGAGATCTGGCGATTTCGCCGGCAATCTTACAGGACCGTTGGTCCCTATCCATTTTCCAAGAAAATTATTTTCCAAATACTGCCTTATTCTACCAGAATTTTGAGCAGGTGCTCTGTCCTGCTAAAAATATATACCGCGTAAATAGGCCAAAGGCAGATCGTCGAGTAATTCCGGTAGAATAAGTTCCAGTATTTGGAAATACCGATCTGTATCTAAGCGCCCCTGATATATACGATACATTATTTTTGAACCCAATACGAAACAAGAAATACTAAACCCAAACCTACTCTGTCGTTCGCGAGGAAATATTCGATGCTGGTTTTCTTGCGATCAGTATCTAGAATTATGCCTATTTAAAACTCCGGCTTGGACCAATCTGATTTTAAACGGTTTGCAACCTTGTTTCCTTAAAATTTTTTGTATCCGCCTTTTTGGAACCCCAACATTCTGATGGATTTTTCTACAACAACTTGAAAGATCTACATCAATGGACGCCAGAACATTAACTACGTCTGCCTCGTTTTTAAAAATGTATTTATTATAAAATACGACGAATGCTAAGAATACCTTTGTGAATATAGTTCCGAAGCCTCGTTAACATCTATGTTAGATTGTGCAAAGCAAAGCAACATGTCGTATTTTTCTTCATTAGAAAACGTTTGGTTTCTAGCCAATTTTTATTATAAAATTTATAATAATTGTTGCGGTTATCTGATCTAGCTTCAAAACGAAACAGAGGTTTTTGATTATACAATCCCAGCCTAATAAAAAAATGCAAATTACTGGGCGATTCGAGTAGAAAAGTATATACTATTATATATTTTCGAGAAGCTTATTGTGAACTGAATAATATAAGATAAAAATATGCATTTAAAAAATTAAAATAAAAAGTTTGTGTCATATCTCAAAAACGACAACCCACAAAAAAATTCTGACTACGTTACTAGATTCTTCGTGAAAAACTGTATCAGAGCCAGTTTTTACCTTTTCGATAAGTTAAACAACAAGCTAAATACGACGGGGGCCCAAAAATGCAACATTTTCAATTTCACACTGTATCTCAAAAACTACGGGGGCTATGAAAATTTTGTTTGGGTCATCTTTCGTTTTACAAAATGGTAGCAACATGTCGCGAAAACCGGAACCCTCTATCTTCACTAATAAGAGAGATACCTCATAAGAAAAACTAAAACGTGACATCCTGTACATAGAAAAGCTATGAGTTTCCCAAATTTTTGACGTCGGTAGCTATCTCAATATTTTAAGATACTTTGAAACCCGGTCAAATTTCCTTTGACCGAACGTTGTTTTGTTGTATAATGTAGGCATGGCCCCCCTAAATAAAATTATCATAGTTAAATAAAGAAAGAACTATTAATTCACATAATATTTTTCTAAGATTGAAGTCTAAAATATGTTTATTAATATAGAGAATTTTCAGTGCATTATACGATTTTTTTCGGTGTCTGACCTTAAATATCTCCATAACTATAACATAATAATAATAATAATAATAATAATATAATAATATTTATTTAAACAAGAAAATATATAATCAATTACGTTACAACAAATAACAATTATAAATGGCAAATAAATATTAAAAGAAACGCACTTTACTATCTCTACTTCAAATACAGATAACCCTGTTTAACATCGCTAAGCTTGCGGCTTGTCAGCCATACATAAACAGAGTTTCTGAGTTAAAATCATTTAATAATCACAAGTTAGTTTCGAAACAAAAGTTAAGTAGAATAGAATAAACCGTCATAATAAATACAAACAAACTAAAATACCATTTCAAATTTAAAAAGAGTAAAAAACAACATAAGTGCACCAAATTTCGTGAAATTATTACAAACATGTATCCAATGCACAAATTAAAAAAAAAACTATAAAAACAAAACAAAATTATTATGTTGAATTATAGCAGAGTAAAAAACATGCTACACTGAATGCAGTAAAAAACACTACAAACATACATCCAATGAATGAACTATGATAAAAAAAACACAAAAAACAAACTATTACATATATTACAAATCAATTGCTTCTCCTATAAGCCACCTTGTTAAGTGTTTTCTAAAGTTCACATTATTTATTTTATTTTTCAGATCTTGAGGCATTAAGTTATAAATTTTTTTGGCCAATATAATTAAAATGCTGTTTTCCTATTTGTTTGAATGTTCTCGGTAGTGTCAGATTTAGTCCCTCTCTAAATCGAGTTTGATAAGGGTGTGTATCGTTTTGGCGAAGCATGTGCTTTTTTGACAAATGTAAAACAAGTAGTATAGACTTTACGCTCAACATATTTGTCTGGGAATATAGAAGATGGGTGGGATACCGTCCATCAAGTTTAAACATTGTTTTTAGTATTTTCTTTTGTGCTATAATTACAGGAATTAGGTTAGATTGATAAGCGCCCCCCCCCCCATCCAATTATTCCATACTCCAGCAGAGACTGTACAAGGGCATAATACAGCATTTTCAGACATTTAATATCAAGGATCTTTGACATAGTTCTAAAAATATACATAAGCGATCTCATTTTCTTAGTAAGGGCTTCAGTCTGGATTTTCCCATTTTAGATTTTCATCTATAATTATACCAAGATATTTAGTATTTTTTGAGCGATGTAGAGTCCAAACATGATTTCTAAACGGTAAGTTAATATTGATAGACACCGCATGAGGCAATCCGCTTTTATAACTTGAAAACATCAAATAAACCGTTTTTGTTAAATTTATAGTAAGCAAATTAGAATCGAACCACTCCACTATTGTTTGTAAATCCGTTTTTATTTTATGTTTCACTTGCTCCCATGTATCGCCTTCTATAAACAGTGCTGTGTCATCGGCGAATGATATAACTGTTCCCATACATTGTAATGTAAGGAGCTCGTTTAAATATACTAAAAATAATACAGGACCCAAAACTGTTCCTTGTGGGATACCATAATTAACAATCTTTGGTTGGCTGATATTTTGATTTATTTCTACGACCTGCTCCCTACCGCTAAGATAGTCTTTAAAGAGATCATGTGCACGTCCACGTATACCACAGTTATAAAGTTTAGATAACAATTTTTGATGGCTTACACTGTCAAATCCCTTTGCTAAATCAACAAATACCGCAGCACATGGTTTACTTGTATCCAAACTTTGACTTATTTCACTAGTTAATAATGCTATTGCATCGTTAGTTGATTTGTTGTTTTGAAATCCAAACTGGAAGGGCGATAATAGATTGTTATTATTTAAAAATGACATTAGTCTTATTTAAGAGCCCTTTCAAAAATCTTAGCAAGGTTTAATATTAGTCTTATTGGTCTGTAGTTTTCCATTTGATCTGTTGCACCATTCTTATAAATCGGTTTAATTTTTGCTTTTTTAAAATGCTGTGGACATTTCCCAGTTAAAAATATTAAGTTTAATAGATGAGTTATTGGTGGTTCTAATTTGTAACTACCTTCATGTAATATTTTTGTTGTTATTTCATCAATTCCTGGGGCAAATTCGTTTTTTAGGGACTCAATAATCTTACTCGCCTCGTCTTCTGTAGCTTCACACAAATATATTGAATTCCTACAAGTTAAAATTTTGTTTGGAATTTTTTTTTTGTTGTTTTATTATTTTTTATAATAACAAAAAAGTAAATAACGTCCGTAGATAAATTAATAGGAAATTTAACGGCCATTCGGACAAATAATTCTGCCTTTGATAAACTAATTCAGGTATAGGGTCCAAATCTCATGGACCATTATACCGACAAGCCTTTAGATGACGCTTCTTTACTCTTTGGGTTAATTTCTTACTGCCTTAACTTTTCATCGTATATAGTCAAACTGCCGTTGAACATTTTTCATCATCTCTACCATATGGCTGCATTGGCCTGATGAGCCTCAAAAGGGCGAAACGTCGTTAATTGTGCCGGTAGAGATGATGAAAAATGCTTAAAGGCTTGTCGGTATAATGGTTCATGAGATTTGGATCCTATACCTGAATTAGCTTATCAAAGGCAGAATTATTTGTCCGAATGGCCGTTAAACTTCCTATTAATTTTTTATAATGTCCTGAGCCATCTCTTCCCCTACAAAGCATAATACTCGTTAAAACTTTCCGCGATAGTTTGGGAGTCCGTTAATTGTACTGTTTTTTGTCTATCGAAAATAGCTTGGATTTTCATTGAATTTATTGAGTGATTAGAATTATTGTAACTGTTTATTGTCTGCCATATTCTTTTAGTATTATTCATATTCTTATTAATTACTTTTTTAAAATTATTTTGGAATATATGGAAATATTTTACTAGACTTTTATTCACGGTTTTTATAACCTTTAAAACTGCAACACAGAAATTTTATTTTTTTAAATTTTTAGTTTCTGAAGTTCATTTTTTCGTATCTTTGAACACCCTGTATATCTGATCTAAAGTGCATTACTGTCAAAACTATTGTTTTTTCAAGCACCAACATCTATTAATACTTTCCTATATAAATTTTTAACTATTGCCGTATTACGCCAGTTTATGTTACCAAAAATTGTCTTTTTGGTCATTATGTTTTTCTGCCAATATTTTTTTCGGTTAGTTTCTGCTAATTGACTTTCGGCCAATTGGCAGAATCCCAAATTTGTTTATTGTTATTATTAGAATTTAACTACTAATAAATATAGTATGACATTTTATTTCAGGAGCTCTAATATAATGTTCATAAAAACAATTTATCAGATTTCGTAAAACTTTTTATTTGTTACTAGTTATAGCAATTTAGACACAAATAGTACACTTCAGACATGAGTAATAATAAATAAGTAAGGTTATTATTTTTAAAAAATTGTTTTTGTATTTGATATCAGATGATCAACTATCAGTAATAAAATACTTATAAAAAATCCTCGATTTTAATATGAGTATCCGGTCCTTCAAATGAACGCACTCTTCTTTGAATTGGGACAATTCAAACTCGGTCAAAGACACATTTCAATGTCAACAGATAAGACGGCAATTCAGTATACGGGGACACATTGGCCAAAATTCATTCAATGAACCCGGTAAATATTAGATTCGATCTTAGTATTGATACTTTTATTGTCTATAGTTCAGTGCCTTGGATTTAGCTGATAGATAGCTATTCATGGTTTTTACGCAACGAATTTATTTTACCATGTAAGATATTTTAATTTAGCTTCTATTATTAAGCCTAAAGGATGGTAAGTTCTTTATTTGTATTAACAAATTTGCTGGAGTATTTGTAATTCAGTGAAACTAAACTTCGTGCAGTTTTTTTTTCTAATAAAATAATATACAATTATATATAACTTGCTCTGTTCTTCTATATTTATTAATGAAGATATATCAAATTATTATAAAAAATTATTTTAGTCAATTTTGTTTAAAGTAAGTGACAAATCGCAAAACTGTCATTGTTTATTTATTAAATATATTTAAAGTTAAAAAATAATACTTTGTGTGCTTGTCTCTCAACATCTCTGTTTACTAGTTTGACACCGACTTAATAAATAAAATTTCAATTATTTTATATAAAATTCGATTAATTTTTTTTATTTTAATTTTAACAGTGCTTTTTTACCATAACATATATTATTTTTACTTCCTTCATAAAAGGGAAGTATAGTAATCGTAAAAAAGTAAAAATCGTAAAAAGTCACCCTCCGAGATTTTTTCAGATCTTCACGTTTCTGGGTCTCTAGATGACGAAAAACATGTTTTCTCGATTCCGTTGGTCTGTCGGTCTGTCTGCTCGCGCTATAGCTAAAAAACTACTTACCCAATTGACTTTAAATTTTGGTCAAAAATTAAGGGTCATGTAAAGATGACCTGGTAACATTTTGTTAAAAATCCATTAGAGCAAAACAAAATGGCGGCCTAGAGAAATGCTAAAAAAATTATTTCTTAGAAAGTGCTTAACCAATCTATCTCAAATTTTACACAAAAATCAGGTATTATGTAGGAGTCAACTGGTAAAATTTTAGTACCAATCCAAGATGGCGGAACAAAATGGCGGCTTAATAAAATATTTAAAAATTCAGCCTGGAAAAACTACTTAATGAACTGATTTCAAATCGTGTGCAATAACTAACTGTAGTATAGAAATGAACTAATAAAAGTGTGGTACTAATTCAAGATGGCGAAAGAAAATGGCGGGCAAATAAAATTTTTACATATCTTAATAAACGTTAAAAAAATTATTACTTAAAAAAATAATTATGCAATTTGCACAAAAATCAAGTATTATGTAGGAACCAACTGGCGGCTTGATAAAATATTTAGAAATTCAGCCTGAAAAAACTACTAAATGAACTGATTTCAAATTGTATGCCATAATTAATTGTAATATAGTGATGAACTAGTAAAACTGTTGTACTAATTCAAGATGGCGGAACAAAATGGCGGCCAAATAAAATTTTTGTAATCTGAAAAACTCACTCTAGCAGACTTTACATATCTTCGTGTTTTAGCGTCCCTAGATGCCAAAAAATATATTTTATCAATTCCGTCGGTCCACCTGTCGGTTTGTCTGTCTGTCAGTTCGCGTCATAGCTTATAAACTACTCATCAGATTGCCTTCAATGTTGGACAAACATTAAGGCTCATATGGGGATGACCTGGTAATATTTTGGTAAAAATCCAATTTACCGGAAAAAGATGGCGGCCTAGTGACACGTTAAAAAATTATTACTAAAAAACCTAATCATCCAATTTACCTCCTCAAATTTAATATAAGATATCAAAAGAAAATGGCGGCCTAATAAAATATTTAAAAAATCAGTCTGAAAAAAAAACTACTTATTAGATTAATTTCAAATTTTGTGCAAGCATTAAGTGTCATATAAAGATAAGGTGGTAAAGTCCTGTTAAGAATTCAAGATAGTGAACTTATAAAAAAATTAAATATGATATAAGGATAAACTGGTGCGAATTCTACATGACGTAACAAAATCGCGAGGTGTATCATTGTAAAAACTACTTACACAATTCATTTTAAATTATGCCCAAAATCAATTGCGGCATAGGTAGAAAGTGGTAAAGCATTGGTAGGGATCTAATATATTGGAACAAAATAGCGTCCAATAAGAGTGTTTGAAATGACAGTATATATATGTGTTCCTAATAACTATGTACTGAACTAAATTGGTTCACACTTCACTATTCCTAATAAAAGGAAGTTTTGGGTAAAGGAATTTTACCGATTCTTTATTATATTATGTAATATTTACTAACAAAATTTAACTCAAATCGGTTCAGTGGTTGCAGAGAAAATCTCGAACATACACACATATAGGTCAAAAACAGAACATCGCCTAAAAAAGTGAAATTTTTTACAACGATTTTCAAATTACATACTTATATCTCATGCTGTAATATTATTAAGTCAATTCAACATTTAACAATCTGACAATGAAAATGGCTTCGTTTGTATTTCTATTTTTAAGCCGATTTTAAGGTGTTTAAGTAAGGCAGTTATGTTTTGTAAAAATTAACTTAAAAAATAATCTTAACTCTGTTATATCCACCATTCTTACAGATTTCAGCCCATAAATAAATTACATATTAGAATATAAATAATTCATGATTGGCTAGACTTTTAAATTAGCATTCCCAGCAGTGGCGTATCTAAGGAGTGTTTGGGGGTTAACCAGCCAGTTTTACTGAAACTAAAATGAAATTAGTATAGAGTAAAGACCCTTTTTCATGCTTCCTTAAGTGTTACCCCCTCCCAGAATCAGTTTTACTTAAACTAAAATAAAATTAGTATAAAGACCTTTTTTTAAAGTCTTTTTATACGTTCAGGTAGCGAGAACCCTTTTCCTTTTTTTTGAGTTGTTGAGATTTTCGTCTTTTCTTTACCTAGATTATTTTAATTTTCTAATCAACGTAAATCTCTAATAATTTCATGTATATTTTTCAATAGAAAGTTAAAAAAACCCTAGAAACAACATTTATATAAGCCACTGATTCACTGGATAACTGGTTTTTAGAATTAAGGCATTTTGGATTCAATAATATGCTGAAAAAAACCTAAAAAGACGATTTATGAACCTCTCATTTCCTTTTTCAAGTTTTACCTTCCGAACTTGTCTTGTGTAAAATTGAGTTTATAATCTTTTGATTCACAAGTTTATGTATCTATAAAACAGATTTACTTATCACTTCTACCGTAGTATAGAACAAAAATCTCAGAAAAAAAAGTCGGTAAATTTCGTTTACCCGGAACTTTCCTCGTTATGATTTTTTTGCATTTGTTAGGAATAGTGAAGTGTGACCCAATTTAGTTCAATACATATGTGTGACATACTTTCTTTTCAAATATTTTTATTGGGTGCCATTTTGTTCCATCATATTGGATTACTATCAATGTTTTACCAGTTTTTTTCTATCTATGCCACATTTGACTTTTGAGCATAATTTAAAATAACTTCAATAAGTACTCAACTGAACAAGATTTTTTACGTTGATTTTTTAAAAATTTTATTTGGCTGCCATTTTGTTTTGTCATCTTAAATTCGTACCATAACTTTACCAGTTTATCTCTATACCACACTTAATTCTTGCACAAAAATTAATTTAATAAACACTGGCCGACAAAAAAAATTTTTTTTGCTGAAACACAAATCAGAATAGCATAATCTAATAGAATGGACCTATCCAAATACGAAAATGACAAATAGAAAGTTGTAGCACGTAGGATTTTCTTGTCAGAGTTGTAGAACCATATCGAATGTTACGATACCTAATATCTATAGAAAAATTGATTTAAGAAAGTTCTTAACCCTGTTTATTGACTATGTTTACAGTTTTCGCCTATTAAACATACCATACATCTAAGAGAAAAGCAAACGAGAAAAATAATAACTTAAAACACTAATTAAATTTTATTTTTTCCGTTTATGAGGTGTCCTATCTTCTCTCTTCAAAAACCAACAGTAGTCACCCATCATGGCTGGATCCCATCGTCCTTGGTACCGAATTTCCGTTGTTCTGATATCTTGGTGAAACCTTTTACCCTGCTCGTCACTAACAGCTCCCAAATTTTTAGGAAAAAATGACAGATGGGAATGGAGGAAGTGAATTTTTAATGACATTTTAGCACCAAGCGCTTTATAGGCATCAAAGAGTTCATTAACTAATTGTTCACAATTTTCATCCATATTGTTGCCTAAAAATCCTCTTACTACATTAACAAATGAATTCTATGCTCTGAGTTCCTGCCTGATAAGCTTTTCCGTAAAATTGACATCATCCAGCAATTTTCTGATTTGTGGCCCAATAAAAATGCCTTCTTTTACTTTGGCATCACTTAACTGAGGAAAGACTTGTCTTAGGTATTTAAATCCATCACTATCTTTATTTAAAGCCTTCACAAAGTTTTTCATCAGCCTAAGTTTAATGTGAACAGGAGGCAAAAGAACATGTTTGGGATCAACAAGAGGTATAAATTTAACATTTTGAAATCCCGGTTGAAATTCGCTTCTTTCTGGCCAAATTTTTTTTACATAATGCTGATTTATTGCACGACTGTCCCATAAACAAAGAAAATAGCAATATGTTGTAAACTCCCCTGAATTCCCACTAAAATCGCTATAACTTTTAAGTCCCCACATATCTGCCATTTATACCTATATATTTATTGTAGTTTATTTTATCCAAAATCTTGGGCATAATTTCATAATTTTCTTTCTTTGCAACTGAATGGGCAACTGGTATAGAGGGTTTTAAATTTCCATTATGCAATAACACAGCTTTTAAGCTATATTTAGATGAGTCTATGAATAAGCGCCACTCACGGAGAGAATGTTCAATATTAAGTTCCTGCATTAAACTGTCTATATCAGTACACGCGCACAACGAATATTTCATACTGTAGAATTCAGAAAACATAGCATTTCTTTTTCTGAAATTTGTAATTTTTGTTTCTTTGGCCAATAGGTTCCATTCTTTAAGACGGGAACCCAGAAGTTCTAACTGTTGCTTGGATAACCCCAAATCACGTACTAAATCATTTAATTCACTTTGAACAATCAAATGTGGCTAGCCGGAACTGAGACCAGTGGTAAAAGTGGGATCGGTGCACTGTTCTTCTGAGCTGCCTGATGATGCGTTATCTCCATTATCTTCCAAATCAATAGCTTGCCAATTTAAAGGCGCAATCGCCACTGGCAAATTTGCATTAGGGAGGAACAGGTCGTATGGCAGATTGCAAATTTGGATATTCTATAATGTGCTTTCCCTTTTTGGAATAACCTTCAGTCTTTGTCAGGCAAAAATAACAATCGTCAGAATGATTGATGGGTACTCGCCATACCATTGGAACTGCAAAAGGCATACTTTTTCTCTTTCCCTTCATCCACTGCACCAATGACACACTACATATAAAACAGCACACATGGGGAGCCCACCGCTTATCTCGATCCCCAATTACCACACCAAAATATTTAAACTAGGCTTTTTTTACATTTTCGGCGCGTTTGACTCGACATTCTCGTCTTCACATACACTTGCTTATCGATACACAGAGAACCACTCAATTCGAAACTCAACAGAAGAGTGATGTTTAACGTTTATTTTATGTCTAGTGTTGTAAACAACCCAGTTTGGGTAATTTTTCCGTTGTAAAATGGACCCATTTTACAACGGAAAAACGCCCCACAATAAAAATGTTTAACTGCCAATATAAAAGGTTCTAATTAGGCTATTAAAAAATGATACGTATTAAGGCTTTCCGAATATTTTTTTTATTATTGGGAAGGTATTTCCATTGTGAAAATAATGAGCTGGCCTGTGTTAAAAAAAATCTTGTCGGCCAGTGTAATTTGTTTAACATTGTTCCGCCATATTAGGTTTTTCAAGTCAATCGTGTAAGTAGTTTCTTAGCTATGCCGCGAACAGACAGACAGACAAACCGACGGAATTGAGAAAACATGTTTTTCGGTATCTAGGCACTCTGAAACGTGAAAATTTGAAAAATCTCGGCTGATTTTTTTGACAATTACGATACTTCCCTTTTACGAGGGTAGTAAACCTCAGTAAACCTAATTTACCCAGAATATTTTAATTGGGCGCCATTTTGTTCCACCATGGATTCGTACCAATATTTTACCAGTTTCTACAAATGTACACTATATTTTTGCATATAATTTAAAATAAATTGCCAAAGTAGTTTTATACTGATTTAAGACCTCTATTTTGTTTCGTCATGTTGAATTCGTACCAATTTATTCCTATATCACATTTTTTCAAAAATTTCTTCATAGTCATTTGAAGAATGAAGAAATTTTTTAAAACATTTTGAATTCGGACTACAATACAAAAAATCCGGAAAAAAAATTATTGCGATATTTTCTTGCTTCATTTGCACTTCACTTACTTTTTCACCCGCGAGCCGCCACTGAAGATCTGTAAAAACCTGGGAGGGTGATTTTTTCAAGATTACATTACTTCCCTTTTACGAGGGAAATTAAACTATTTCTTTTTAAAATGGAATTAGAAAAAAAAATGCTTTGATCATTGCCAATTTGAAAACAATTTATCAAGTATGTATGTTTCTTCTTGGGCCTGCACAGTTCAAACAGGGGAGTCACCAAAGGGGCCCGGGCGGTCGGAGGGGGCGGTGCCTACCCATTACCTTATGTAAATTATTGTGGAGTTAGGTAAATTGTGTTTTTGTGTTGGAGTTGGAATTTACTGTAATACAAAAGTAAGGACCTTTTTTTTGGTCATCGGTAATACCTAGTACAATTAGGTTTGTTAGTCAGTTGGTGTTTGTCTTCGATGATTTCAGGTGTGATTTTATGGCTTTAATGATAGTTTATTGCTTTAATGATGGTTTTATCGACGAAGCTGCGCTAGCTTGTTTTGTTAAAAAAATCCTTGTTTTAATAAACCTAACCAATCCAAATTTAATCAAAACCGCATTCCTACTAGCCGTAAGTTTTGTTAAAAAAAACCATCCGCCAAAAGACGGGACTCAAATACATATGCGTTGTATCTAAAGCCGAGAATCCTACCACTGAGCCAGGAAACTTACACTGAACATTCAACAAAATTTGTTTATCAGGCCTACAATAAAATATATCATTTAACAGCGTTGAGAGGCAAAATTGTACTTCTCTCTGTAGGTGCTAATAGCAAGGTGGGATTTCCCCGGGGCATCAAAATTTTAACACAAGAGCTAATTATAAAGTGTCTTAGTATTTCACAATTTCTTAATAATCTGAAAGCAATGTCGGCGTCTTCCAAGATTGGATCGGTCAAGTTTCCCGCCCCGAACCAAACAAATTTCAAAAATAGATATGCCATTATTGGCGCAAATTTTGCACATTTTAAATAAAATTTTATATACCCACCCAAGAGAAACTAGAGCAGCTTTTTAAACTTGACCCCCCCCGTCCTTCTAAATATCTAAATGTTTTTTTGTCAATCGATTCACCTAATTTTGCAAAATTTAGCATTTCTATTTTTAAATTTTACACACCCTCCTAGAGAAAGTCATGAGGTGTCGAAATTTTTTTTTCATCCGTCTGTCACCGAATTGAAAAACTTCAGTGCTACTCAATTCACCCAATTTTGCACTTTTCTAGTGAAAGTTATAGAGTGTTGACAGTCCCCCCCCTCCCACTTCACCCGTCTGTGACGAAATAAATTGCTACTCGGTTGACCTAATTTTACACAATATAAGTATATTACGATGCAAGCAAACGAGCCCATGCAAATTTTCTATACCCCATAACTTACTCTATGATGGTATGCAAAATTTAAAAGTAAGTGTTCAAAATTAGGTGAATCGATTGAGATAAAAACATTTAGATATTTTGAGGGATGGGGGGGGAGAAAGGTCAAGTTTGCCCCCATTTTAAAGTTTATTATTAGTTTCTCTTTGCTGGGTGTGCAAAATTTTAATTATTAAAAATCTGTGCAAAATAATGGTATATCTATTTTTTTATTCGGGGGGGGGGGGGAATTGATCGACCCTCTAAGATTCTAACAGGGGCATGGTGAAGCGCATCGGTTTTTATTTTATGAACGGCAAACTGCATAATAATAATAATCTGTTTATAAATTTGCTTTTTTTGCGTATAGTTAATTAATTAATATGAGGCTTTAATGAGACACTCTATATTTATTCAAGATCGTGAGCGGCAATGGTTCAAAGTGTAAATATGCATTAAGTATGTAAATAAAGTAATTCCCCGCTACATCAGTAGGAATGTGTCCCACTGTTTGTTTTCATTTGCAAGGAAAACACGTACCTAGAATTGTTAATCGATGTTAGGCTACCCAGCGTACACGTATCCCAACATGTAATTTCGGTACAAAAGCAAACGAAACATAATTGCCTGACAATATAAACAGGCTGTCATAATTAACTGCCCAGCCACTGTTTTTTTAATAGCTGTTTGCTATTTTTTACTGAATAGTATCTTTTTCGTCTATATAAAAAGTAACAAAGACTTTAAATAGATTTTGGTTAACGGCTCAATTTCAACATTTTAATATGACATTAACGAGAAAAATAAGTAAATTTTTCCAGTAGAAAGACGTTCCCGTCATATACGTTCAGTCCGATGTCAAAGTAAAACAAAAGGGGTTTTGGCAAAGATATATGTACAAGTGTCCCATTTTCGTTGTTTTAATGGGGTATCTCTCGTATTAGTGAAGATAGAGGGTTGCGGTTTTCGCGACATGGTGCTACCTTTTTTGTAAAACGAAAGATGATCCAAACAAAATTGTCATAGCCCCCCTTCGTTTTTAAGATACAGTGTGAAATTGAAAATATTGCATTTTTTGGCCCCTCTCGTATTTCGGTTGTTGTTTAACTTATCGAAAAGGTAAAAACTGGCTCTAATACAGTTTTTCACGTTGAGTCCAGTGGCGTAGTCTGATTTTTTATCTGAACTGTCATTTTTGAGAGAACCTATAATTTTTTAAATGGGACACCCCGTATATTTTTATTTTATTCAGTTCACAATAAGCTTCTCGAAGATATATAATAGTATATACTTTTCTATTCGAATCGCGCCATTTTTTAGAAATAGACTCAGTTTTTGGTAGTAGGCTGGCATCGCTTACAAAACAAATGAAGTTTTCAGGTATATTTTATTTATAGAAACAAGAATTTTTTAAAAACTTCTACAATAAATTATTACCTACTAATTATATACCTGTGTTTATATTATTTTACAAGAAATGTTAAGTCAATAAATATAATGTAAAATGTAAGTAGATTTGTAATAGCTATCATAGCATTATATATCTTGCATTGTTATAATTTTGGCCTGTTGCCTTGAAGAAGGTTCAAAATTGGCCCAAAAACTCGGTTATATAATAAAAAAATTGAAGAATGAATTGAAGTGAATCTATCAATTTTGAAAAGTATTATTAATTAAATAAACTAAACATGTTAATAATTCTACCTCTAATACCTCTAAAGAGCAACTAATAACAATAACCAAAAAAACTCTATATATCCTACTACTAAAGATCACTAAAATAAACAGAAAACTAAATCTATACCCTAAAGATATTACTCGAAATGATGTCCATTTTGCCTTACACAAAGCCTAAATAATTTCCGTATTCTTCTTAAGGCACTGAAAATACTAACAGGTCGTTATTGCATTTCATTGAATGCCCTTCTTCTGGCGTTTATGAAATCGGCTAAGGTGTAATGTCTTGTCCTATACATTTTGTTTTCTAAAGTACCCCACAGGAAGTTATCCAAAACCGAAAGATCTGGCGACCTCGCCGGCCACCTTACAGTACCATTGGTCCCGATCCATTTTCCAAGAAAATTATTTTCTAAATACTGCCCTATTCTACCGGAATTATGAGCAGGTGCTCCGTCCTGCTGAAAATATATGTCGCTTAAATAGGCCGTAGGCAGATCATCGATCATTCGAAATATTGTTCGCTTATATAATAAACCAAGTGATTCAATGGCCCCTAAATGCCGGTACGTAAGAAAAATGAAATTGACAAATAATGACAAACGGGCATTGAAAAAAATAGACGTTCTAACTATGGTCAGTTAAGTATACTCTAGACCAGTGCAGTGGGCAGACGTGTATCAAGATCTGTATGTCATAGGGAGGCTCAAAAATTAGGATTTCGGACATACAAAGCAAGTTTTGTAACATATTTTTTTTTGTACATTTTGAACGGTGGAGGTGCATACACTAAAGTGATAAATTCCGCTTTAAAGTTTGTGCGGGAGACGATCGTAGTAGAGTCATTCCACAAAAGAATGAAACTTTCCATCCAAATTGTTTAAAGCGATAAGTAAAATTTCCGGCGCCTGTGAGGGTGTGGGGCTCGATGTCTTCAAGAGTGGGTAAGTGGCATTTCATAAATGGAATTGACAATACAGAAAAGAATTTGAATAATTTAGAGGAGTCTTTGTTGCCAACAAGAGAAGAAATTTTAGGCGTTGGAGAAAATTTTATTTTTCAGCAAGATGGAGCAGCGTGCCATAAAACAAAGAAAGCTTTAAAATGTAGTAGTAAAGTAGTCCTGACTTATCACCAATAGAAACACTTTGGCATGAAATGAAAAAATAGTTGCGTGCAAATCCGGCTAGATCTATGGCAGAATTAAAAGAACGACTGCAAGAAATTTGGGGTAATTTTAGTCCAGAGTACTGTCAGAACCTAGTAAGCACCATGCCTCAAAGAATTACAACTGTTATAAAAAATAAAGGAGGTGTTAGGCAGTGGCAGTTTTTGAAAATATGTAGTATATTTAAGTTTCTCTGGTTATATTTGTTATTCATTTTTCTTTTGTTGTAATTATGAGTTGTGTAAAAGTATCTAAAATGTTTGGGAAGTAGTAAACCGCACACAAAACGAAATAGTTTGCTTGTTTTTGATAGCTTAAATAACAATAATTAAGACTTTTTTTCAATCGGGCCAACTGAAAAGGGACGGGGCTCGTGTATCTATAAACCGTATTTTTTATAAATAATATTTATATCCTACGCTTATCATCTTTCATTGTTAGCATAAAACATAAAAACATAACTACAGGAATAACTTTTGATAAAATATACGATATTTATATATTATATACCCCCGCAAAAAAATGTCTCGCATTTTTGGTCAGAACAGAAGTATTTGTTTCTGTTAACCTTGTAAGAAAAGGTCGGGCCTCGATTTATCATTTTGGTATCGATTTATTTTCATCGTTTTTGGCGATAAATCAAACGAAGCATGCATAGAAAGCGCCTGTGCGTTGCAATCCGAAATGTATAGAAAACACTGTTCTAAAAATCACACAATACTCTCGGCTAGAATATTGTTAGCGTTTAATTCTGTAGTAAAGGGTGAAGCAAGCCAGTTAAGGTGGGTTCATGTAATAGAATTTAGTTTTATCTTTATATTTAGTAATAAGAACTCGATCTGTTATTGGTTGTTTTTAGTCATGTGACTTGAATAAACCAATCGAGATGCTTATTTTTAATCACTAAAGTCTTACTAATACTAAATTTTGCTACATCAACCAAACTTTAGTACGTTAAAAAATGCCGAATAATAAATATTCGACAGCACGTTTCCAACTTAACTTAAAATATTTTCCGAATATGTAAACAGTATTTTTCTGAATTTTCTGAGAACAATCTAGAACATTCTCTATGTAAAACTTATAGAGATGTTCTAAGAATATACCGAGAATAATCTAAAATATTATTGATTTTTCATAGAATGTTCTAGGGATTTTCAATTCAATTGCAAGCTCAATACACACGCTGTATCCTATATGATTTCAGAATGAGGTCAATTAAAATTACTGCCAATGTCACAATCAATATTAATGCAAAATGTATTCAAAGACAATAAATTAGAAAGTATATTCTCGAATTATTTCTCAAAAAGATGCAGCCTAAGAGTTTAGACTAGAATATTTACAATTAGTATACTAGTTAGCTTTGTTTCCTCTGTTTTTTCTTTATAAGTACATTATACCTATGCGGGCCTACCTGTTCATTGTCTTGTCTACGTAACAAAAAACGTCCTGAGCTGGCCCCAGTGCGAGAAGTGTGTGTCCCTGTTTACATATCCCTGAGTTATCGTGGGTTTTGGGTTCTATTTAAGGCTAGATTAGGTGAGTCTTAAATATATGCTCTAACGACTGCTTTAATTGATGCAAAGTATGATCAATTACTTTAATAATGAAATACTATGATAAATCGTGGCTAATTGAGCCAAAAAATACTGGTTTTCAGTGTTTTAATCAACTGACGTTTCGGCTACGTCATCCTTTTTCAAAATTACATAGGAGCCAAAAACAGTTTTCATGTTTAAATTATCACAAAGTCAATTTTTTTTTATAAAAATTACTTAAAACAGAAACATAGACATCACACAGTATGACAAAAAACACAATTATTCAGACAAATGATTACATTAATTGTTAAAATTGCATAAAACATTATAATTTTTAAGTCTGTTTGTTTATTAAAAACGTAACCCTACTTCTAAAGCTAATATTTTTGGTATATATACAAGAAAAATGGATTGTATCTTGAACTCCATATGTTAAACAACTGTTATCATACCAGGCGGTGGTCCAGAGGTACAAGGAGCCGTCGCCCAGGACAGACCAGACCCTCCAGGTTCGAATCCCAGAACAACACCCTTTTATTTTTTTTATTATTTTATTATTATTACTTTTATTATATTAAATTCTATTTTTTTTTTCTATTATTTTCATGCACATGCACATATAAATATATATATATATATATATATATATATATATATATATATATATATATATATATATATATATATATATATATATATATATATATATATATATATATATATATATATATATATATATATATATATATATATATATATATATATATATATATATATATATATATATAATATATATATATATATCTTGCTTTTATTTCATAAATGTTTGTAGTTGTAAAAGTACTGGTTTTAAGAGAGATCATAATAATAAATATAGTTGTTTATGTAAATATGTTTCTCCAAAGAAACACAGTCTCTACCCCATTTGTTTTCCGGCTAAATTGTTGCCGACTAGATCCTTTTGAAGTCACCACAAGCTACTATAAAATAAATTCAGACAAAATAGGTATAAGCAACAATGGAATACCTGTGTAAGACAAGCCAGCCTCAATCTTTGACTTCAAAGCGCTCGAAATAAGCTTAAAATATTTGAAGTATAATTTAATTTAATTTAAATCCCCTGGAGATTTTCCGACTTAGTCACAAAGAAAACAGCTGGTTTCATTCCGGCTTGCTTTTGGAGTTTGTATGGAAATCGTTTTAGTGTGAAGTGAAACTGGCTAACTCAAATATCTGGAATTCTTTTTTGTTTAACGAAATGTTAGTTTTCAAATGTTTATTGTTAAAAGCGTTGAAAACCTACATTCAAAGTCATTTATGTTAAAAAAATTATCACTATTTATCCACCTCAAATTTGGCACAAAAGACAAGTCAGAATAAAATGGTTAAAAAATCAGCCTGAAGAAATTATTTACAAGATTAATTTCAAATTTTATGCAAGCATTAAGTGTGATGTAGAGATAAACTAGTAAAACTGTGGTTATAATTTCATATAGCGTAAAAAAGGCGGTCTATAAAAAAAGCGCAAAAACTACTGTGTAAAAAATCCATATATTTATTTTAAATTATGTCCAAAGATCAAATGTGGAGTGGATACAAATTAGTACGAATCCAATATGGATGTAATAAAATGGCACCCCATAAAAAAATTTGGAAAGGCAATATATTATTATGTATATGTAGAGCTGAAATAGTTTAAAAAAAATTTATATAGATACAAGATAAAATTTACTTTTTTTAAAAGAATCTTAGATACTTTCAAAAAGATACATTTAATCAGAAAGTAACTTTTCAAAAGTTACTAATTACTCCAAAAAGATACTTTGTTTTTTAAGTTTATTAGGTACTTTATTAGATATCTATACTAACTAGGTATGTTAATTTAATAAAAGAATACTTATCAAGACATCAAAAACCTATTATAAAAAAACGAATTACTGAACAAAAATCAGCTAGCATATTTAAGGTGTCGAGCTTTCATCACAAGTGGTAGAATTTTAAATAAGTTTTTCGTGACCCCCAATCTAATTATTAAAGTATTATTAATGTCTGAAATATTACCATTTATTTATATTGCATTTTAAACAAATTGTTTTTTTTTAATTAGTATGTATCATGAATCGGCACATTTTTGTTTATTACCGTGCTTATTTTCGTGAGGAAAAGTTTACATGCGATCATTATTATAAATAACATTATTGTGTATAATTTTGCTTTATCTTATAAACTATCACAAAAATTATAGTAATTTTTGAAATGTTTATTTTTACTGCCCTCGTAAAAGGAAAGTTTTGTAAATATCAAACCCGAGATTTTTTAAGACTTCTACGTTTCAGGGTCCCTAGAAGCTGAAAAACATGTTTTATCAATTCCGTCGATCTGTCGGTGTGTCGGCCTAGCTAAAAAAATACTTATCCGATTGACTTCAAATTTTGAACAAATATTAAGGGTCATATGAGGATAGCATGCTAACATTTTCTAGTGAAATGTTAAAAAAAACTAAAAAACTACTTATTCAATTTACCTCAAATTTTGCACTAAAATCAAGTGTTATGTAGGAATCAACTGATAAAATTTTTGTACAAATCCAACATGGCGAAATAAAATGGCGGCCAAATAAAATGCTTAAAAATCAACGCAAAAAAATCTTTTTATTCAACTGACTTAAAATGTGATATAAGTATAAATTGATATAAATTCAACATGGCGGTGTGCGTCAATGTAAAAACTACGTATTTAATTTACTTAATATTAAGCCCAAAAATCAAGTTTGGCATAGGTAGAAACTATTGGTAGCAATCCAATATGGTGAAATTTTACCAGTTGATTCCAATATAATACCTGATGTTTATGCAAAATTTGAGATAAATTGGATGAGTAGTTTTATAATAATAATTTTTTTAACATTTCACTAAGCCGCCATTTTGGATTTTTTTAAAAATCTTATCAGGCCATATACAGACAGACAGACAGTAAGACCGACAGACGGACCGACGGAGTTGATAAAAAATATTTTTTGGCATCTAGCGACGCTAAAACGTAAAGATGTGTAAAAGTGAGAGGGTAACATTTCACGATTACAAACATTTTATGTGGCCGCCATTTTGTTTGGCAATCTTGAATAAGTACCACTATTTTACTGGTTGATCCCTATACCACAATTAGTTATGTCACACAATTTGAAATCAGACCATGAAACAGTTTTTTCAGGCTGAATTTTTAAATATTTTATTAGGCCGCCATTTTGTTCCGCCATCTTGGATTCGTACCAAAATATTATTAGTTGATTCCAACATAATACTTGATGTTTTGGAAATATTTGAGAAAAATTGGATAAGTAGTTTTTTAATAATAATATTTTTAAAATTTCACTAAGCCGCCATATTAGATTTTTACCAAAATGTTACTAGATCTTCCCCATATGACCCTTAATTTTTGACCAAAATTTCAAGTCAATCGGTTAAGTAGTTTTTTAGCTACGCCGCGAACAGACAGACAGACAGATCGACGGAATTGAGAAAACATGTTTTTCGTCACCTGGGGACCCTGAAACGTGAAGATCTGAAAAACTCTCGGAGAGTGATTTTTTCACGATTACAATGATTCAATTTTACGAAGGAAGTAAACACATTGTAGTACATTATCCCTTTATTTTGTTGAGCGAATAGTATTTCGATACTATCTCCTTGGAACCTTTTAGGAGAATTATAGTATTATTTGCTTGGAATATATCTTCATGTAATACATTTTTTTCGTAACTATTTTAGTTTTCTGTTAGCAGCTATATTATTTATGTATATGAATGTATGTGCGTTTGTTTCCGTATATAGTTTTACTGTTAATATATATTTTTATTATAGCCATTATTTTTGTTCATCAGGTTATTCCGAGGTTTTCCCTGTATTTAAATTGAATGTCAAAGAAATGTGTAGTTCTTTGTACTTACAAAAACCTGCTAGGATATTCTTTAACGATTCCTTGTTTTATGATAGGTTCAGTATAACCAAGCCTACGCATTAATTAGTAACTATATCCACCACAAGGCCGATGACTATATTTTTGCCTCAAAATAGGAAACTTAATGCGACCAAAATCTTTTAATACTCGATATTCGACACTCTCATTTTCCGTAGTCGTTTATTCCGTTTGACATAACTCAAGCAGTAATTTAGGGAGTTTATTTATGGGAAAACATTAAAAGCGCGCCAGTTTTATGGGCCCATCGCTCTTGCTTGAAGGGTTGTAAACAATTAATTAAAACCACGGAGCAGCTTTTCTAAAATAACACGGATTCGTTTGACCAGGGCTTCGTTATAAATCGAAATGTTCTTCGGAAAAGATTTACGGAAATATAAAAAAGACATAAAAGTTAATATAGGGATAATATTTTCAGTAATATAGTCATATTTTGTTACGACTGCTGGCAGTAATTAATTTCACTGGTGAATTTATAGTAAACAAATTAAAAGAATTTTTGAGTTCATAATTTAGATATCGAAAACATAAACTATTTTTGCATCTCCTGCCTAGCTTAGCTTCTACTAACGTAAAAGCCCAGGTGACCATCAACATCTCCGTGATGTTTAAAATAAAAGACAAAAAGAGATGTATTTAAATTTTGTAGAATTTATGTTTCAGTGCTAAAAAACTATCTCTTATTACAACACATTTGATGTGCCTTAATTGGAACCTCAATGTTTTGTATATGTGTCATGCATGTTCAAAAAAATGTTTCAAAAATGTATTATTTGTATAAAAAAATCGGTATTTTTGATGTACTCTTTAAGCATATGAACAACATGTATATTATTTCTTGATTTTTAACCATAGATGTTTTAAAAAACCCGCCTTAAAAAGTTTGACATGATATTTGAGAAGCGTCGAAAGCTGACGCCACCGCGATCATCTGCGTTTAGATTGGTTTTTGGAACTAACCTAAATTTTTTTGCTTGCTAGCTTGCATTACTGTACAAAACCTTCCAAGTGATGGAATTTCATTAGTTTTCCGGTTTCGCTTTCGTCGTATCTTCCTGTTTCTTTATTAATTTAAAGAACGGCTTTATTAATGATAAAGGTAGAAGTTCTATTTAGATTTGATACGCGGCAATTCGACTATATTATGATCGACCGGTGCATTGGTTTGTAATAGTAGTAAGCGCAGATAAGTATTCCATTTATTATTATTTAGTTTTTAGGCTGGATTTATACATACAAATAACATAAAAATAAAATAACTGTGACCAACAAAAATTTTAAACGTGTGGTTTCTTGCAGTTTTGTTAATCAAACAGGCCGCTGTCAGGCGTGTGCGTATAACTACTTGCACAGTTCGGTTTCAGATAAAATAAAACATGGAATTTCACCTTCTTCAAGCGCATCTGTTATGTTATTTTATCTTATATGCCTGTATAAATAGTCTAATGGTATTTGTGTAATTTAACTCTAATGTTATTTTTATTTTACGTTTTTTTCACCTTTAGTGCAATGTGTAAACCTCAGCGTATCCCCAAACTATTTTCCAATTTGTCGAAAATACAGAAAAGAAGAATTACTTCCAGCACAGTAAACTTTTTTTCTAGTGCAAATCAAGCAGGTGTGTGTTAGGTTCCTACTACAGTTAATCCCCCTGATCTGACTAGTTCAGGATTGTCTTCAAAATCTAGTACCAGTAGTCATTCTGATGATAATTAGTTTGGCAGTATCTTTTTACCGGGCTCCTTTATCAGGAATAAAACCAATTTACAGATGAAATGGCTACTCGATAGATTCATCAGCACAAAAGTAACATAAATATTTTTTATTTTTCAGAAGCCGTAGAGAGATTCTGTGTAGAGAAAAGAAATTAAGGAATTTCCAGTGACTGAGAGAGGCAAGGGAAGCAGTGTGTCAAGAGAGAGGAAAATGTTGGAATTATTTAAAATAAGTGGACTTAGTTTTTAATATACAACACTGATGATAAGTGAAAATATAAAATATTTATATTTAGATTTTTATTTTTAGTAAGATTACTTATATATTATCCAAGATCTACAGGGTTTTTCCTATAACATGCACCCCCTCCCCATCTACAGCCATTATGTTTAAAGGTAGAAAAAACTTCTTGTATACAAGTTGTAGGGTTGATCTCGAGACTCCAGAATTTGTCTTCGGATAAAACAAATTAGCATCGGCAAGCTGTTAATTCCCAAACTTTTTGTGCAATGCAACAATAAATAGCTTTTGTCTACTGATTGTAAGTATACCACAGTTTGTATATACATCTTAAAAAATGACTGAAAAAATAAACAAATACAATGCCCTAAGAAATAATGTGTTAGAGTATACAAATACTATATGTATATAAAACTAATTCTCTCTATAATACGTTATTGTTTCTTTTGCCAATGTATTTGTTTATTTTCTTGGCAACTTTTTAAACATAAATAGATATACAAACTCTGGCTCATTTCTTTATTTTCTTAGAGCTTATATAGAGAATTAGAGCTATAAGCTCTCTGTAATATATACAAAAATGCCATATTATTATAATAGCGCCATAGTATGTATTATAATATGTTGCAGTATTGTAGACGCGATGTATCATATATGTTCTTCTGTTCTTTATCAGGGAACGTTGTTCCTTATTTAGGTAGGACATTTTGGAGTCTATAGAACTTTCCTGATACATGTTTGAGCTTTCGGCGAAACATAGTTGTTATGTTACAAAGATCATGTGTTTTATAGGTGTTACATATTTCATCTGAAAGATATTCCAAAAAAATATACAGATATCTCAATTAGTATTGCTTTAAAAGGACTGGTTATTAAATGCTAAAAAAAAATAAACTTTTTCTTTCAATGCTACTGTGAGAATCGACGAAAATATCCTTGCTGCTCGGGCAAAATTCTAAGAATTTTTCGTGTTTTCCAACTGGCGAAATGTATTTAAATTTGTTGGAAATTATTAATCATCTAAACTTAATATACATCGTCAAAAACGGCCATCAATAAATGATTGAAATTCTAATTTTTATCTTTTGTAGGACGGTTCTTACCTTTATTATCCTCCTGAGACCCAAAGAAAAACGGCTCGACAGAATTTGTTAAAAATTGAACCATTGATTTTAGGGCTGTCGAAAACCCTATATGAATTTTTTCAGAATTTTTGATTAACTAGTTTTTGAAAAAAAAATTGTCCATTAAAATGGACACTGGGTCTTTGTCAGGTCATATTTTCAACTCATACCAAAAAATAAAAATGCACATATAATTTTAATTTTTTATTCCAGAAACGTGAAAGTCATAAAAACAGTTGTGCTCTGACGTGATGCATAAGTAAATTTTGCAAACATTACAAAAAAATTTGGTTTTTTTATTACAATTTTTCTGCTTACAGCGCATAGAATTTTTAATTTTTACCAACTCAGGCAAATGCATTTTCTGAGTTTTTTGGGTCGGGCTGGATCTTGGTGAATCATAACCGGCTAGGTTGTTCCTTGTTTTTAATCTTGTGAAGCTGGTAGTTTCAGCATTGGCATTTGGGTCATCTTTTAACAAGCAGTCAGCAACTTCAAGTTTAAATTCAAGAAATTTTAAAATATCCTTTTGCCTGTCACCTAGTTTTTGTCGGTCTTGACGATACAAAATCCAAGAGTTAGCTATTGCTAAATCAAAAAGATGAAAGATGGTTTTCACAGTCCATTTTTTAGTTCTTGCGGACATCCTGTAGTAGCTTATCATCCTGTCTATAAGATCGATGCCCCCCATGGAATCATTGTAACATTTAATTATGTGGGGTCGCGGAACTTGAATGTATTTAGATTCTTTTTTACACCATCTTTTGCAGTTATCTACAGGTTGCTCTCCTAGTTTAGTGGAACTTATAAAAATTGGCTTTTGATCAAACCATTGCACGACGTTGATTTGGCCATCATTCCTAACCGTTTGTTCAGTGAAACCCCTAGGAAACTTTTTTACAATTTTTTCCGCAGTTAAATGCACCGCAGCAGGTATCCTTGATTTCATAATTGTTCCCGTGCACAAAATCTTTTTTTCTGTCAAAAGATACTCTAAGAGAGGAATTGTTGTAAAATAGCGGTCCATAAACACATGAGAACCTGACCTTAAAGAATTTGTCAAACGAATTACAGCACTAGGTCCCACTCCTAAGTCAACATCACAAGCTTGAAGTAAAGTTCCTTTGCCCTGGTAAATTTCAAAGTCTAACACCAATCCTTCGGGTGTAGCACAAACAAAATTTTTGAGGCCTTCAGGATTAGGTTTGCCTCTGACAAATTGCTTAATCTTACATACACCGGTGAAAGGAATCATTTGCTCATCTATAGCTACTATGGGATGGCGTTCCAAGGATAAACAAGTTTTTTTTATTTTATCTATTACTGGCCTTACTTTCCACAACTTATCTTCTTTTTTCTTTTCCTCTGGAACATCATTGTCTACGACAACTTTTAAATGACTTCTGATCTTAAAAAACCTTGTCCTAGTCATATTTTTAGTTATTTTTTCTACTCTGGTGAGGGCAGCCCAGTACATTTTAATTTGCGGAAACTTAAGGCATGACATCAGAACTGAAATTCCAAGAAACTTTTTAACTTCTTCAACTGTTAAATTCATAGGTTGATTGTGCTCGGCGAAATATTTGAGATTGGTACAAGCGCAAATTTCCTCTGCATCAGAATCTTCGAAATACATTTTAAAATAGTCGAAAACATTCCAGTCCTTTCGTTCAAAACTGGTGTCCCTCATCTCAGGCGTATCGATATTTAATGGTTGAAATCTATCCACTTTTTTCCATGAAGTTCGTCCCCAACGACGTCTTAGAACACTGAGAGGCACATTCATTTCTGCATCAGATTCAGATGAATTATCTGAAAGATGCTCTTCGTCGTCTTCCATTTCAACATCGTCTTCAAAAACATTATTTTCTTCGAATGGTAATTCCTGTGCATTGTCACCGCCGGCACCGCTGTCAAAGTTCTCAGTGGCCTCACATTCGGAATCATCCAAGTCGTCATCAAATCCTTCAATATCAGATTCTTCCAAACAAGCCAAAATTTTTTCATCATCTTCTCCAAAACGAAGATACTTTTTAGAGCCGAAAATTGCTAAAAATTAAAAAAAAAATGAGAATAAAAAATTTTAAGGTTATAAAAGAAATGCAGGCAGGAAGACTTGGTGTCCATTTAAATGTACACGTTTTTTTTTAACGTAGAGAATGCAAACAGTTTTTAAATACAATAAACAGTACGTAGACAGCAAGATCAACCCCCTCTACTACTAATCCTATGTTTTTATTTATTTGTTTTTACGTAAAATCATAAATACTTACTATCTAGCGTTTGTTTGCCAAAGGCACTCATGTTTACTTAGTCACAGCTGATCACCGAGTATGAAATGTAACGTATTTTACTACAACTGTTGCATAGATGGCGGTACTAATATGTGTATTTGAATGAACAATTGGATTATAAAGTATACAATAAACGATTAGCTTAATAATAGGCGAAAAATCTATGGTCCATTTAAATGGACGCTGGATCTCAGGAGGATATACATTGCTAATAAAAACCCGTTCTAAAAAATTAATTGAATGAAGGGGACTTAAATGTCCAGCAAGATCCTATTTATCTATACTTGACTTTCTTATAACAACAAAGCTGCGTTTTTTCTTTAATGCCTCTAACCCACTCCAGATATCAATATGTTCAACAACATTCTAAACAATTGTATTGATGTATGAAGGTGACTAGCACACACTTTAAAAAATAACTAAAACGACGTATATGTGCCAGTATAATTTGCATTTAATGAATTTACTCGACGATCACAAACTTAAATTCAAAAATATTGGTAACGTTTTACAGGGAATGGAATAATGTATAAAACGTTGTGCAACATTACTCCACTTGCTGTCCGTTACTATGTTTACATGTGTAGTAAATTCTAGTATACAGGTACCCACTTGAAACTATGAGAGTGATTACATTGCAGTTTTATATTTTTACTATATCTACATCTAAAATTGATAAAAAAGGACAGTTAACTTGACTAGAATGTGACTTAAATGACACGTGTGTTGAAAATATTACCAAAAACGTGTGTTGAAAAATAATTTTCAACACGACAGTATTTGCAAGATGGTGAGACAGTTAAAAAACAAAGCCTAGTTAGTTTTTTAACGTTAGTGTTAGAAATTATATAAATAAAAGGGCTACTAAAGATAAATTTTGTCTTTTCCTCCTTGGAACCTACAAAGGGTCACAGTCAATAAATCTCTGTTAAAGTATGATAAAAGCTCTTACCCACCTAAGGTTTTGCGTAAAATTTTTCAAGCAGAAATCAATACTTACAGATGGATCCAAGACCTCATCTCACGTCGGCTCAGCTTTTGTTGGTCCCTCGGTGGAGGTTGCCTATCAGCTCCCTAACTTTACAAGGATACTTACTGCGGAACTATTTGCTGTATTAAAGTCCATTTTACACTTTACTTCCTCAAGCATGAACCAACTAATTATAGCATCTGATTCTCTTAGTTCTCTCTCCCTTATCGAATCAACGTTCCCAACCCACCCTCTAGTGACTGAGATTGGAGTTGCTCTAATGAGAGCGACTATTCGATGCAAGACCATATCTTTCATTTGGATTCCTAGCCCTGTGGGGATTGCTGGAAACGAGAGGGCTGATTTTTTAGACAAGAATGCACATAGACCGAATATATCTAGCTGGGAGAACTTTACTTTTTGTCCAGATGATGTTCGTTCTTTAGTAAAACATAAAGTAGATTTACTTTTCCAACTAAAATGGGACCTATTGGATGAAACTCCAAAACTGATCCGTGTGAAACCTCTATTTCGTTCGCGGTATAATCCTCAGTTTCCCTCTAAATCCTTACAGGTTAATGTCACCAGGCTAAGACTGGGACACACTAAATTGACCCACGAATATTTATTAAAGGGAGACCTTCCTCCTATTTGTGACTCCTGTAACGTACCGATTACAGTTTATCATCTACTGATTGATTGTGGCAAATACAACATAACCAGAGAAAAATATTTTAACTCTCCAAAAATCTTTGATATGATTGGTAATGATTGTAATCTGGGTTCTTTGTTTAGGTTCTTTATGGAGTCGGGTCTAAATAAACTCTTATAATTCAATAGTGTCCTTACTTGTGATATCTTTCTGTGATATTTTCTTTATTTAGTTAAACTCAATGTTTGTTCTTATTTTGTCATATACACTTTTTGTTGTTTTATATCCTAGGGTTAAACCCTTCTAATCTGCGGAGGCCAAAAGGCCTTTGTTGCCGGTGCGTCCCTAAAATCATACTCTCGCTCTCTCTCTCTCAAACTGGAAAGATTTCTGCTGTTATGTTAAACACCGCCTCCTGAAAATTTCCACATTCAACTCTTGTTTCTGTAATATACAAATTGAAGCTTAATTTAGGTACAATCGGTTTTTAACACTCAAATAGAATTAAAATGTTATTTGTGCCCAAAAAAAAAACAAAACATATTTTTTTACTCAGTGCAATTTCGAAAAATCTAGAAATCATTTAGATTAGACTATTACTTCCGGAAGCCAGTAAAAAAACTCCTCTTAAAATCCCGTTTAGTTTAACACTTTTCAATAAACTGAAAATATGTTCCGAAAAATTCAGAAACAATTTTTAGATGCTTTCTTTTTAGAAAGCCGTTGACAAAGGAATTCTCTTAAAATCATTTCGAAAAATTCATAAATCTCTTTTTAAATAATTATTTTTGGATGCCATTAAAAACAGAATTGGCTTAAAAATCTCATTAAGTTAAAGAGATATTGTAAAAAAAACGCATTTCACCCTCTTATAGAAGAAATTTCGAAAAACCCGGAAATAGATTTTTAAATAATAATTTTTAAATGATACCGACGAAAGAATCGTCATAAAATCTCGTTTAATTAAGGAGATATTGTAAATAAAGTGAAAACACATTTTAGTCGCTTAGGGGTGATATTTCCAAATATTAAATTTCTAAAAAAATGATCATTTGTTATCCACTATTCAAGACAATCCCTCATTTTGCCGCCATTTATAAATGTCCCCAAAACATTCCCCATTTTACGTTGAAGTGTTCATTTTCTATTTATAACCAGTTAAAACATATAAATTTTCCTATTTTTCGGAACGTTATTTGTTTTATTATTAATAATAACTTTTTTGAGAAAATATTTTTAAAAAATTGTAGATTTTTTGTATGTATTTAAATACAATTTTTAAGAGGATTGATCGCTTGTTTTAAGAGAGATTTAAATCAGAAAATGAAACTAATTCCTATTTAATTTTACTTGTGCTTTTTTAATTTCGTTTAGTACATACTTCTTTATACTCTTATGTATTATTATGCGTATGAAAATTTGTTCATGGGCTTTTCTAAATAAGTTGATCTTTTTTTCTTAAAAAAAATGTTATAAACATTAGTTTTTTATGGTACTAACATTTAATATATAACAAGCATAGAAAAATACTTCAAGTCTCGGTCTCAGTGAATTATAATCATTAACGTGACATGTGTTTCGCCCTTTTGAGCATCACCAGACCCACAAACAAAAGAGTGAACATTAGTAAATAATCACATTCACAAATCGAAACCAATAACTTCCATATAGAATAAAACACACTAAAGTGCAACAAAGCGAACAACTACTTATACATTTTTGAGCGACACTAAAAAGTCTCACGTGAATAAACAAAATAAAATGTTAAAAAAGAGTTAAAAAAGATGCATGTCCCTAGCTGGGATCGAACCTGGACTCCCTGAATGGGAGGCAAGAGTAAGTTCCTATAGACCACTGGACTGGTCACCGAAAATAACCAAACACTTTCGCTCTATAAATTAGTGGATTAAATGAAGGTTGCCTATAATAATTATTACATTAATTTGCTAAATACTAGCGTTGTTTCGAATTTAAAAACGTCATTAACGCAAGTGAGAATAGGACTTTTTATAGCTTTGGTTTTTCCATGTTTTCTAGCAGGACAAGCTTTTTCCCCTTCGGGCATTCATGTAGGGGAATCAGAGTCTTATTCTCACTTGCATTAACGACGGTTTTAATTTCTAATTAAACCTAATATTTAACAAATTAATGTAGTTATTATTGTAGGCAACCTTCATTTCATCCACTAATTTATAATCATAATTTTTGATTATTTTCTTTGACCAGTCCAGTGGTCTATAAGCACATACTCTTGCCTCCCATTCAGGCGGTCGAGGTTCGATCCCAGCTAGGGATATGCATTTTTTTTAACATTTTATTTTGTTTATTCAGGTGAGCTTAACCTCATTTTAGTGTCGATCAAACATGTATAACTAGTTGTTTGTTTTGTTGTACTTTAGAGTGTTTTATTCTATTTGCAAGATATTGTTTTGGGATTTGTGAGGGTGATTATTTACTAAGGTGGTCTCTGTTGTGTATAGATCTGATGATGCTGGAAAGGGAGAAACACCTGTCACGTTAATGATTATAATTTAATGAGACCGAGACTTGGAGTCTATTTTTATGTTTGTTATTAAAACTAGGTCACTTTGAGAAATATGGACAATTTCTTGGAGGATTCTGATACACGTATATTTGTTTTATAATTATTATCTCTAATGGACAAAAAACAATTACATATAATAATCTATTACTTTAGAGGTATATTATTTATGAGTGTAGGGTATTCCTTGATCTCCTACATAAAACAAGTGCGTTCTGCACCTAGTTCCGAAGAGATAAAAATGGATACTCAAGGATATTTAAAGAAACTAAAAATATATGGCAAACAATTAAATCTATTGACAAGAATTAAAACTGTATTGAAAAGTATTTAAAGAAAATAAAGCATTTTTAAAAGATTAAATAAGTATTTAATAGTATTTAAGAGCGAGTTGTATACCATATCGAAAGATTTTCGCGCCTCTCGGGTCTCGCCTACTGTTAACAGACAAAAACTATACATATTTTTAAAAAAATACAAAATATATAAAATGATCATTTCAATTTCTATTTACTAAAATTGAAGTTTTGCTAGGGAACGAAACTAAATGAACAATAGAGTCTACAAAGAGCAGATTTCAAATGAAAAGACCCATATATCGAAAACCATGTATGAAACTATATAGTTTTTACTTTCCAACAAAATTTCGGAAAATTATTTTTCCATCCCTACATTTAGCCCAATTTAAGAAAACCATTTAAAAAATATAGGAGGAATTCAGGCGACAGGGTGGCGCGTTAGTATCATTTCCTGTAACCTTCACTCCAACCTGTCCTACTTGTGCTAAATCCCTTGGCACTCGGAAAAGGATATTTACTGATTTAATTGCCAAGATTTCTCCAGGCAATAAATTCTGGCCAGCTTTTCCCGTTTATCCATTCCAGTGTTCCCGCGGGAGCGCAACTGTGCTAACTCTGATGGATGATGGAAATAGGACTTTAGATGGGAGCAGACAGTCTCATCGAGCTACAAAATGAGAATATATCGAAAAGGTTGACACTGATCAAGACCTCATTCCAACTGTAAAAACATAGGCGTGCACATGCATGACAAGTGCTCAAGAAAATCAAGAAACTGTAATAAACAGATAGCCAGTAAAATATTTTATAAAAAAAATAGATAAATTTCCTTTACCCGGAACTTCTCTCGTTATGATTCTTTCCCTTTATTAAGTAAATTAAAGTGTAACCCAATTTAGTTCAGTACATAGTCATTTAGTATCAGATATATACTGTCTTTTCTTTTTTATCTGGCGTCATTGTGTTCCATCATATTGGATTCCTAGCAGTATTTTATCAGTTTCTACCTAAGCCATACTTGATTTTTGGACCTGATTTAAAATAAATTTAATAATTAGTTTTTACGTTGACGCCATTTTGTTACGGCATGTTGAATAGGTATCAGTTTACACAATTATCACATTTAATTTTCCTGCAAAATTTAAAGTCAATTGAATAAGATCTTTTTACGTTGATTTTAAAAATTTTTATTTGGCCGCCATTTTGTTACGCCATCTTAAATTCATACCACAATTTTACCAATTTATCTCTATATCACACACAAATTTGAAATTATTTTAACTGTTTTTTCAGGCTGTTTTTCTAAATATTTTATTAGGCCACTATTTTGGTTTGTTATCTTGGATTCATATCAAAATGTTACCAGTTCATTCTTATGTAACACTAGATTTTTGTGCAAAATTTGAGGTAAATTCGATTAATTATAATATATTGTTTTTTTTTAGTAATACATTCTTTAACGTATCACTTGGCCGCCATCTTGTTCCGGCATATTGGATTTATACCCTTAATATTTGACTAAAATTTCAAATTAAACAAAAAATTCAAAACTTTTTATTTGCCTTATAAGACATACAAACAATTGAAATACAGAATATTAGAAATAAATTGAAATACAAAATATAAGAATATAAAAATTTAAGAAAATATTAGAATATAAATATTTAAATGTCATGTTTACAGGCAAACAGGGTATGGCATAGCGATTTTAATAACCGTTGCACAGACTCAGACGCTTTCCGAGTCAGTGTAATGCAGCCCTTAGACATAGATGGGGAGCCCGACAAGGGTAGCACTTAGGCTCGCTGGGGCCCATTGTGCTATCCCCCCAAGTAGGCGTGTCAGGCCAAGAGCCCACTCCTTTTTAGAAAGGAAAGGACTCTTTCCGGTCGCGCACGTCCCACAAGCTCGGGTTCCACATAGGTGTCACCCAAGCAAAGCAGTCTGGCGATGACTAAAGCGTCACATCGACAGACTAGATGCTCGGTAGTTTCATCTACCTCCGCACAAAATCTGCAGTATGGATCGTTGTCGAGTCCAATCTTATGTAGGTAATATTTCACTAGCCAGTATCCAGTTAGGACCCCGGTAATAGTTTTAAGTTGACTTGTGTTTAGATTTAGAAGTCTATTAGACTCAGAACGGCTATAAGGGCCTGATATGAAGACCTTAGACTGCCTGAGTCCTGCTAGCTCGTGGCATTCAGCACTCGACAGTGCGATTCAAAATCCTAGCCTTGACTGCTGCAGGAGCAATTTCAAGAGCAGGTTCCGGCCTAGTGAAAGTAGTGTTGCTACCTTCCCGAGCCAGCTGATCCGCCCATTCATTACCCCCAATGCCCTAATGGCCAGGCACCCAAATGAGGCTAACCCTATTGGACTCACACAGCCTCTTTAGAGCTCTCCTGCATTCAAGTGTTAGCAGCGAATTGACCCTGTTCGAGGACAGAGCTTTAATCGCGGCTTGACTATCATAGCATATATAGATATGCTTGTCGTGATATCCTCTGGAAAGGTTTTCCTGTACGCAGTCCAAGATTGCTGTAATCTCAGCCTGATATACAGTCGCATACCGTCCAAGAGCAAGACTAATTCTTGCCCTGGGACTCTCCCCATAAATTCCCGCCCCAGATCCCTCCTTCATTAGAGAGCCTGTAAACCAAACAAGGCCCTCCGGTTTGAGAAAGGATGGGGAGAAATCCCTCCATTGTTTTCTCTCAGGAATAATTACACACAATTAATGCAGCCCTTAGAAAATTGAAAAATATCAACGAGATTAAAAAATGGGTGAGGGTCGCAAACAAAAATATAATTGAAAAATATGTAAATATATAAAAATCACTATGAATGAAGAGGTGCTTGTCAATAACTAATTAAACAAATAAGCAGTAATAGTTTAAAATTAGGTTTGCGAATGCAACAACATATTTTTTATATGTGTCTTGAAGCTGCGTAACGGAAGTTGTTTAATATTATTTGATAAATTATTCCACATCTGAACTGCGACGAAACTGAATGATTTTTGAAATGCTGCTGACCTATGCTGTGCGATCCTAAAAGAATCTAAATATCGAGTACCGTAGTTATGCTCCTGCGTTGTGAGTATAGAGCTTAAATATGGAGGTCGATTAGTTGTTAATACGCGAAATATAAATAAGAACATATGATACTCTCGCCTTCGCGCCATTGAAAGGATAGAATATCTATTGAGATACGGTGTAATATGGTTCCGATATGGTATATTATGTGCAAACGTAGGCATGCATTTTGAAGTTTTTGTATGGAATGTTTAGTGTGCGCGCTTAGTGAGTTATGATAGATGACATCGCCATAGTCAAGTAATGCTAATACTTGAGAATCACATAATGAATATTTTGTACCACTAGGTAGATGACGTTTAAGTTTATACAATTTCCCCAGACGCATATCTGCAATACTAAGTTTCTCCTTAATATGAGCCTCAAAATTTAGTTTGATATCGATAAAAATACCCAAATTCTTAGCTACAGTTACATTTGGTACGAACACATAATTTATTTTAACTTGGAAATTAGTTGACACATTTTCCAAAAGATTTTTATTAGATCTAAAAAATATGACGCAAGATTTGGAGGCATTTAACTTTAAGTTATGATTTCTAGTAAACTTATTTAATTCGCTAAGATCTTCATTGAAGTTTGTTTATGAAGTAAGTAAAGTATCTATAGTAAAAGACTTGTAGACTTGAGAATCGTCTGCGAATTGTTGCAGTTCGGAGTGTTTAATTAATCTTTCCATGTCCGCAACATACTAAAAGAACAGCAAAGGCCCTAAGACGGATCCTTGTGGTACGCCTCTTTCGAGAGCAATATAACTGGACTGTTTCTGGACCTGTCCACTTTTTATGGTCACACAGTGAAATCTATTAGTAGATAAGACTTTAAAAACCCCATTGAATTGTTAGAAAAACCAAAGTAATTAGGCTGTGCGATCCTGACTTCGAAAGTTTTGGAAAGACGCCATTTAATAATTTAATAAAGTATTAACAATATTCAACAATGGATTTTCACAAAAAGGCAGACATAATTTCAAATCTTTAAGTGAGAGACCATCTTCACCAATAGAAGTAGTTTTTATTTGAAGCCCTGGTTAAAGTCGAACTGACCGATAGACAGGCAGCTCGACAAACGAACCGACGGAATTGATAAAATATATTTTTTGGAATCTAGAGACGCTAAAATGTGAAATCTGAAAGGGTGATTGTTTTCACGACTACAAACCCTTTATTTAGCCGCCATTTTATTCCGCCATCTTGAATTAGTAACAGAATTTTATTAGTTCACGCTTATACGACAATTAGTTATGACACACAATTTGAAATCAATCTATTAAGTAGTTTTCTCAGGCTGAATTTTTAAATGTTTTATTAGGCCATCATTTTGTTCCGCCACCTTGAATTTGTACCAAAATTTGAACAGTTAATTCCAATAAAATACTTTTACTGGGCCGCCATTTACTTTCGCCATACTGAATTTTTACCAAAAAGTTACGAGGTCATCCCCATACAACCCTTAAATTTGAGGTCAAACTTGTGAATATTTTTTTAGTTATGCCGCGAACAGAAAGACCGACAGAGAGGCTGACGGAACTGAGAAAACGTGTTTTTCGGCATGTAGGAACCCTGAAAGGTAATGATCTGAAAAAATCTTGGATGGGGATTTTTTTACTTTGATTTTTAAAACATTTATTTTACCTCCACTTTGTTACGCCATCTTAAATTCGTACCACAACTTTACCAGTTGATCTTTATATTACACTTAATACTTGCACAATATTTGAAATTAATTTAATAAGTAGTTTTTTTCAGGCTGATTTTTTAAATATTTTGTTTTGCTACCTTGGATTCATACCAAATTGTTATGAGTTCACTCCTATGTAACACTTGATGTTTGTGCAAAATTTGAGGTAAATTAGATAATAAGTTTTTTTAGTAATAATGTTTTAACGCCATTTTGTTCCGGCATATTGGATTTTGTCAAAATATTACCAGGTCGTCCCTATATGAGCCTTAATTTTTGACTAAAATTTGAAGTCAATCTGGTAAGTAGTTTTTAAGTTATTCCGAGATTTGACAGACAGTTAGACGGACAGACGGACAGACAAAATTGATAAAACATAGTTTTTAGCACCTAGGGATGCTAAAACGTGAAGATATGTAAAATCTGAAATGTTAATTTTTTCACGATTACAAACATTTTACTTGGCCGCAATTTTGTTCCCCCATCTTGAATTAGTACCAAAATTTTACGAGTTCGGCCCTATACCATGTGTAGTTATGGTATACAATTTAAGGTCAATCCCTTAGGTAGTTTTTTCAGGAATATTTTTAAATATTTTATTAAGCCGCCATTTTGTTTCGCCATCTTGGATTCGTACCAAAATTTTACCAGTTGATTCTAACATAATACTTGATTTTCGTGCAAAAATTGAGATAAATTGGATAAGTAGTTTTTTAATCATATTTTTTAGCAATTCACCGGTGCCCCATTTTGTTTCGCCATATTAACAGGTTATCCCCTTATGACCCTTAATTTTTGACCAAAAGTCAAACGGGTATGTAGTTTTTTAGGTATGCGGCGAACAGACAGACCTACGAAATTGAGAAAACATGTTTTTCGGTTTTCGTCATCTAGGGGAAAACGAAGAAAATGAAATTAACGTTGTGGCTTATTTTCATGCCTATCCTCATGCTTCAATAACAAGTTCCAAAAATGATTTAGGAATAATTCGAACATCAATATGGAGAATTTTATATAAACATAATAGGTATGCATGGCTACAAACTAATTACATTACAGGCTTTACAACCAGATGATCTTCCATAACGTGTCAATCTTTGCGAAATGTTATTAATTCGTACACAGGAGGATCCAGATTTTCTGAAAAGGATTATTTTGACTGGTGAAGTAAAATTCTAACGCGAAAGAGTCATTAACCGTCAAAATAATCATTTTTCAACATTTACTAACAAAAATTTAGTCTTAATGTATTTTGTTTGATGATGAAAAGGCAATTTTCAGTACACGTTTATAACGAAAATTTAACTTCCGCAAAATATATTGAAATTCGACCGTATATGACTTTTTGGTTAATCTAATGCTTATCGATTTGAGAAATTATTGGTGTCAACTGGAAGGAGCTCGTGTCCATTGAACCCATGAAGCTTCCGCCGAACTGTATGATATGTTTGAAGATAGGTAGATAAGACGGGAAGGACCATGGAGTTGGCAACCCCGATCTCCAGATCTTACTCCACTAAAATTTTTTCTGTGGGGTAGGATTAAAGAAATCGTTTATAAAACACCGGTATATTCAAAAAAAGATCGTGAAAATCAGGTAAAATGCGCTTTTGAACAACTTCATCCATTAGAAATTTAAAGAGCTACTACCTATTGTATGTAAATATAAATGGTCAGCACTTTAAACATCTGACGTATTAGGTGAGAATTCCAAAGAACGAAAGAATTTCAGAACTACAATTTATATTAAAAGAAAATCGTTTGGCATTGTTTAAGCTGTGGTTATATCATAAAAAACTCACGACGGGTTGCACAAAGCATTTAACTAAGCATTAACAGACAGACAGACCCGATAAGGGTGTCAACATCAAAAATGAATCTAAACCTCAGTTATATTTATTACGTGAATAAAAGTTTTGTGGACCCGCCTATTAGCGCTTTAGATATTTACACTCGTATTCATTAAAGAGGTTTATATTTAGACCAGGTCTTACTTGACAGTTATAGGTTTAAGATGACATTTTTAACAATTGAACAAATATTTTTTCTAAATGTCATAATTACAAAATGACATAAGCAAAACGTAACTGGCGAACTAAAAGTTTTAAGTACCATGGCAACTAGACCTGGTCTAACTCTTAAACCTTTTTATTGAATACGGGGGTTAATGTCTATTTCTCGAAAATCAATCTTAATTATTTATAAAATCGCTTATAAATCGAAAGAAGTTCAAAATAGGTATAGGAACACCTTATATGAAAAAAATTCAATTTGTCCCCTCTATTTAACGCTTCAATAATATGCAGGATGTTCCATTTTAAAAAAGTCACTTTTGATCAAATTTATAAAACCCGAATCGCAGTTAATTTTTGGGACACTCCATATAAAAGTACCACATGTTGACTAAATAATATTAAAATTTTACATTGATTTGATATCTGGAGACTGAAATATTGAAGTTTTAATTCACATAGTTTGGGTAAAGAAATCCAAAATAATTAATATTTAAGAAATGGTAAGAGAAATGAAAAATATCCTATACAAAAAAATTTAGATTGTTTCGCAGAATCTAAAAATAAAATAAACTACAGGGTCTCATTTAAAATTCCAAAGTTGATGCCAATTACCAGTAGATCTGGCAACATTGCAAACGCGAAATTATTTTTAGAAGCAAGAGCTCAGCCTCCTATGACCGTAGTCAAAATTTCGAATGTATTTTTCTTTTCGTTCTAAAGATACTTCTAACGTACCATCGGATATAGAATACCCTGTATGTAGGGGAAGAGATGGTATATATCTACTAGAGTTACTAGATTTAAGAATCATGACTCAGGTCGGGTATAAATATCCGAACTCTGCTCACCGGAGCTCATCGTTTAGTGAAAATCCCTGAAGATGTTTCGGGTAATCTATGGCGAAACGTCGGAAAGTTATTCCAATTTGACGTTCAAAACCCAAAAACCATAATTCCCCATAGATATCGATTTTAGCTAAGTTACATGTAAAAGTGAAACTATCAAAAATTTTATTCCAACGTAGGTTTACTTGTGAAAATCCCTGAACATGTTTCGTGCAATATCTGGCGAAACTTCGGAAAGTCATTCCAATTTGACACGTTATAAATCCAAAAACTATCATTCCTTAAATGTATCGATCTCAGCCAGGTTACACGTAAAAGTAAAACTATAAAAATTAATGTTATTCCAACTTTTTTAGAATTTACTTAGAAATACATACTGATATTACCATAAGGAGGTATAGGGTTTTTCCGTATAATTGGGCACGCTTTTAAAGATATATAAAAAAAAGGTTTATATAAAAGTTTCTAGATTTTTTACGTAGATTTTAGATATGACATTTAAAAAGAAGAACTGAAAATCGGAAAATAGAAAAATCGATATTTTTTCAAATCGACTACCCTATATTTTATTTAAAATATAAAATCTGCACGTTTTTCTCTTTTTAAAAGTATTTGATGTTGGATCTTGCTTAGCCATGGATAACGACAGATAACAAAACAAATGATCTATTATCATATCATATATTAAGAAAAGTTTGAATTTCAACAGTTTGAAATAGTAATAAATACTTGAACCAATTAGTTAAATATTTACATAAGAACCTCCATTATTAAAACGTTCTTGATACAATTTACTTAATTTTTAAATTGCGTTGCTAATATAAAAAGGATATTCGTTGTTTAACATCAAACTTTCTTGTTCTATTTACTGCCGTAATTCTGCCAAATTATGTATCCTATTGAAGTAAACTTTGTGCTTCAAATAGCCCCACAAGAAATTAATTCATCTACTTCATGCCTTAGAAAACTTAAATAGTGATCTCCTGTTAAAAGTTCCCTCAAAGATGATGGGTCCTTTTGCTATATTTTTAAGGCCACACCATACATGCAAAGCTGTACGACCCTAACTTTTCACCCCTTCTATTTTATAGGGATTTTGCATTGCCCAGAAATGCGTATTTCTCCTGTTAAAGATGCCCGCTGTCGTAAACGTGGCTTCATCTGACCACAGCACTTGGGTAAGAAGTCGGTTATCGACTTCTAATCTCCTTAGTATGTCTGCAGAAAATCAGCATCTCTGTATTTTTGTGTTTTCTGATAAATGTTGAACTGGCTTGATTTTACAAGGTTGATATCCATACTTTTGCAGTGTAGTATGAATCTTATTCCATGACTTACCTATAACGCGTGAAACATCCGGATATGAGTTTTCCATTATATCAATATGTTTTACCTTCGAAATGCAATAAAATATTTAAATCTTCACTATTGTCTTTGAAGAGTTTTTCTTTCGGTTTGATTTTTAACAATATATTCTATTGCTTGTCTTGATGGAATTCAATTCCCTGGGTATTTAATCTGATATTGTCGAGCCGCTTTTACGGCACTATTATCAATTACATAATATAAGGCAACTACACGAAGTTTTTCTTCCTTATCTTCTTTATCCAAATATAGACAAACTATATATTTTTGCAAAAAGGAAAACGAGGAGATTTTATATTTTAAATAAAATATAGGGTGTTCCATTTGAAAAGATATTGATTTTTCCGATTTTTCTATTTTCCGATCTTCAGTTGTTTTTTTAAATGTCATATCTAAAATCTTCGTTAAAAATCTAAAAACTTTAATATTAACCTTTTTGTTGTATTCCTTCAAATAATACGTTTAAAAGTGTGCCAAATTATAAGGAAAAACCCTGTAGAGTGTCCCACATTCTATTCTACGAAGTGCATAGCATCTTAGATAAGACACATGAAGTCGTTAGGATCTTAGAGTAAGAATTAAAGTAGAGAACACAATTCATTCATAAATCACGTTAGGGGTATACGCCAACATGGGTCCCCTACTTTTCGTATTCTATTGACCAATGTTTACAATAAAAAAAGAGGAGGGGATCGCCCATGTCCAGCACATGGCCATTTGGTCACGACTACCAGTGGCGGCGCGACTTTTGACTTCCTGCATAAGGAAATATCATTAATCGTGAAACAATCTTCATACTTAGGTATCAGGTTTTTACAGATCTTCATGTTTTTCCGTTTCTGTCGGTCGGTCGAGCTGTTCCCGGAATAGCTTAAAAATCTACTTACTCGATTAACTTTAATTTTATTTGATTTTCTACAAAATATACGTCTGATACAAAAAAAAACTTGTAAAATATTGGTACGAATTCAATATGGCGAGACAAAATGACGAACTTTTAAAATATTTGTAGTACGAAAATGAAGAAATGGACTAACCTTCATTATACTTGACAAATGAAGGATTCTTATCTATTCTTTACTTAGGCAAATAGGTATTTTTACAGTTCTATGTCACCATTTTCAGTGTTTTCACAAACGTGTGCGGATTTTATTCATATCAGAAAAAATAAGATTTATGACATACTAAACTTCTAATATTTTTTAAATTGTTTAAATTAAATTGTGAAATTATACTAAGATTTAGAAATCACGAAATCGCATCCGGAAAAATGAAATTGTTTTTCATTTCTTGAATTAATTGCCTACAAATTTTAAAGAAATAATTGCTCCGTACTTCACTATCTAAAATCAAACTATTAAGTTTGGTAAGTTTAAAACGAAATTAGTTGTTTATATATTATTAAGGGAGTTTTAAACTAAAAAACAATTCTTTTAACACGCTTTTATTGGCTTCCCAGTTGTCTGTATGTTTGTATGTCTAGTTCAATTGTAATGTATTTTTACCACTTCCACATTACTCATTATTTTCAGATTTGACATGCATACACTACCGGATATAAAAACATCCAATTTTTTTTTAGTCAACGTTTAGAAATTCAAAATGGCAAAACCATTATTGCCGCTGAATTTTGTCCCTTGTGTAGATTAAACTGAAAATCGGTGACCAGGAAAATTTGTGTGTCAGTATTTAAAAATTCAAAATAGCGGTATCAAAATGGTAACGTTAACATGGCGAACGAATTTTAACATTTCTGCGGATTATTTAAAAATGCACAGCAAAATTCAAAATCGCGGCGTCAATATAGCGAACGAGTTTTTCATTTGTACAGATTCGGCTGAAATATCGGTATCTAGCAGTATTTAAAAATGAAAGTTATGAAATTTTGGTCAATATTTGAGAATTAAAAATAGCGGCCCTAACATCACAGACTAATTTTACAATTTTTGCAGATTTGATTAAAATTCGGCATTTGGGGGTATTTAAGACTGAACATCATTTTTGTACAATTTAACAATTCAAGATGGTAATCCCAACATGGCGGCGGAGTTTAAACATTTGTATAGATTTGACTGAAAGAAAATCCGCATCTGGTGATATTTAACAACACATAACATACATTTTTACTAAATATTTAAAAAATCAGAGTAGAAATGCCAAGATCGTGAGCGAATTTTAACATTTATGCAGATTTATTTAAAAATCGATATTAAGAATGCAACTCATACATTTTTAGTAATAAATATTCAAACTGGCGATGTCATCAATCAATCAATCCGATAAGTACTTTTTCAGATATTTTTAAACGTTTAATTATGCCACCATTTTATTCCTCTATTTTGAATCTGTCATTTTTACTAGTTCATCCCTATATGATATTTGATTTTTGAGTAAAATTTCAACGTACTCCATGTAGTAGTTTTTTGCATTGACTTTTATAACATTTTATTAGGCCGCCATTTTGGACTTGTAGTAAAATTTGCCATTGATAGTCATGCCACATCTAATTTTTCTGCAACATTTGGATATGGATAAGCAGATTTTAAGTAATAATTTTTTAACATTTCAATAGGTTGTCATTTTATTCTGCCATATTGGATTTTTGTTAAAATGTTACCAGGTCTTCCTCATATGACCTTTAATTGTTAACCAAAACTTGAAGTAAATACGATAATTAGTACTTGATTTTTGTGGCGGACAGACATGCAGACAGACCGACAGAACTGAGGAAAAGGAAACAAGGAAAGTAAGAGGAAGCGAGAGCTATAAGACAAAAATAGAATAGCCAATTGCCATAATGTTAACACCTGCATTTAAAAAATAGAAGATTTTTTAATTTTCGGTATCCTAAATCTTAAATTCTAACCAGTTTAGAATATGTTTACGAACAAATTTTTATTTTTAATTACTCAAAGAATCACCATTTAAATTCCTTTACCTCGCAGCACTTAAATAAAAAATTGGCCCAACTCAAGTGAAAATTAAAAAAAAGCCCGAAATCATCAGAAACCTAATTATTTCCCCAGATTTTATCCAAAATCTAATGATTTTTCGGAATCGCAGCAGGTTTTTTTTGGGCGTGAGGTGTCCCTCGACTATTACCCAGTAAATAACAATACTTTAAGTTAGGTTAGCATGTAATAGCATCTAGGTAATTATTGAGAATATTTATAATTTTAATATTTTAATATACACATAGACATTTTTTTATTCGAAAGGACAACTATTAGTCGAACTCGTCCGCTATGCCATTTTATTCTATAATTATTTTAATTCTCTGATAGGAAAAAAACATTTTAATCGCCAAAAAAATCACCTCTGAGACTTTCTTGTATCATTTCGCTTCTGAAGATAAACGTTTTATTATACTGGTCAATACGTCATGTGACCCAAAATAAGTGAATATGGTATCTTCCATTATATATTACAAGCCCCCTGAAAAGGAAATCTAGCTGTTTACTTAGTGATTAAAAGACAATTTCAAACTTAAACGGCTATTTTTTTGCAATGTCTAAGATAAAGTAAATAAAACTTATTTATTAAATATTTAAAAAATCACTGTTCTCTTAATCTCACCGCATCTTTAAAACGCTGTCTCTTGAAGTAAGGCAATACATTAAAACACATGCTGCAGTAAAGCTAAGAACAGCTTGGTAAGTAATGACACTTTTAATTATTGAATTAACTTCTGCGTGAAAATATTTTTTACCAAATTAATTTCTTTAATGTTAAAGTTTATTGTAGTTCCACGAACCGCCATTGGTTTTTAAGCCACGCCGGTTTACGTGATCCTGGAACAATCTTTGCTTAGACTATTATATTATTTTACTATAAGAATCCCTTTCAATGAAAGTGGGATGATGTGGGATGGTCTAATACGTGTAGTAGTTGATCGGGGTTGTCATATCTAATTAAAACTTTTGTTACTGGTGTAATTTGATCTGAGACTTTGGATATTTTAGCTTGTATTATACTATTTTACAATAAAAGTTATTTCTTTATACTGGTTAGAAACAGATATTGGAAAAACATTACTATTCTTTGTATGAAAATTGTGTTGCATCATGTTTAAATATATTCACCGTAATATAAATTCGTGTAAACATTGGAATGCCTGGCTGGGCTTGGCATCGTCGCTCGATCCACCTTATACTGTGAGATAATCTTGGCACTGACTAAATGTGTAAACAATGAACTCTATTTTTATTCTTACTCTAAGGTTAGGATGGTTTTTATAATGGCACTTTTTTAAATTGAAGATATAAAAAATATAAAATTCGTCTTTCGTATTTTTATCAGGAAGGCAAAAATTAACATTATCTTTGACACTTTTAATTCTTCAGTCATTCAAATAATATCAAGCTGTATTTGTTTTTATCTTCTTGAACAGGACAAAAGACACACACATTTAATTTCGAGCAACATCTGAAGGCTTTCATATATCATATCAAATAACACGCAAATTTATTAAATAAAAGTTGAGACATTCTGCAACTTGTAGTTACATCTGTCTTTATTTTTTAAGTAAAAATTTCGATTAATTAATTAAGAAAATAGTTTTCTTTAAAAAGGAACATAGGCATCATTAACAATAGAAATGTGGCATTTAGCGAATTATAGGTATTTTCATTTCATTCTTTTTGCCTAAAACTAACTATTGTTTTTTAAGTAATGACATTTTTATTACAAGGTAGTAAAGAAAAAAACCAAACACGCCCGGGATACTGTCATAGGCTTCTAAATATCAATACATTACAAAAAGGAAAAGCTTTTTTTGAGAAAATATAACTTGATGATTTTTTTTATCCTTTACATTACCTTATTTAACACCGTTATAACGCTAAAAGAAAAGAATGAGAGAATTATTTTTCCGACACAGATTTTACATAAAACAAGCTTTTAGAATTTGAAAGAAAATTCGAAACGACTGACATTTAAATTTGCCGTTCTTTTTGATGAGCAGGTTATAGGGAGCGTATACACCCTAAATGTTTAATGGATTTATAGAACTTTATGAATGCAATATATTAGAAAAATTTCCTCAAATATAAAAATTTCTACGACTGATTTTGGCCAATGTTTAAAGCTCGTATTTCAAAAATAGGTAAAGTAAATATCACCATTATTATATATTTTTGAAATCAAGACAAAAAATTATTTTCCATGCGTCAAAAAATAAAGATTGTTCTTATAAAAAATATAGGCTGTGCAATTTTACCTACTTATTAAAACTAAAAATGTTTAAATTTTTAATTTTAATGTTGGTTTAACAAATCTGCATTGAATTTATTAACAAGTATTCGTGGCCCTACAGCGGTCTATATGTGTCCTGAGGATGCGACAATTAAATTGCATAATATAATAATACTAATAATAAATAATACACCACTCTAAAAAAGTTTTTTTAACATTGTTCCGCCATTATGGATTTTTGCCAAAATATTACCAGGTTATCACCATCGGTATGACACTTACTAACAGACAGACCGACAGACGTGCCAACAGACGAACCAACGGTATTGATAAAACATGTTTTTGACATCTAGGGGCGCTAAAACGTGAAGATATGTAAAACCTGAGAGGGTGAATTTTCAGGATTACAAAAAATTTATTTGGCTGCAATTTTGTTCCGCCATCTTGAATTGGTAACACAGTTTTACTAGTTGAGCCCTATACCGCAATTAGTTATGGCACACAATTTGAAATGCAGTTTTTTCAGGCTGAATTTCTAAATATTTTATTAAGTCGCCATCTTGGATTGGTACCAAAATGTTAACAGTTGAGTCCAACATAATATTTGACGTTTTGCAAAATTTGAGATAAATTAGTTGAGTATTTTTTTAATAATACTATTTTTAACATTTCACTAGACCGCCATTTTGTTGCGCCATATTGGATTTTTACCAAAATATTACTAGGTCATTCCAACATGATCCTTAATTTTTGACCAAAATTTTAAGTCGTTCGGGTAAGTAGTCTTTCCGCTATGCCCTGAACTGACAGACCGACAAACAGACAGACGGACCGACGGAATTCATAAAACATATTTTTTGGTATCTAGTGACGCTAGATTTTTTCACGATTACAAACATTTTATTTGGCCGCCATTTTATTCGACCATCTTGAATTAGTACCACAATGTTGCTAGTTGATCCTATACTACAATTAGTTGTGGCACACAATTTAAAATTAAACCATTAAGCAGTTTTTTCAGGCTAGATTTTTTAATATTTTATTAAGCCACCATTTTGTTCCGCCCTCTTAGATTCGTACCAAAATATTACCAGTTGATTCCAATATAATACTTGATGTTTTTTTGCGAAATTTCAGAATTTGGATGAGTAGTTTTTTTGAGAATTTCACTATTGAGTTATTTATATAAAAAAACGGCTTCAAACATAAATACTGAAAAGTAAAGAATAAAAATTTACCCACGATGTCACAGCATCCAGCAGTTACCTTGTATATTTGGATTAAACATTAAGAGCAACCCTATTTAAACCTTTGCTTTCCGTCTTTTAGCGTGTTTAACAAAAACAATTACTTTAAATGTAATCGAATTTGTTTATGTCTCTAAATGGACGCCTGCATGTCGTATTCCACACTAATGTTATAATCTTATAAATAAGACGATTGAAGCCTAAATAAAGTACAATTAAAAGTTAAATTATAATCTCAACAGGTCTTTCTACCTGCCGGCTAGACCAGGAAACGCTCTTTCGCCCATGAGTGAACCCGAAATTCATATCCAATATTCGAAAAGATAATCCCTACTCTCGGCCCCTTTAGCGACGTATTAAAAGGGGCCCGCGCCTGGCGCTCCACAAAGCGAATGTGCAATGCGACGTGAAATTGGAACCGGCAAGAATAACCTATCTAATCGCTTTCTGAAGATCCTCTCAAGCATGTCACAAAAGCTTTTCCAAGTTGCGTTTAAGCTGACACAGTGATGAAATAACGTTTTTCTTCTATCTAAATCTCTTAAACGACTTATCGAAGTTAAATTTCTTCGCCTTGAGGAATTTTGATTCAGTGGCTCCATTTAAACGCTAAAAAGTAATTTATGAAAGTTTTAATTACAACCAATAATTAATCAATCTCAGCTAAGGTCTGAGGTGTACTTTTTACAATCTTTTATTTAACTTCTCGAAAGACTACATTGAAAGTACATTTTGAGGTAAATAATTACCTCAAAATGCCGATAGAAAACGACAAGATTTTAAATTTACTTGTCAGACGAATTTGTTCACGAGTATTTTTGTTACCTTAAACGTTGTAACATGAGTTATTCCCAACAAAAAACTCACTAACTATATTTCTAGTATGATGGCATCGGGGGCGGAATGATGTATTTACAGATTTTAGCAAGACCTTCGATAATACTATTATTAAGTCGATCACACTTAATTATTATCTAAGGCAAACCAGTATAGAGCCTCGGGAACTTTAGTATTGTTATTAAAATCTTACCTTTCCAATGGATATCAACAGTTTTTTTCTGAGAAGATCGGTGTCATTTCAGAGGTGTCCTAAGACTCCCATCTTGCACCCTTACTCTTTAATCTGTTTATTAATGACATTACTTCCTCTCTGAAGAGTAATTTTTTTGGTGCTAGATGACTTGAATTTTTCTTTAGGGTTTCTTGTTCTATAGTTGCAGGCCTGCTTTAGAATGATCTAAACGAAATTAGCAGATGCTAGACAAATGCGTTTTAGTCCAGTTTAACAGACTGATCGCATCAAAGGTTGCAATAACCTATAATCTTAATGGTATTCCTTTGAAAGAGGATTACAGATTCAGGTGTCTACTTTGAAAATAAACTTACTTTTACAATCATTATAAAAATAAAGTTAGACGAGCGATCAGAATGTTGGGATTTATCAATAATGCATATTTCTAATAATGTTTGATCTCCTTATTTCAATGTTCATAGAGTCTTAAAAATATTCAACATAGTTTTAGTAAATTTGCAACATTTACCTACCTAACTGCAGAACACTTTATTTATTCTTCAATCCAATCAATAGAATTTTTAACAATTATTATGATCAGTAGATGTTTTTTTAATGTGTCATTAGATATTTTTAAGTTAGATGCTAAAATATTTTTATTTATTTATTTATTGCTTTATTGTTACAGAGTAGCATATAATAATTACAATGATATTATATTAAAATATAAAATGTTACCACTATCTATAACAAAGGCAGAGTTCGCACTCACCGCTTTCACGGAGTGCAGCGCTCTTCCATTCAACCCAAATCTACGATGTAAAGATCCATTTGATGTCCTGTTGCTCCCAAAGGCTACTCACGAAGACTACTTGACAAATGTGGAAAGTAGATGGAATATGACGGACTGCGCAAAGATCTTTACTCGTGATAAGATAAAAACTGAAATGTACAAAACAACACCCTAGAAGCTTTCTACACCTACATATAGCATATAAAACTACGTGTAAACCTAATGTAAATATAATAATGCACAATTTATACAGTAAAAAGCAATGAAAAAGAGAGCAGGAGAAAAAATACAATAGCAGATACCAGCAAATAGCGAGAAAAGCATAATAAATATCTACAAACGATTATATAACCAGTCCTTGAGTCGTTTCTTGAAAACCATTAGCGAAAGGTTTTTGATATTCGCCGGAATTTCGTTATATACTTTAGCAATGTTATAGCTAAATGATCCACAAAATTGAGCGGTTCTATGTGTTGGAATAGTCAGTTGGTCTTTATGCCGAATATTTACCGAACTGCGAAATTTTAATTTGTCGTAAAGACTGAACAGTGTAATGTTCTGCCATCCACCATATTAAGCCATCCCAAGCTCCTAAGGGACAATGATACGTGATCTCTGCCTCTAAAACCACAAATAAGCCGGACATAAGTGTTCTGAATAAGTTGCAGTCGCCTGGCGTCTGCCTGAATTGTGTTAGGCCCATAAACAACATCGCCATAGTTCAAATGGGAGAGAACCATAGCTTCGCAGAGAATTAGGCGACATTTCTTATTTAGTAAGTGTCTGTTAAGGTAGATCATTTTAAGGTTCATAAACGCTCTTCTGATAACAGCAGAGACGTGTTCCGAAAATCTCATTCTGCAGTCCAAAATCAAACCCAGATTTTTTGAACTCTCCTTCAATGATGTATTCCATTCATCGAAACGTCGATGCTGGGTAGGCATCTTAAGCGGGCTGCAGACCCTCCAAACAGCATCATGCATGACTTAGAGGCATTCAAAGTCAGGCAGTATTTTCGAGAGATGTAACAAAGAGATGACAGATCCTGATTGATTTTGTTGCATGCTTCAGTCAAGGTGTCTTCAGAAAATGAAAAATAGACCTGCGTGTCATCGGCATACATATGATATCTACAAAATCGCAGAACTTTAGGGAACTGAGAAGTATACAGAGGGAAGAGCAAAGGGCCGAGTATGGAACCCTGAACAAGTTATGTAGGAGGGTTCAGATATTTTTCCACACAGCTTAACCGATTGAGATCTGTTGTGTAAGTATGAACATAAAAAATCTGATGAACCCGTTGAGAAACCCAAATAGTTTCAAAAAGCCAGCATCAAGCTATGATTTGTGCGATCAAACGCTTTCGAGTAATCACGCAGGACTAATAATGTCAGTCTGCCACTATCTGATTCAATCTGGATGTCATCTGTGACTTTAGTTAATGCCGAAACACAGCTGTGATTGTTGCGAAATCCTGATTGAAACTCAGGGAATATGGAGTTTTCCTCCACGAATGTCCTGATTTGACGATCCCAAATTTTTTCTAGTACTTTAGAGAGCACGCATAATAAACTAATTGGTCTCAGGTCTTGAAAGTCCTTAGGATCAGCTTTTTTAGCTAGAGGAAAAACATGTGAGCAACACGGAAACGTGCTATGAGCTGTGAAAAAAAAATTAAATATATGTTCAATCACTGGAAGGATACGAGGACAACAGTAAAGGAGCAAATTCGTGGCTATACCATCTGGCCCAACGGAGTTGGACTTTATTGAGAGGAGAATGCGATAAATTTCTAGTTCACTTGTCGGTTTTTTATCGTGAGATAATTGCTGTATAATAAGTTATTGGTAAATAAACAATAAATATATCCCAAATAACATTATTTTTTATAAAACAGACCGGCAGACAGACCGTCGAAATTGATAAAACATCTATTTTTTTTGTTATCTGGGAACGTTAAATGAGAAGATATGGAAAAACCTGGTGATTATTTCGCGATTAAAAACATTTTATTTGGCTGCTATTTTGTTTCGTTATCTTGAATTCGTACCACAACATAGTTAATTATTGCACAAAATTTTAAATCAATCCATTAAGTTAGGAGAGATGTTTGACCAATTTTAGACTCACACCGAAACAATTCAAATGTGCATCTAAGATTTCGAAATTCAAAAATTGTCGCCAATTAGAACTTAAAATACATAATAAAGGTAAAGTGAAAAGTTATAGCGTCTTCCATTCATTGCTCTGTAGTGCCCTCAGAGTACTCTGTTCTGTTTGACGCAGACTGCTCCGAGATTTCCCTTGAAAATAAGACCCTCAGAGTGCTTGAAGATTACTCCCACTTGCTCCGAGTCCTTCACACAGATCAAATAGAAATATTGTCAACTTTGTCAATAAAAATGGACACATTTCAAAGGGGGGAGTTTCAGAAATGTTACCCTCTTTATAGTCGGACGATGAAGAAATGTAATAATCAGGCTGAATTTTTAAATATTTTATTAACCCGCCATTTTGTTTCGCCATCTTGGATTCTTACCAACATTTTACCAATTGATTTTCTCATAATACTTGATTTTTGTACAAAATTTAAAATAAATTGGATAAGTAGTTTTTTGGCAATATTTTTTTTAACATTTCACTAGGCCGCCATCACATTTGGCGACATTCAATTTTTAACAAAATGTTACCAGGTCATCCCCATATAATCCTTAATTTTGAACTAAAATTTAAAGTCAATCGGCTTAGCAGCTTTTAGCTATGTCACGGACAGACCGACAGGCAAGCGAAATTGAGAAAACATGATTTTCGGTATCTAGGGATTTGATTTGAAAGATTGAAAAATATCAGAGAGTGATTTTGTCACGATTACGATACTAATTGGCCACTTGCCAATCGGAAATATGAACTCTTGTCAGAAACATAACACTTTAAGAAAAAAAATAAGCCGCCATCTCGTTTTGCCATCTTTGATGGACAAACTTTTATTAGTTCACACTTGATGGTTGCGCAAAAATTCAACTAAACTGGATAAGTGGTTTTTTAATACTGATAAACTGCTGGCCATTTGCTTTGCACATCTCAAAATCTAGAATTGGTCAACGCTACCTCGGTTCATCAAAATGGACCTCCGTATAATATATATAGGGTGTTATATAAAATCGTGCAAAGTTTACAAAAGTTCGTAAGTCGTGAGTTTCTGCAATGTTTAGTTCTGTTTAATTCTGGGCATGTTATAATATTCTACGAACCATTATCTAAAACCAATTTGGCGGGATTTTAATTCAATCATTTGTTTTTAATATACGGGGTAAATTTAATAATTTTTGAACTTCCAAAAGAAAATTATTTTAAACTATTATCTTATTATTTGAAATTAATAATTTTGCCTTAGTTAATATTGAGTTAATCAAAAAACTCTAGCTGTATTATACAGGGTGTTACACAATTTTTAAACAGTAACATAACATAGTTTTTGCAATTTTTTTAAAGATCCTCATCAATATAAGTTAAGCTAATTTTCAGAGACCAAAAAAAGAATTAGCATTGACACTGATACAATTTTTATAAACTATAGTCATATTTATCCAAACTGTTTTTTACCTTCAAGTTGCTATAGAAACGTTTGTTATATAGGCTTTTCTATTAAATTTATCTTAATTACCTGTATGAGCAAAATTTTATACACATTGGTAGAACTATAATTTCAAAACTAAAAATACAAAATGGCGCAGTCACTCTGGAGGAGGGTTAAAATATTACGATTAGATTGAAATTTGACATATGGGAGTTTTAGGAGTTGCTGGCCATTTGCTTTGCTCATTTCAAATTTCTTAAACTATTTTAAATTGATATTGATTGAAAATTAAAAAAGTTATAAGAATGCGGTTTTTGATATTTAAAGGCTTTACATGTTTGGAGTTGGTTAACGCTGTGCCAGTTTGCCGAAATTATACTCCTATAGGGTGTAATATAAAATCGAGCAAATTTTAGACAAGTTTGTACGTCGAGTTTTTGAATTTTTTGATTTTGCTTAATTTTATGCGTAAAAAACGAGGTAAAAACCATTTGGGTAACTATGACTATAGTTTATAAAAATTGTATTAGCGCCAATGCCAATTCTTTGTCTGCTCTCTGAAAATTAGCTTAACTTATATTGATGAAGATCTTTAAAAAAACTGCAAAAACTTTGTTTTGTTACTGATTCAAAAATTGTGTCACCTCCTGTATAATACAGCTGTAGTTTTTTTAAAAATATAATTTAATAAATCTTAACTAAGATAAAATTATGTATAAATTATTAATTTTAAATAATAAAAGAATAGTTAAAAATAATTATATTTTGGAAGTTCAGAAATTATTAAATTTACCTGGTATATTAAAAACAATTAAAAACCCGCCAAATTGGTTTTAGATAGTGGTTCGTAACATCATAGCATGCCCAAAATTACACAAAACTAAAAATTGCAGAAACTGGGGACTTTCGAACTTTTGTTAAATTTGCACGATAATACCCTATATATTATGCGGAGGACCAATTTGATGAACCGAGGCAGCGTTAACCAATTATAGATAGATAGAGCCTTTAAACATCGAAAACAGCATCGCTGCAACTTTTTTAGTTTTTGAAAAATTCCGCTTTAAAATTTGAGATGTGCAAAGCAAATGGCTAGCAGTTTATTTAAACATTCACTTCATTCGCCATTTTGTTCCAGCATATTGACTCTTCGCCAAAATTTTACCAGTTTATGTTTATATTTATTTTTTTGTATAATTTAAAATTAATTAAATAAATATTTTTTTCAGACTGATTATATAAACATTTAATTAGGCCGCCATTTTGTTACGTCATCCTGGATTGTTACTAACATTTTTACCAGTGAATATCTATATAACACTTGATTTTCTTGGATTTGTACCAACATTTTGTCAGTTTATATAACAAGTAATTTTTCTGCCAATTTTTAAAAGTAGTAAAGTAGTTTTTTAGTAATATTTTTTAAACATTTTCTTAGGTCGGCATTTTGTTCCGCCATACTGGATATTTAAAATGTTACCATCCATATTACTCTTAATTTTTTATCGAAATTTGGAGTCGGATAAGCAGATTTTCAGCTAAGCCGTGAACTGACAGATAGACAGACCGACGAAACTGAAAAAAATCGAGATCTGACACAATGTCAGAGTGTGATTTTTTTCACTATTACAATACTTTACGAGAAAAGAAAAACAGTTGTGTATGTAACAACAGTACACAGGCACGTAGCTAGAGGGGGTTCTGGGGGTCTGTACCTCACCGAAACTTTGAAAATATAAATATTTGGTATAGGCCAGTGACGGCTACTCAGGTGAAGTGCTACATTCACCAGGAAAAATAAACAGGCAAACATCTAACTACATTTATTATATATCTCTTAAAATTTAAGTTTTTACATTCATTTATTCACCTAATTGGCAAAAAATAAACTGTACATCTCGAATAAATATTTTACTTGACCGTTGGCGGCATGTCTTTTTAAAACTTTCAATCGAACTTTATTATAACAACTATAGCAGTGGCGCAAACCGCTTCGACTTTGCTGGAGGTGCTATGTTTAGTTTACGATTTTCCTACTACGTTGCCATGACAACGCGTACTCGATGACGTCGAGCGCATAGAAGAATATTGTTAATCAGCTCCATACAACGCTCTCGCTGAATTGCTAACGCAGTACACTACACTTACGTGTCGTTCAGTTTGGGGTGGTTGTTTACTTTTATTTTCGCGGATTTCACTGCAACCGGTTAGTTCCTTTGCAGTTTGCTTGACTGTTTTGTCTTATATTTATTTATGGTGTTGTTACAACTTTATTTGGTGTCGGGTTTATTAATTTATATTATTGATGAATCCCATCACGGATGTGGTTTGCATTTTGTTGGAAACTCCATTTAATCCATGGAAGGAACAAAATCAGAGTTTTAATCGTCATCCTGGTTTTCGGCGTACAAATAATTATGTAGTAGTCAAATATTAGAAAAATCGTTTTGCTGGCCTTGTTTACTAGTTTCCAATAAATATTCAGTGTAGAATAAGGAAGGATTTGCAGGTATGTTAAATATAAGAAGGTCTTTACATAAATATGAAGACACGGCGGAACATTTAAAATGCGAATTAATGCTAAAAACATTTGTAAAAAATCAAAGCACTATAGCTGACACTTTAAAAGAAAATGCTAAACTATATAAAATACATTTTAGCGAAAACGTCCGATTAAATAGATTATTTATGTGCTTGGTAATTGACGCAGTTTTGTACCTTACAAAACAAGAGTTAGTCTTTTGCGGCCATATGGGCAATTTTAAAAAGCTTTTAGGTTTATTAATATCGAGAAGTTTCCAAGAACTAAAAGATCATCACGAAAAAATTAAAAATGTTTTACTGGTGACTCGAAAACTATTCAAAACGAAATAATTAAATGCATTTCTGATTATTTAAATGAGCATGTAAAAAATGAAATAATGAACACACAGTTTTTTTCTGTGCAAGTGGATGACACCACTGATATTACGCAAACCTCCCAGTGCTCCATAATTTTAAGATACGTTAATTCAGGAGGTTCAGTAGTCGAGAGATTCTTAGGATTTTATAATGTCAGCTCCGATAGAACGTCGGAGAATTTATATTCTTTATTGGATCAAATTTTGGACCAATTTGACTATAAACATAAATTAATAGAGCAATGTTAGGATGGCGCAAGTGGCCGTCTAAATGGCTTAAAAAAAAAAAAGAAAAAGCGCCGCAGGTTGTATTTGTCCATTGTCTTGCTGCTATGAAGGATAGGACAATTGATTTAGTATACAAAATTTTGGTAAGTCTTAAAAAAATATTCTACCCCTTCCACATATAAAAAAAAATCTGGAAAAATATTATTGCGATATTTTCTTGCTTCACTTGCACTTCACTTACTTTTTCACCCGCGAGCCGCCACTGGTATAGGCATGCGTCTTAGTAATTCTTCTGGGGTTTGACCGATTGGATCCCCCCTCTCCCCCGAAATAAATTTCTAATATGGACCTCCTCCCGAACTGAATTTCTGGCTACGTGTCTGACAGTACCATTGACTTTAAAGCCAATGGCAGTACCAATGCAAATGCAATACACGTTATTACAAAACTATTTATAAATCTGTGATATTCAATTTATTATATTAAGTGGATAAAGGTTATTTACGTAACTGATAAACGAAGGGGCAATAATTTATCTTATACCCCGAGAACAGAAATTGTTAAAATGAAAGGTTAAGGCAATTTATTAACGCCGACGAAATGTTCGATTGGCCATAAGAATCCCCATGTTCGTCCTACACCATTAACAATTTAATTAGCGTGTTCTCAAGTAGTTACACACGCTGCCGACATAAATAACCATTATATTCTACCAGCAACTAAACAATAAATTTCAAACATACAACCATATAAATAAAGAGTTGTTTTATTTTTATATTACCGAGCCTATTAAACATCCTCCGTTATAAAAATCTTTTTCATGGTTTACCCTAATAAAAATGTTTAAACACATCAATCTGTCTGTCGTCTGTATCCAAACCAATTGCCGTATCTTACGCGTTATCGCGTCATAAATTTATTTTTTTTGCCGGTCGGTATAAACGGCAACGCACTAGGGGATCATGAACCCCTTAAGGTCTATAAATTAAGAATTTTTATATGCATCCTATTTCACTATATATGTCAGAGAAAAAAAAACAACCTTAATATTAGGCAATTGGAAATAAAATTTATGAATAAATTATAGGTGCAAACTGAGAAAATCTAAATTTGTATGGTCGAATTGGACCTAGTTAGTTATGTAATAACGGACTAAGTGGTAGTTGCCACAATTTAAGAAAAACGTGTTTAAATTGGCGATTGTTCAGCCTATTGTCCTAAAATATAGTAACAACGTATAGTTTTACTATTTTGACATTTTCTGGTCAGCAGATGCAGTCATTTTACCATCCTTATTTTAAGTGGCGTATATATACATTGGTTCTGGTGGGGGTTTTGAGAAAATGAAAATGTTTAACAACGAAAAAAAAAGTCTTCAGTTTTTGTTTTTTATGTTTTCTACTTACTTGAGCTGTTAATAATATTAACAACCAAAAAAAGGTCATTACTTTATTTTAGCTGTAGGTAAAACTGACTTTGCGGAGGGGGGGAGGCAATTTTGTTCCATCATATTGGATTCCTATCAATATTTTACCAGTTTCTATCTAAGCCACACTTAATTTTTACGCATACTTTAAAATAAATTTAATAAGTAGTTTTTATATTGACCCACACCTCCATTTTGTTACGTCATGTTGAAGTCGAACTCGTACCAGTTTATCCCTATATCACATTTCATTGTTCTGCAAAATTTAGAGTCAATTGAATTGTACTTTTTACGTTGGTTTTTTAAAAATTTTAGTTCAGCGCCATTTTGTTCCGCCATTTTGAATTCGTAACACAACTTTACCAGTTCTTCTCTATATCACACTTAATGCTCGTACAAAATTTGAAATAAATCTAATAAGTAGATTTTTAGCTATATCGCGAACAGACAGACATACAGACCGACGGAAGCGAGAAAATATGTTTTTTGTCATCTAGAGACCCTAAAACGTGAACATCTGAAAAACTCGGAGGGTGATTTTTTCACGATTACAATACTTCCCTTTTACGAGGGAAGCAAAAAGAACCGAAAGCAAAATATCTAAATTATTTAGGAAATAGGAAAAATCGATTATATCGGACACGATAAAAACGTAAAGATTTATAAAACATAACTAATATAAAAAGATATTTTCTTATAAATACCACAAAATATAATTTTTGACAGAAAAACAACATTAATAAAAAAAATTCTTAATATATATTTTTATATAACGATCTTCTAGGTCAAAACCTAATGAACCGTCAAAGCCGTAGATATTGTCTATGGCAGTTCCCTTACACCAATACTACCCTCACTAAAATATTTAGTTTTCAAAGGAATAAGATCCATTAGAGCTTTAATACCAATAATGGAAATACGTTTTCCGTTCGAACATAAATGTTCAAATTTAAAAGAAAATTAAAAATTAAGAATCAACTACTTTCTTCCAAGAAGTCGTTTAGTTAGTTCCACATCCTCAAAAATTACCTTGGTATATTACACTTTAACAAATTCTAAAATGCTTTTCTTTGACAAGAAATTTATTAATATTCTTGAAACGTGTAAGGAAAGTTGAAAAACCAAAGCCGACTTTTATCTTATTTTATTTACAATCAAAGCAATAACTCAGTTTTTCAACACTAGTGTTGTAACAAAATTTTCCTACGACCTCTTACGAAACTGACAAAAATCCCACTATTAACTGGGCTACAAAGTCCTATATACGACACTCGTATATAGCATCCAATATTTACCATATACTACACTCGTATATGGCAACTAATTGTTACCACGTGTGGTGAAAAATGCTTTTCAACACGACAATCTTGGCACTAGTGTTGAAATATAGAAAATATAAAATATACTAATTCTACTGAAAATTTTGAGTGGTCATAGAAAAAATAATGTACAGGGTGGTCCAATAATAAAAGACGTCGGCTGTAGCTCGGGAACCGTTAGTGAGAGAACTTGAGGAAAAAAATATTTATAGGTAAATCGGCCAAGAGGAATCACTGTAAATTATTTTCAAGTTCGAAGGTTGACTGCTAGAGGGCGTAACAGCAACACAAAAATGTAAATGACAATTTTATCTTAAATTTCCAAAATTGAGGTATGTTGAAAATATAGGGTAAATCGAGGAGAGACGGACCAGTAGGAGAGATAGACCACTTGCGATTTCTCGCATACTGTGGCAACAACGCTCTTTTCGCCAGTGTAGAATCATGCAACAGCGTCAGTGGTTAATTGATAGTACGGTTACTCGCGTGTTTGTGTCGTTTGTTATAAGTTTTCGAACAATTTAGTTTTGAATGGTTATCGAAATTTTGCATAGTGATTTTCTTTGAACAGTTATTTCACTTGAGGTAAGTTTTAGAAAAAATTTTAGGCGTCGTATAGACAGTTATATATTCCGCATGCACATAACCTCGAGAACATAAATTTCACTTGTTTAGTCGATGCAGGGTTTACTGGTCCATCTGTCCTCCACTTTTAGTAGAGACGGATCAGCAAAGTATAGGAGACACGGACCAATGTCCTTTTGTTTTAGGATAATGCCCAATAAGTACATCCGCAAGCGAAATGTGGCCGAGAGGGGTTCTTGCTCCGCAGAGGATTTATCCTTTGCTGTTGATGCAGTAGTGTTTGACCAAATAGGTATAAACGAAGCAGCGAACTCATTCGGCATTCCAAAAACCACGTTTAAACGCAGACTTGCAGCTAGCAATTTGGATAAAACTGATTGTTTTGGCCCTAGCAGCGCCCTTGGTAGAGAAGTAGAAACGAAGCTCGCTAAACACATAAAAAAATTACAGAATAGAGGCTTTGCACCGACTAGACAGGAAGTACGAACAAAGGCCTATAATTTAGCCAAACGTCTTGGAGTTCTACATTCATTTAATTGGGAAAATGGTGAGTTGTATAGTCTCGATAGTTAAAGACTTTGTAATAAAACATTTTTAAATATTTTTAGGTAAAGCTGGTAACGTATGGCTGCTCCAGTTTTTGAAACGAAATCCAGACATTACAGTTCATAAAGCTGAAAATATTTCAATAGGACGAGCATTGGAAATGTCTAAAACCGTTGTAGATAACTATTACAGACAACTTCATAGAATACTTTCTGAGAACGGTTTGATTGGCAAGCTCGGCAACATTTACAATACAGATGAAACTGGTCGATAGTTAAACACGCGAGCTGGGCAGATACTGGCTAAGAAAGGATCTAAAAGTGTACGGTGAAACGATTACAGTAGTGGCCTGCTGCAATGCAGAAGGAGTACATTTACCTTCTTACTGCGTGTTTAAAGGAAAAATGCTAAAGCGGAGTGGTCTGATGGAATGCCACCCGGCTCACGTGTACGGATGTCAGAGAAGTCAGCGTACGTGATATCAGACATTTTCCTGGACTGGCTACAGAATCACTTCTACCCCAGAAAAGCACCCGGAAAAGTTTTGCTAATAGTAGACGGACATGCTTCTCACACAACTAATCTTAACACGTTACAATTTGCTGAGAACAACGACATTATTTTATTTTGTTTGTCGAGTCACACTACACATTATTTGCAACCGCTTGATCGGGCCTTCTTCAAGAGCCTTAAGGGCCATTATTGCGATTCGTGTAGGAGGATGATCAAAAACAACCCTAATAGGAAATTAAATCGGTTGCAATTCGGCAAACTTTTAGGGGAAGCCTGCGGCAAAGCGGCTACAGTCAACAATGCTGTGTCGCTTTTTTGACGGAGTCACCAAATGAGGCTCCATTATATCCAGGAGGTTTATCAGCAGAAACTGTTTTTCAAGACATTTGTTCTCAAACTCTTCCTCGTAAACCTAGCTCACCTCAGCCACACCCTTCGAGATTGCAACTAAAGTGCGGTAAAACGTACTGAAGCCCCTTCTTGCGAACTTAGCTCACCTCAACCAGGCCCTTCTGAAACGCAACTGGAAAACGCGGAAGAACGTACCGAACTAAAAATAACACCTGGGAAGCTACTTCAGTAGCTTTCTCCTGTGCCCCAAATAACACTGGCGATGAAAAAGACGCGTGCTAACCTAATGGGTAACCTAACTTCAACTAGTTAAATGACTCTTGTTCGGGAGAAGAAGCAGAAGAAAGCGGAAAAGAAAGGAGAACTCAAGAAGGAAATCACTAAAATCGAATGAGAAAAAGGTGCAAAAAAAAACGCAGGCACGAGTCTACTTCATCATTAGATTCTAATGAAAACCTAGTCTTTGATGATTCATCTAGTGGGGAAGAAAATTTGGCCGACCTCGAAAATCAGTGGGTCGGGTGTCTCGAAGATTATCGCCTTACAAAGAAAAAAGAGTAATGGTTGTAGTGCATTCTCTGTTCTAGATGGCTGCACGAAGGTTGCACAGGTTACATCAACACGTGCCAAATTTGCGGTGCCGCCCTCATTATGAAAAAAGGGAGGAAAAAACGAAATTAGTGTAAGGTCCGTCTCTCCTATAGTCGGTAGTCTATCTCCGCTACACCTTCTAGGAGAGATGGAGCAATTCGCTTCTTCAGTTTTTTATTTTTTATAATTAGTTGTTAAGTTGTATTAATGTTGAACTGTGCCAAATAGATCACCGAAGTCTATGTTTATGCAGTATTTTTTTAAAGAATTTAATTCCTATAAATAAATAGCCTATTAAAAGTTTTACAAAAGGTAGTCCATCTCTCCTCGATTTACTCTAAGCATTGCATTCTTCAACCAATTAGGCACTTTTATGTTTGAGATCATTTTTGTCTACTTTCAAAAAAGTGGTGGGGTAAGGTCAAACATTTTTATTTTCAAATGTAGATATCTCCGTTTTGGATGAGCCGAACTATAAACTGTACCGTAATGACTTTGTTAGTGGTCACTACATGAGGTTGTTTCGGAATTCTCCAAATAATGCCGATTTTCTCGAAAAAATCAAATGGTACGCTATGACTTTTATATCACAATTTATTTGGTAGTTATTAAGGGCATCGAATAATGAAATAAAAATCCAGGTCCGCATTTAAATTAAGAAAGCTGATGATGGTCTCTCGATTCCGAAACGTCTGATTGGAAAATTAACCTTGATGTTTTATAGGGGAAAAAAGTGATAATGGCAAAGTGGAAATTTTCATCTCTCATTTCAATTAATCCTAAAATTTTAGGAAAACCAGAAAACTGGAAAAAAACAAACTTTAGTAATCTTGAGTAACTGTAAAGAACAAAACTTAACAAAGGAAAAAACTAAAAAATACTAAAACTACGTGTCATAATCACATACGCTTCGCAATAAAATAGTTAAAGCTAAAGCAACACAGGGTAGGACTCGGTTTGGGCAAAAAAATAAACCGAGTTCGACCTTGCTGCAGTGAAACAACGAAAAAAACGCACTAACTAACGAAATGAACTAACAACTAGCGATAAACTAACAACAAATATATTTAAAATTACTGAAGACTACTTTCGCAAGATGCTCAAAATGCCGGCCGTCATTGTCAATACAAAGTTGCAATCTTTCCTGTGTCTATTAGACTGCAGCCTTCACTTCTGTTATAGAGATAATTTAGAAGGCATTCCTAATGCGGTCCACCATATCGTTTCTTGTAGTAGGTTGAGTCGCATATACTAAATCTTTTTACCTTAAGTAGTTTTCGGTAATTTTAAATATAATTGTTGTTAGTTCATTTCTCTTATTTTTTTTTGTTGTTTCACTGAAGGAAGGTAGAACTCGATTTAATCCTTTTTTGTCCAAACCACGTCCTGCCCAGCCTCGCCCTAGCTTTACCTATTTTATTGCGAAGCTTATGTGAATATGAGACTGAGTTTTAGTATTTTTTGTCTTGTTCCTCAAGGTTCCAATTCGACATTTCGGATTCGAGAGACCATCATTTAAAAGCGGACCTGGATTTTTATTTCACTTTTCAATAACCTTCACAGTCTACTAGGGGTAAAATATACCTTTTTTCTTATTTATTAAAATCTGTTTAAGTTATCTACTTTTTAGATATTTGCTGCACTTTTTATTTATACTTGATATTATTTATAGAAATGTTGGTAAAAACATCCTATAAATAGTTTGGCTGTTCATGGTGTCTCTACAAGGGATACAATTTGATAATTTAATTATTTTTTCCTCATTTATTAAAATGTCTCTGTCTTCTACCCCTTCAGGGGTTAATTTTTCTCTTACTAGATACTATTTCTAGACATATTGCTAATATGTCCTATAAATATTTTGGCTGGCATTGCTGACAAAGGGCATCTACCAGGGACAGACTATACAATATTTAAGAATATTTTCTTATTTATTTATAGAAGGTTATTGTTATATAATATGTAGAATGAACGCCAATCCAGGTTTAACTATTTATTGGAAGTTATTACCAATATGTCTAGAAATAATCTCTAAAAGGGTAGAAAACTTAAAAAAGTTCGATATTTCCAATTTGTCTATCTAATATGAATATAAATAGCAAAGGGTCCTAAATGGGTTTGAAATCTTAAACAAATTTTAATAAAGGGCAGAAAATCTTACATTTTATTTTTTATCCCACGTAGACATTCCTGGATGACAGTTCAAGCCAAATTGTTTATATGAGTATATGAGGTTATTATTACATATATATTTAGAAATATTATCTAGTATGAATAAAAGTGGCGACGAGGCCTTAAAGAGACAGAAAACCTAAACAAATTAAATAACATCCCCGGACTGCCGTACAAGGCAAATTATTTGTAGGAAGTTTTTGCCAAAATATCTAGAAATAATATCCAGTTTTAATATAAGTGGCAGGGTTTTTTTAATATTTGTAAAATTTAATATTTAATAACCTTGGTAAATACTCACAAATGACAGTGCTAGTCAAAATATTTTAATATTAGTTGCAAGTTGTTACCAATATATTTAATGATGAGATCTAATATGAATAAGAAAAAGTGCAGTCCTTAGGCGGTAGAGAAATCGGATAAAATTCAATAAACGTCATACATCAGCAATTCCCGGGTGGCAGCTTGATGCAAAGTATTTATTGTAATTTACTAATAATGTACCTGTTATAAAATTTTATTACTAATAGATTAGGACTCTAAAAAGGTAAGAAAACTTAACAAACATGCAAACGTAAAAAATTAAAATGCCTGGAAATTTTGTTAATCGATAATGCTAGAATAGCGTGCATATTAAGGTTTTGGTCTTTTCGGAAAATTGGCTACCAGCTTTTGGTCACTAACTTCACATAGAATAGCCTTAACTTGTATTATTGTTTTAGGTACATTTTTACGGAAGTACAATTAAAATTAATAAGAAGATTATTATTGCATTTAACTTCGTGTTTTTTTTGTTAAATGAAGAAACCAAATAAATACTCTGGAAGATTTTTTGATTATATTTAATATTGCTTATTATAAATTAAAAAATCTTAAACTTAACTGAAAATCATAAATGTCTTTATCAGAAGGATAATTATTAAATGTGCAGTCACTGGACAACGCATCCAAAGCAAAAATTAGAATATTTATGTGAAAACACTACTAGAAGTCGAAATTCCGAGTTACAAGTCGGAATTCCGAGATAATAGTCGGAATTCCGAGTTACAAGTCGGAATTCCGAGTTACAAGTCGGAATTCCGAGATAGAAGTCGGAATTCCGACTTACAAATCAGAATTCCGAGATAGAACTCGGAATTCCGAGATAGATGTCGGAATTCCGAGTTACAAGTCAGAATTCCGAGATAGAAGTCGGAATTCCGAGATAGAAGTAGGAATTCCGAGTTAGAAGTCGGACTTCCGAGATAGAAGTCGAAATTCCGAGATAGAAGGCGAAATTCCGAGTTAGAAGTCGGAATTCCGAGATAGAAGTCGGAATTCCGAGATAGAAGTCGGAATTCCGAGTTACAAATCAAAATTCCAAAATAGAAGTCGGAATTCCGAGATAGAAGTCGGAATTCCGAGTTACAGGTCGGAATTCCGAGATAGAAGTTGGAATTCCGAGTTACAAGTCGGAATTCCGAGATAGAAGTCGAATTCCGAGATAGAAGTCGGAATTCCCAGATAGAAGTCGGAATTCCGAGATAGAAGTCGGAATTCTGAGATAGAAGTCGGAATTCTGAGTTACAAGTCCGAATTCCGAGATAGAAGTCAAAATTCCAAAATAGAAGTCCTATTTGTAGGTATATTAGTACTGTTACTTCGGAACATTTTTTTTTAGCGGCAGAGAAATGCTTTTTCTTGGCAGCTTTTCCTGCTTTGCCTTGAAATCTCTTAATGACTTTCACAATTGTATAGCTACAGTTGTTGTTTTAATATATAAGAAGGTATTCTAGCAGAGGTCTAGTCTTCCCTAAACCAAATAGAAAGCTTTAGAAGTAAAATGGCGGAAACAGCTGTTTTAGCCTCTTCGTGATCTTTATTTTCGAATCTCTGTATCTCAAAAACCAAAATGGCTATGCAGATTGTGCTGGCGCCATCTTTAATTTCACAAAAAAGTAGCACTGTCGCGAAATCCGCAACCTTCTATTTTTAAAAATAGGGGAGATACCCTTCAAAAGCGCCGAAAATGTTCATCGAAAAAGTGCCACCCTGTACATTTGTGATTTGTCTATTCCAGTTTTCAGCGCGGACTTAAAGATTCCTATATTTGAAACGAATTAAGTTACCGAGATGTGCGCTTCAGATTGTTTAAAAAGTTTTTTTTTCATTTATTTGACGTTTATTGACAGGACGGAATCTCCTCAATGTCACCTACGGAACTGTTCCAGCGACGTGGAGAGGTTAAAATACATGCAAGCACTACTAGAGAATCAGAGATAATCAAAACTTCTTTGATTGATACTGAGGGTGAATAGATATCAAGGACAAATCTTGATAAAACTACCAACATCGTCACCCCTAAGAGTTTTATCGTTGGAAGGATAATTGTTTTTATACGACATTCGCATGCTTCAGCAATGTATTCCGAGAAAAAGATCGAGCAAGAGTGCAATTTTAGAAAAAAAAACCTTCGATTCATGAAAGGTTTTTATACGTTAAGAAGTGCACAGACCAACCGAGCGAACGAAAGCGAGCAGAAGCGAACTTTCGTTAATGTTTGTTGTTTTCTGTATTGCTCGCTTTCTTCAAACGAATTGCTCAGGGTAATTCTTGTTTACTGCGTTCGCTCTTGCTCGCTTTTTCAGTGAGTATCTGAAGTATGACGTTACTGCAAACCTGAAATTAATTATTAAATAACATTGTTGTTGATTGAAAGAAATAGGAAAAATGCTGCGTAAACACCTACTAAGATAAGATATTTATGACAGTAAACCAAGCCTCTTAAAGAAAAATTCCCGTACATCAAAAGCCACTTTTATATCTTGTTCTCTATTTTTATCTATTTGAACATAAAATAATAGATTTCCTGTATGTTTTATCTCCTGTTTTCCTCGAAAAATGCTAAAATAACATACATAGTCACGATCGTTTGTATTCTTAAGCTTTAAAATCGAATAAAATATTCAAGTTTTATTGTAACGAGACGTGCCATTACGTAGTGTTATTTTTCTTCTTGAGTCTATCTCCTTTAACAGTTATATAAATAGGTAAATTACTTTTTATTATTTGCTATTATTATCAGATATGATGTTTGATAAATTATTATTTGAAATAATCAATCAGAGTGACATACTTGTTTAAAGGTATTTTTAAAGCTTCATTGGATTAATATATATTCACCGACATATATAAATGGAGTAAGGGGGGGGGGACAAATCGATTGACTATACAAGAATATTAAAAAGTAATTACATACACGCGCCACAAATGTCGTAACAATACGTCACTGTCCGCGGATTTCTCTTTTTGGACCAGAAAATTTTTCAAATTTGTGTTTTTTGACCTTCAAAGTGCTCTAGCTCGGTAACAGTACGTTGGAGAAATATGCTTCTATAGGGTCGATCGTAGAGGATAAATGGGTGCTTCATTTGGTAAAAACGCGATTTCGTTGGGGCTTATAATAGGAGAGTGGCGCCCGATAGGGTTACTGTTTTAGAAACCCCCATGATTCAAAATGCAGGACGCTATGGTTAATTTTTCGAAGTGGAGCATTTTTTCTTCGGATTTCTCATCCAAAAATCTCGGACAAGTTCGTTAACGGACAATATCGGAGCCCAAGATAATACTTAAAAAAAAATAAAAAGGGGTAAGAAAAGAAAGGTAAAACTATGGTATAATGAGAAATATAAAGATTTAAAATGAATATATATGATGTCTATACATACCTCAAATGACAAGAAAGCAGTCGAAATGCAGAAAAACTAAAAAAAACCTGTATCAAAGCAATCAAGTTAATACACAAAGAAACGTCTTTGTCTAATAAATATATTTTATCTAGAGACTGGTGTAAAAATCAGCTCAATTAGTGTTAAGGGTGAATTTTGAGAAATTTTTGAATTGTAACGTGCGCGAATTCTGTTTGCCATTTTCTGGACCTTGGTAAAATCGTATCTGTACCTCCTGGGATAAAAAAGATTAAATATGTTAAAAATTCTATTTTTTACTGCAATCCATACATTTACATTTTTTTCTCCGAAGTCGGAAAATTGATTAAAATCTAGTTTCAAGTAAAAATGCATTATTTTTCCATTTGCCATTGAATTTACCACTTTTCCTCTTTTCTTTACTCTTCCAGCTATGTTGTTTTGACTAGAATTATCAGGAATTCTATCCAAATAAAGTTATAGCAAGTATTTTTTCTACGAATTGAAGGTCGTTGTCCTACGAAATAATACATAAATGGATGATGTGGAGATTTAAAGGTATTTATATTTATGTTTTAATTATTGAGAGATTTCTCCCTTTTAGGTATTAGTAAGCAATGTTTATTTCTTCCAGTATGTATCGTAACGGCTAATAAAATATATTAAAGTAATCATCATTAGTTAGTAAGGATTTCAGATATTTCATGCGTATTGGAAAGTAAATACTTTGGTCGAAACTTGTGTGGTATACATTGATAGAAGGTATAGAGAGACTTTGTTTAAGCTGTCTGAGTTTAGAGCTGTAAATTTTAGATTGTTAAAGATATAGATTTAAAATTTTCCATTAAGAATATTAGCTTAAAAGGCTGAATTGCTACTTGAAAAAAAAAATTCCAAATTCTTCTATTTTTTTTTGTCAATAATATTTTTCTCCCATAGAGTAGTTACCCTGTAAATATGAAACAGCCCCTAAAAATGGTGAAACATGTCAAACTTCCTTCTACTTCCAATATTTCTTTTACACTATATAGGGTTGATCTTGGGAATACAAGAATTACCAAAGATAAAAATAATTTTTATATCCACAAAACTTGGCTCTTTCAAAAAACGATAAACCAGAACCACTTATTTTTTCCTTTGCATACAAAGGCCATTATTTCTATATAGGATTATTCCAAGGAGGTGAAACAGATCGATTAAAGTGAAAATATTTTTTTTATTTCAGAAACTATTAATATGTTTAAAAAATTATGATACAATTATTATATTATATATTTTTTGCATGTCAGTTTAGGATTTCGTTATTAGATGGGGTCTTTAGTGATTTAAAAAAAAAATTAAAACATCTAAGGGCCGATAAAATGATTTTGGGCTTGCGGTAATAATAATAATAATAATAATACATTTATTGTTCAACCGTACAATATTACACAAATAATTTATTATATTCTAGTTTTTACGCTAGGCGGTTAGACAACCGGCCATAAAATGATTGCAGCCACCCAGACAAGTCCGGGTAGCATATTCGTATAGGACGTAGCTTATTGCATAACGAAAATTGACGAATTAAGATCCGGTATCGAACGTGTCTTATTACTCGAGACGATGCGATATCAGTTGTCCGATACGTCCGATTTAAATTTGACGAAGAAATAAAGGTATGTATATTATTTATAGTTATTACATAGTAGGTAGCCCCTATATGATTTATTGAAATCCGTCGTTACGATGGACATTTTAAGATTTCTCGACGAAAGACATTGGCGACAGGGGAAAAGACGTATGCAATCGGGGAGAAAAGGTGGAAGTCTAACAAAAAAGAAGACTAAAGCGCCCCACTCTTTAAATAGTTGTGTAGAATTAAACATTAGTTTAGGTGACAATAAGTTTTGTAAATAAAATTCTTACTTTCAGTACTAAATTGTTTTGTATGGTATTTATACAGTGTGTGGCTGCTTTCTGAGTTAGTTTAAATACAAAGTGAGATTTATTTTTAGATGCCCATAATTTTAAATTCTTCAATATACAGAATGCATTGTACAGACTGGTATTTTATACCAGCTTTCTTATTTTACCTGAATATTATATTATATTTGAATTCTACTCGCAATTCTAGATATATACTTCATATAAAGACACCTTATGTCTATATTTACCCGTTTCTGTATTATCAACATTAATAATATTTTAGATTGTTAAAAATAGACCTACCTATATGTCTTTAGAACGGCAAGTAGAATTTCAGCATGGTATAATAATTACAGGGTATCCTATTTAAAATAAGGAAGCTCAGCACTTGCGATGCATCCTGTATATTGAAGAATATTGTCAAATTCAATCAAATATCAAATTATCAGCATCAAAAAACAAAAGCCACCTTGTATTTGTACTTAAAAAATAACTCGGAAAACAGATACATGGGAAATATAGAATACTGCCCCCGTATCGGACGTGTGATATTGCACAGTATTGTGCGATCACGCGCGTCCGTTACGAATGAATGCTCGGTAGTTTCCGCTGTGCACTAAGCTACGTCCTATACGAATATGCGTCCGGGTACTGATAAAGCCCGTTAAAAACTTATGCATAGAAAATCAAATAGGTATATGACGTGTTTTCAGTTAAGTCACTAAATTTACTAAATTAGTTTACTGATTACTAAATATATTTAATATGTAGTTTTAGAGACATGAAAGAAAGAAAAGAAAAGGAATATAGAAAATACACAAAAAGAAAAGAATTAAGAAAGAAGAGGAAGTGAAGAGAGGGGGGTGGAAATGATAGGTTATATTTGAGAAAGTTGGGACAAAAGGGGTTTCAATGAACATCGGTAGTTTTTTTAAAACACTGGAATAATAGGTAATAGTCAAGAAAATTTACTGATTCATGAATAATTTTTTCTTTATAATATGTTTAATAGAAAGGCAGGACAGATCTGTATTCAGAAAATGCATCGAGTTTATGGCAGTGCACAAATTATAAGAAATCGACCTCTTAAACAGTCACTACTAAATTTGAGCTTGTTATAAAGATACTGAGGTTTTTTATATTTCATTGTTTTATATGATAACATAGCCATATGCAGTTTTCGCCTATTATGTATACTCAACCAACCTGCATCTTTTTAACTTATGTGAAATATGGTTTCTTCCAGATATTCCGTAAATAAAGCGAAGACAGCTATTTTGCACTTTTTGGATACGCCTAACTTCAATATTGTCAAGGCAAAGCCCGTAAACGCAGTCACAATGATTGAAGACTGATAACACCAGAGAATCACAAAGGAGTTTTTTTGTCTCTAGTGTAAGGTAGTGGGATTGAAAAAAGTAATTTTAGTGTTGAATAGGCTACCTTCAGCTTATTAGTTACATGCTGCTTAAAACGCAAGTAGAGTTTTGATGTTTCCGATAAAAATATTTGACAGTTTGTTGTAAAAGCTAATTTTTAGTCCAACACTTAAGAGGTATTTTAAAAGGTATCTATTTAGGATTTTACGTAATACACAGTATTTAGCATATAAATGTTTTTAGGTTAAGAATTGACAGCTGTCCAACTGTCAAAAACAGCAACATAAGCTGTTTTTTAAAATAATTGTTTGTGAGATTATTGATATAAAACCTTGAGTGGTCAGGGTGGAGCACGTTCCCCTCATGCCCCTCCTGGTTACACTTTGAAAACAGGTACCAAAATATATTTCAGGTAAATATTAATCTAATAATACGGACATTAGCAACACAGAAGGAAGTACTAAAACAAATCAGAATTTTTTTATACGATAAAAAGAAATTATTAATATTGACATCTTCCGAGACGTTTTGCTCTAGACATTCTTGGTTTTTTATATAGTTCGTTCTTTAGGTAAAATTTAAATAGGTACGAATAACGAATAATTTTATATCTAGAAGAGATATTGAGATGCAGTTTTCAGGTGTTTTGCAAATAATATTGCATATTACCGTTTTTAAGCGTGAAGTTTACTTAAGTCCAAAAATGATTTATACAGGGTCTTAAATGAGATACTGCAAATTTACCATTTTTTTTGTTTCGAAAACTTACGAAAACGATTTCTAAGTTCTAATTGAGAGGATAAGCTTAATCATTGGTGAAATATTGAAAAACACTTAAAATTTTAATTTTTTTTAAATCACATTTTTCTTATAAACTATGCTGTAAATTTGCTTGCTAGAGAGCTCTTATATCTTCATTTTTAAATATTCTGTAAGGTCTGCAGTACGCCAAAAATATACAGGGTGTGCAGGAAATATTTTAAAATTAATTAAAAGCATAGCGAGCCTAAGAATGTAGCATAAAAACGAATTAAAATTTAAAAGTTTTTATGTAAGTTTCAAGGGGTTCTGAATATTATGAATGATGAATGATGAATATCTCTAAACAGGTTTTATATTTCCCTTAACTTTATTATTGTCCAAAAAAATACAGACGCTGTATATTTTCCATGCAGTACAGAGCCTCGAGACTATAAAAAATAAGACTTATGGGGTCAAACAACTAATAGAAAGTTACTGCTTAATATGTGAGAGAAATATAATTTTTTCAAAAACATTATTATTAGTTAGGGCTTGGGTAAGCACTATGCTTAAAATTTTACCTAAAAATTCGCTTGTCCCCTTTGCTCAGTATCTTTACCAGACCTAAAGAATTTCGATTGCAAGGTTAAGGACCTTATTATGCACTAATCTGAACATTACAAAAATCAAATTGTAATAATAATAGTAATAATTAATATTATGTTTTTTTTTAATTGGACCAGTTATTTTTTCAAAAAAAAAAAAACGGTTTTTCGTTGGTCATTTTCCTCAATTTAAAAAACAAACACCATTATAAAATACCGGAAAGAACTGACATCACTAATGGCAGCAGTATGCGTGATTCTCCAAAAAAAGACGCAAATGTTGGCAACGCTGGATACACGAAATCAAGTTTGCGTTTAAGATGAACAAAGGCATTTAATTAGACTCAGCGGCTCAGCAGTAAACAGTAAAGTTATTATTTAATAAATTAATATGGCACAATAATAATACAAATATAGTGATTCGGTAGTGTGCATTCTATACAAATTGGTAAGTGATATGAAAAAATGCAAATAATAATTTCGGTTTAATTTAAGTCTGCCATAAATACAAAACAGCAATTACCTGATAAACTGAGGATCACCCATTACTCCCGGTGCCAGGTTGCCACATCATTCACATAATAGACAAGATTACGGTCTGTTTACTACAAAGTAAATAAATATTGCCAGATTTTATTAGAAGTACTCAGAACTAGAAGTTATTATTATTTTTACTGCCCTCGTAAAAGAGAAGTATTGTAATTATGAAAATCACCCTCCGAGATTTTTTCGGATTCTTCGTCGGTTTGTCGGTCTGTCTCTCGGCCTGGCTGTTTGTTCGCGGCATAGCTAAAAAACCCCTTACCCGATTGTTACCAAATTTTGATCAAAAATTAAAGGTCACATGGGGATGACCTGTTTATATTTTGGAAAAAATCCAATAAGGCAAAACAAAATAGCGACATAGTGAAATATTAAAACAATTATTACTAAAAAACTATTTATCCAGTTTACTTTAAATTTTGCAAAAAAAAATGAAGTATGTATTACGTATAGGCGTCAACTGGTAAAATGTTGGTTGAAATTCAAGATAGCGAAAGAAAAATGCGGCTTAATAAATTTTTAAATATTTAAAAATTCAGCTTGAAAAAACTACTTAACATATTGATTTCAAAATGTGTGCTAGAATTAATTGTGGTATGGAGATGAAATAGTAAAATGTCGGTATCAATTCAAAACGGCGGAACAAGATAGTGGCCATATAAAATGTTTATAATCGTGAAGAAAATCAACCTCCAGGTTATTTTTATCTTCACGTTTTAGCGCTTCTAGCTGCCAAAAATATCTTTTCTCGATTTCGTCGATCTGTCTGTCAATTTAAGGAGTAGCTAAAAAGCTACTTACTCGATTTTGGTCAAAAATTAAGGTTGACATGAGGATGCCTTGGTAATATTTTGGTCCAATATGGCGGAACAAAATGGCACCTTAGAGAAATGTTGGAGTTATCACTGCTAAATTAATTAAACAATTTACCTCAAATTTTGCCCAAAAATCAAGTGTTACGTAATTATATAGGAATGAACTGGTACTATTTTGAAACGAATCCCCGGTAGCAATGCAAAATGGCGGCCATTAAAATTTTTAAAAAATAGCCTGAAAAAGTACTTATTAGATTAATTTCAAGTTTTGTGCAAGCATTAAGAGTGAGAGAGGGAAAAAATGGTAAAATTGTGGTACGAATTAAAGTTGGCTGAACAAAATGGCATTCAAATAAAATGTTAAAAAATCAACTCAAAAAAATCATCTTATTTAAATGATTTCAAATTTTGCAGAAAACTTAAATGTGATATAGGGCTGGTAAAAACTACTCATTCAATTTATTTTAAATATACCTAAAAATTTAAGTGTGGCATAGGTAGAAACTGGAAAATAGTGGTAAGAAATTATTTATTATATTATTAACACAAGTAAATTTTATTTTTGGATTTGGAAATTTATGACATTATCTTCTATAGGATCTATAAATCAGTATCATTGGTATTTGGAACAATCTACAGGGTGATATTTTAGCGTTTCAAACTTGTCGATGCTGAGCATATTTGATAGCCTTGACAAATTCTTCATTTTATTGTGAGGCTCTTTAGTCTCTCGCACTTTTTTGACGTATGTTGTTCAGGCGTTTACATAAAAAGTCAGTATGAAAACCTTTAAATATTAATAAAAACTCAAATTTGATTTATAAGAGGCTATTTTCGCTCAAATTGTTAAAAGCTGTCAAATATCGTAGATTTTGGGCACTTTGGTGAAAACTGGAATTCTGCAAAGTCTCATGGGAGGGCTAAAAAATTGATAAATCTTCAAATATATTATTTTGGACTAGGAATGGGATTAAGATTTTAAGACGATAAATATATGTATATATATTAAAGTGGATAACAAAAACAACATTTTTTTTTCCATTTCTTATCTTTCATAACTTAGTTGTATATCTGTAAACAAAAAAATACGCTTAGGTATCAAATTGTTTTGGCATAGAATAGTTTTTCCGCTTGCTGTTCGGGTTACAAGCCCCAACTTTGTAGGCTTGTACACTAGGGTGGAGAGAAAACATTTTTTTCAGATTTTCATAAAGCCTACATATAGAAAAGTTGCCCCTTACTACCAGTATTAACCAAAAAAATCTCTGTCCAATCAACCTAAATCTTTTACTGCCCAAACGGGTTTAAAAATTAGCATTTTTACTATATTTTTAATAAAATGTATTGCGACGGGGTTATCGAGCGGTTATTTATTATATTTAAAATTATTTATTTATTTTATTTATTTATTTGAGACATAGCTGGCAACCCTATCACAATAGTGAAATTAACTAAGATATGATAAGTAAAATCAAAGGTACTGTGTAGGCTTCTTCGTGAAGTATAATTTACAATGTTACTTAATATAATTGTTAGTACAAATTGAATTAAACATCTTATCTCACCAATTCTGCGGCCATATAAACTCGACCAACAGCAAACTGCAACAACAATGGTATCTTCTTCTTAAATATATATTTATTTTAACTAGCAGGTGGTTTATTTAAGTAAAAGATTTGGTTTTTAAAAACAACTTAAAAATCTATTAACAAAAGTAAAGGAAGTGAAATACTGTACAAAAATAATCCTTAAAATTAATAACAAAAAAAAAATTTAAATCTAGAAAATGACGGAATTCTCTTAAAATCCCCAACCTTAGTACAAAAGAAAAAAAAATCTTTAAATAAATAGTAAATTTAAAACAAGTTACTTCCCAAATAAATGGTAGAAAGAAAATAAAATATCTTTGAAAATCCCTCAACTTTAATATCCCACTGTATACGTAAAGCCCCATACACCACCACACAAGAAGAATTTAAGATCAACTATAAAAAACAAAACTCTCACACATATTGACTTTTAGTTTTCACGTAAAATACAAAGTTAGCTCAGCTATTACTAGATCTACCACTTAGACCAATCCCCTCTTTGATTTTAGTAGTCAGGACGAAGCGAATAAAGCTGTGAATGGTGAAGCTTAAATCCCTACTCTATACTTTAAGTTCGGAACTTCGTCTTAGAGACACGAGGTGTCACCCATGATAACAAAAAGTGAATAAATCGATTAAAATAATATTCCCTTCAATTCTTAGTCCTAAAGTTATGTATATAATGTAATATATTAATGCCTATACTAACTTATCCATATTATGTGTCCGAAAAGTCATGGCAAAAAACAGGCACAGAAAAACCCTTTCAGTTAGTCTTTTCTGTAGGGAAAATTATGCCCAAAAACAAGGCTGTTCGGTAATGTTCCTATTATAAAGTACTCTATTATAAATTGACAAAACGGGACAAAGAAAGATTCCCATGAGACAGGGGTCATATGGGACCATGAACTCTCGAAAGGGATAAATTGTAAGCGTTTGTGTTATATGATATTTATTATTTTGTTTGGGTTTTAAAATTCTCGAAACTAATATTAGACAAATCCGCTTATAATTCCTTTGAAATAATCAAGCCAAACAATTTTAGTAAAATATTATTTGAATTACATTTAGAATATATAAAAATATATACTCTATACCGTTTTTATAGTCTATTATGTTACAGTATTATTGATACAAGTAACTTAGGAATACCTATTACTGAATATTTTTGTCATAAAACAGTATTAAAAAAACGTTCCTAGAATTAAATTACATCCTAATGTAATGATCCTTCAATAAATGCGGCACGCCCTTTGACGCGGATGAAGCAAACTTGGTTCCAGTAACGCCTTCGCAACAAATCGGTTTTGTTCCTAAACTTACGAAATGAACTATCTACTCGCTAATAAATTTTACCGAATTGTTTTAGTTGTTTTGCAGCTTTAGATCAGTCCGGGTTATTTTGCTCTGTAAGCAAAAATATCTTACGCGACATAATTCGATGTGCCCTGTCTTTGGTGTACCAATAGCATTCGAGAACAATGTGTTATTATAAAATATTACTTACATCTTCGACAAGAACTTGTACAACAAAATAAACAAAGACCTAGTTTCACTGATGACGTGTGTTCCCAGTTAATAAAAGACTTAAAAAACTTGTGCCAGAGAAGTTCCATTTGTGTTGTGTCAGATCAATAAATATTACATAAAATTCGCGAACATTCAAAAAAGGTGTTTTATTTAGAGAATCGGCTGAAAAAACACTCTTTGATATATCTTTATGCAAATGTAAAGACTTTTTAAGCTGCTGTTGCAAAATTAAAGTACCTGTAGCTGAACGTGAATTCCTAACCGATCAGAGAACCTCACGAAAAATGGTAGTTGGAATAGTTGATTAAAAAAACTACAAAAATACTCGAAAAGAGATAAAAGCGTAGAAATAGAACCGAACAAAGGAACACTAGTCATAATATTGATCGATATAAAGAATCTGAAATAGATAGACCATACCAACCAGTGCCAACTACTCTAAAAGGAACTTCAAGCAGCAGTTCATCAGAAGAAAATGTCATTAAATCAAAACATAGTGCCAATACTTCAACTTCTCAGTTATAGGAATTGTTACTTCAGAGGATTCATCAAAAATTGTTGATCGCAACAAAATTCGAAGGAAAAGGTCCAAAGCTCAAGTTAACCTTAAACGAAAAGACAAAGAGGAAGCTTCTGTATAGAATATATTTTGATGACAAAAAAGACCAAACGTTAGTTCAAACTAGTGAAGACGGAACTTTATCCAGAAAAACATAGATTGAGGAGCATATTGTCTAGTTTCAGGACCAGGATCCAAATACATTGACCATTTGACTCCTTCTGGCAGTTCGCATTTTTGGAACATAATTTTGATGTTTCGGACTTGCAGGCAGTAGGTTATGATGGTACAGCGGTTAATACGGGTTCTAAAAAAATGGAATTATTAGACAGCTTGAGGTTTCGCTGGGTCGACCGTTACAATGGTTTGTTTGCCTGTTACATGCAAACGAACTACCGTTAAGAAATTTATTGCAACCTTATAGACGGAAAATCAACTGACCCAAAAGGATATCGTGGTGAAATAGGAAAGCAACTAGAAAAATGTGAAACCTTACAAACTACAAATTTCAAAAGAATTTAGGTAACTTTGCCTAAAATTACTGATGCTCAACAACTTAGCACTGAGCAACAAAACCTTTATGAAATTTATAATGCCATTTTAAAAGGTAACATCTCTTTAAACTTGTCAAAAAGGAACCCCGGTAAAATGTCCCATTCCAGATGGCTTACGACTGCAAACCAGATTTTACGGTTATGTCTCCACAGCCAATACATCACAAAATCTAAGTATATTAATAGAATATGCCATGAAAGTTTATGCCACTACATGGTTTGCAATTAAAATCCAACCATCATGTCGACACGTGAGCAAGCACCTATTTCGCATCATTAAAAAATCAAGATTTCTACCAGACGGTTTAAGAAAAATCATAGACCCAGTTATTCAAAGGAATGGTTATTTTGGTCATCCTGAAAATCTATTATTGGCCATGTTAACTGAATTAGTTAAAGAAATATTAAATTAGTCTTGGAGGAATATTAAAGTGTAGAAAACAGCCAAGTTACAAGAAATACGAGAATTTAAATTACCAGCATTTAATTTTGACGCTGAAAACTACATAGATTTGATTGACTGGCACTCGACAACATTCACAGAACTTCCCCTAACAAGACGCATTTCCGATAAAAAACTGTATGAAATGATTTCAGATGTTCCGACGGAAATTGAAATTTTAAAATATCCATGCCACACGCAAGCAGTAGAAAGATGTATCCAATTAGTTACAGAAGCCTCAGATGCTGTGGTGGAAATAAAGCAAGAGATGGATTTATAAGGGCACGAATTACTTCTAGAGCTAGTTTAGTAGTATTTGAAACAAAAAATCAATATCTTCAAGTTTTTTAATGTAGGTTAGTCACAAAACTTCTAAGTTAGGGTGGGAGGGCGGTGGAACTCAATATGCAGCTACCTCCATGCGGTGAGTTCTGGGTTAATTCCATCAAAAATGTATATTTTTCAGGTTTTTTTAATAGAAATAAGCGAAGAGCTGCATTACATTTATTTTAAAAATATATTTCCATTTTTTAAATTTCAAGGTCAAATGGCCAGTAGAAGATGACATTTGTTTCTAGCCATATTTTTTTGGTAGAATAGACCATTGTAATGGACAAGTTTTCCGCATATAGGCCAATCGATTAAAAAAAAATTTCTGGTGCCATTTTCACTCCACCCTATTGTACAGGGTGTTCGGTTATATTTTGAACTGGGTCTATACGCTTTATTTCTCAGGATATCAAAAAATTTTACACACGAAAGTTTTAGGATTTAGTCTGAATCGTCAGAATTTGTTATCAAAAAAAAACATATGAACATCGGAAATTGGGAAAATGAGCATCAGCTTTGCTATTTTAAATGGAACACCTTGTATATTTTTAGTTTAAAGTGAAATCCTTTTAAAATACATTGTTTCGATGTATACAGGGTGTCATAATTTCGCTAAGATGACATTAACTATAAAATTTTAAATGGTACACCCTGTATTTTTGTCCGTTATTTGATTTCTTGTCAAAAATAAACATATCAATTTAAACTATAATCGATTTCTGCGTAGTTTCCGGGATAATTAAGGTTATGTCTGATTTTTTGAAAACTGGAGCTACTTTTCAAATCACTATAAAAAGTAGCAATGTAAAATTGGGCGTTTGGGTGGTAATTTCCAGTTTATAAAGCATCAATGCATATACGCAATACAAAATGTCTGTCCACACCTATACAGGGTGACATACTACGAAATCAATCTTGCACCATTTTAAAGTGAAAAATGTCAATTTTTTTAAATAGAACACCCAGTATGTTTTTTATTTAGACAAATGATCATAAAAATACCTATTTTTTCATATTGTATATTCTACACCTAGGTTCAATGGTTACAGAGAAAATCGCAATTTAACACAGAAAATCTCAATTATTTCTTGAATATTGTGATGCTGCATACTCAAAAAAAAAGTATAGGAGGCCATGGAATAGATAATTTTGTTTTAAATTTGACAGTTTTTCATTTTATTTGTGTTTTAAGTGGTTGTGGTTTTATTTAAATCATTTAAATTTAAAATAATTGGACTTTAAAAACGTTTCGTAGTATCGGTGTTTATTTACTTGTTCTATTTTAAAAAACGGCCCAATATTCAGATCAAGAGCGACTAAATTTGTATAACTGTTACATTGAAAATAATAAAAGTCCAGCACTTGCATTAAGAGAGTATCGCCGAATATTTCCCATGGCAAGGGTACCAAACAAGAACATTTTTGACAACATTTGCAGTGATTTATTAACTCATGAAGTTTTGAAATATAGAAAAAGGGAAAAAGCCCGTGTAGCCCTATGACCAGCATTGATCGAGTATTAAAAGAAAACAAAATATCCCCATATAAGTTTCTTCCAGTTCAATTTTTAAGTGAAGCTGATTATCAGACCAGATTTGATTTATGTATGCCAATGATGGACCTGTATTTTGAGAGAGGAATTTTAAATAAAATCCTTTGGACAGATGAGGCGACATTTTCCACTGCGGGAAGGCATAAAAAAATACTCACTACTATTCCGAGGCAAATAAACATTTGGTAAATGAAATTAAAAGGCATGGACATCAAAGTATTAAAGTGTGGTGGGGTATTATAAACGACGGCAAAATAGGACCTGTGTTTTTTGACCACCATTTGAACAGACAAACATTTTGAAACCAAATATGGAAAAATTCAATGATCTTCCGGAACATATTCGTGTGGACTTGGTATATCAACAAGATAAGATCATGGAGAAGATATTTTTAAATTTTTAAACGAGCAATTTAATTTAGGTATATAGATAGTAACGGTGAGATTCCATGGCCGCCGCGGAGTCCCGATTTGACACCTTCAGATTTTTATGGGGCACACTTAAAGATAGAGTGTATAAAAACGAAATAATTATGCTGTAAATGAATTGAAACAAAAAATTCGTGAAGAAATTATTAGTCCTAATAATTGTGACGCTGTCCGAAACGCTGTGGCAAACATTCAAGCGCGATATACACTGTGTATAACAGAAAACACAGTATGTGAACAATCAATTATATAGTCATTTGTTTTAAATTTTTTCTGTTTTTCTATTTCCATGTAATCTGTTGTTATGTTATCTGTTCTTATGTGTTGTTAATGTTCATAGCTATATTGCTAATATTATTTTTCAATAACGGTTTTAAATTTAAAATTTAGCAATCGGTAAATATAGAAAAAAATTAGGACTATAGTTACGCAAATAGAAATATTGTCCATTCTAGGATCTCCTATAGTTTTTTTTTTGAGTATGCAGCATCACAATATTCAGGAAATAATTGAGATTTTCTGTTAAATTGCGGTTTTCTCTGTTACCTTTGAACTTAGGTATAGAATATATACATATGAAAAAATAGGTATTTTTATGATCATTTGCGTAAATAAAAAAACCTAGTGGGTGTTCTATTTAAAAAATCGACTCTTTTCACTTTAAAAAGGTGCAAGATTGATTTCGTAGTATTAACAAAAATATTGTATTCCGTATATGCACAGATGCTTTATATTTTGGAAATTACCACTCAAACGCCCAAATTAGATTTTTGCTATTTTTTATAGTGATCTGAAAAATAGCTCGTTTTCAAAAAATCAAGCTTAACCTTAATTACCTCGGAAACTTCGCAGAAATCGAGTATAGTTTAAATTGGTAACTTATGTTTATTTTTGTCAAGGAATCAAATAATGGAAAAAAACTACAGGGTGTTCCCTTTTGTATGAAACTTTTTTTCGTGTCTATCACGAATTTCCAGATAGTATAGTGGGTACTTTATGTGGAACACGGTGTACGATACGGTTGAACTTGACTTTTGTGAATTAGAGCGTTTCTATTTCATATTGATTCACACTACTGAGATGTTGAAATATAAATTATGAGAATAATATCTGGTTAGAAAATTGGGTATTCGCTTGTGGCTCCCACAGTCGACTTGAAACATACTGTATTATTTACGTTTCCAAAGATTAGATATAAGCCCCAAAACCGAGCTTCCGATTCCTGAAATAGAATTTTGCATTAAGCATTATACACTGCGGGTTAAATTAATTTTGTTGCTCCGCCAGATTTAATGGCGAATTCGTGTCTCCTATTTGCTTGTTCTGTCTAGACTAATCTATGCTATTCTAATTACATTAACAATTATAATTGTGTCTATTTTGAGCGTTGTCGTTACAAAGGCATACGTTTTATAAATCTTGTGAACGCATCTTAAAAATAAAAAGTTACTTTCTGAAACCTCGTTATACAGGGACGGTTTCCTAATTCCCTAAGCGGGAAATTTTGATAGGCCTCTACAATGTGTTAAGATTGCTTTGGATTTATAGTAAAACCAAACATTTATACATCTTCTATAAAAGTCTATTGATGTCAAAAGGTTTTGACTGAAATGAGTTTTCCTAGATATTCCTTTTGAAAATTGATTATATTCTTATTACAACCCAAGTCTTTGAGATTAGACCTTTCTATATGTAATTTAGAAAAATCCAGATCCTTCTTGGCTAATGTAAGTAGTGTTTACGGCAGAGAACGAATGCATGGAAATCTTCATTGTAAACAATAAAAATTTAAAAAAATATATGTAACCGACTTCAAAAAAATGCACTAAAATTGAAAAAATATTATTTTATTTCATCTAAAAAATTTCACTCTGTGAAGTCGGCGCCTCATAAAAAAAATACATTTATATGCTGAATGTTTTGATGTTTAATGCCATATGTCTAATGTCTTATTGCCTAATTTAATTTGGCGCCTACTTCACGGGGTATAATTTTCCAGATGAAATAAAGTATTATTTTTTACTTTTTAGTGTATTTTTTTGAAGTCGGTTTTATTTTTTTTTATAAAAGTTTTGTAAATATATCTTATTAAATATACAATGTTAATATACATACTTTTCCTTCTTGACAGAGTGGTGAAGACAATAGTCAACGCATATACAGGGTGGTCGGTAATGAATGCGCCAAAAAGCAATCCTAGATTAAACTCGTCAAAATAATAATATTGAGCCAAATATGACTTTGTAAAATGTCGCTCTTTAATGAGATACAGGGTGCTGAAGTTGAAATCTCGAAATTGTTATTTTTCTACAGCTCAACCTGTTTTTGAGATATCGACATAAAAACTGGTAACTGGGAGTTTTAGGGAAGGGGAATACGACTAAATTTTATTTTTTCTTTTAATATGTAGAGAGCCCTTCTTACACCCCATACACTCGCTATTTCTGGCCATAACTTTCTTGTTAGTACTGCTTCATTATTTCTTATTCAAAATTGTGATAAAGGGTTGATTTTTAAGAAAAAAAGGTATACTATATTTAATTCGATTAAACAAATAGTTTTCGAAATATTTGTATTTTAATATTTTATTGCAAGTCAAATCGCGGGCTCCAAAACAGTTTGGTAAGAATGGAGTAGGTAGTAGGTTATGGTTAAGAAATGAAAGTAGTCATGGATACATGACATACAATAGTGTTGACATTCATTAACTTGAATAAAAAGTCATTTTGATACGGTATTATCGGCAGTGGCACTCCGACTCTGGTCAATTAAGGTTGTCTTTCTGTTCTGTAATATTTTCCCTGAATTTTATACCGTTGAACTGTGAAACTGTGAACTGATTTTTGCTAAGTTTTGTTTAATAAATGGTAAGTGTTTTAGAAACAATGTTTTAATGGATTTTTTTAACACTTCGGCAGAGAGAGAGTCGGAGGGGCCACCTATCGGCGGCGAATTATGCAGGCCGATGGAAACTCAGGTGGTTCAACACATAACCCTGTGAATGTAAATAAAACAATAATTCATATGTAAAGACTGCGACAGGAATGACTGAAAGATTCCTAAGCAACCTATAGAATATAAATTAATCGTATTAAGTAGACTCAACCGCGACGACGAAACCTACGTACCTTAGGGGTGAGACTCTTTCACTCCCTGTGCCATCCCTAAAAAGGGAGGTTATGGGTTCTAGGGACCTATCCCCGGATAATTCCCATTTTTTTTTATGGTATTATAAGGGTGGCAGGGTGAAAGGGTCTCTTGGCGAGACAAACCAGGAGGACAGCTCTTCGACCTTTGGGGTTGTTTCTACCCCTGTGCCCATCTCTGTTTTGAAGATACCAGGGTTAAAAATGAACTGACTAGAGTCCCTTGAGATCCTTCGCGAGGAATCCGGGATGGGGAAGGATCCTAGGGGCTGGCCTAGGGGAAAAACCAATTGCATAATCTACAATTTGTTCGGAAAAGATAATCTGTGCAATTGTACATTACAATGTCCCCTCTTGAGCCTAAAAGACAGGTTTCTTTCTAAAAAAGGAGCATCATCAGGGAGTTGCATATCCCAGGGACGGTTCTACCGCATTACCCAGTTGCGGTGCGCAATTCAATTTTTTAGATGAATGGTTGCCTTACCAACGGTTTGTTCATGGTAGTGAATTTCCATGGCCGCCGCGTAGCCCGGATCTTAATCCTTTGTATCTATTCTTTTGGGGTTATATAAATTTTTAGTGTATACAGAAAAAATCCGTACACGGGAGCAACTGTTGCAAAAAATTCAATATGCTACCAATGTCATCAGGAATAAACAGAGAACTTTAATTCAAATAACGCTCTATTTGCTAAATGGAGTAAGAAAATGCATAGAAGTAAATGGTGGACATTTTGCTAAATTGTTGAAGTGGCGTTTTTCATTTGTTCATGATAAATTCGTTACTCGTTATTAAAGAATGTTTCAGTTTTTTGACTTGCAATAAAATAAGAAAATGCAAATATTTCGAAAACGGTTTGTTTAATCGAATTAAATGTAGCAGGCCTTTTTGTCTTAGAAATTGTCCCTCTATCATAATTGTCAATAAAAAATAAAGAAACGGTAGTAACAAGAAAATTATTGCATGAAATATAACAAGTGTATAGAGTGTAACAAACGCCCTCTACATAAAACATGAAAAAAATAGAATTTACCAGTTTTTATGTCAATATCTCAAAAACAGCTTGAGCTATAGAAAAATAACAATTTCGAAATTTAAATTCTAATACTCTGTATCTCATTAATGTCCGACATTTTACTAAGGCGCACTCATTACCGACCACTCTGTATTGTTCAATGTAAAATCGAATAAACATTGCAAAATGGCGTCAGTCTGCCATTTTTTATATTTTTCCAATATGGTTACTATGGAACTACTTCGGTAACATCCTCAATATTCTCTGAAAATTTCATCCAAATTAGGCAAACCATCGCGGAGTAATCGATGTGCATCCATAAAAAAATACATAGGATTGAATTGATAACGAAAGTCCGTTAAAAAAAAATATACATAATATTTTTGTTTTAGTGTATCTAGTGTTTTAAATAGCTTAAAATATATAGGATTGTAAATGAATATTGTAAATTAGTGGCTGCTCAAATTATAATAAAATAAAATAATAAGTATGATGAATATATCCATATCTTTTAGCAATAAAAGCTCGGTGCACCATAAAAAACTAAATGAACTATAAAGTTTTAACAAATTGAAGGCGGAGTAGTGTAATAATTGTAACAATTCTGTAATAAATCTGAATTTGGATTTAACATTGAATGTAAACTGGTTCTTGAAAATGTCCCGTGCAATCAAAGACGCAACGTTGGCTAGTAGGTAATTTGAGTTTGACAGGGTCTCTAATCCTAAGAACAATTATTTTCTATTTAAAGATGTGACCGTTTGCGAATATATTTAATACTAAGAACATATAATTAAGAAATAGTTTTGTTTACATGGTATATTGGTCATCTTTTTTTTCCTGAAAAGTAGTCATCACTGTGTTCCAAATTTATATGAACACTGTGCCTTACAGATAACAAATAATTTTTGAGCTCTTATTTGTTTAAACATTAAATTGAAATAATTAATTTAAGAAAATGTATTCTAGTTTTAATATAGGATTTATATGTTTAACAGACTGCACCCTATTACTTCGCCCATATTAAAGGTGTAACATTCACTATGTTAGATAATATGTATACTAGAAGGTCATGAATATCAAAATGGTGCCACTGTACCCCTATGCCCACCAAGTCCCGCTCTCCCCTTCGATGTTTGTCTGAGAAATATCAATCTAAAAGCTAAGCCGGAAGATTATCAATACTTGTGGTTTTTATAACGTAAACTTATTATTCTGAACACTTTTATTATTCTTGTAGAAAAAAATCAAATACAACCGAGCGGTTTATACCAACGCAATGTCCTCAGGAGTGAAGCCCATTAATTTTGGAGCTGGGCCTGGCAAAATTCCAGACGAGGTATCCTTAAAAATTTTCCTTAATTGATTTAAAAAAGTTATTGCGAAAGTGTATATATCATTTAATACTAACACCACTTTTATCATATTTGCTTTTTATTTTAATATAAATCACTGGATTAAATCAAAAATGTGAAAAATGAAGATCCCGCAAAATCTTTTTTGTCACCTTTCTCTTTGAAAACAGGCCATGTAGTTGATACATACATTGAATATATCGACATCGATTTTTAAAATAATTCCTTGTATTTTTGTAAATTCAAAATTTTAACATAAAAATAGACATCTTTGCACTTACATAATGGTCAATTAGTTTAATTAAACATAAGGTCTAGAATTTAAGCGTTTGCACACGCAAGGTGACACCAACTTGAATTTTTTGCAATATTTAATTATCTATAATATTTTGAGTATATTTAATCAATATTATTGATATCTTCTATTTATTTCGTAGTTATGAATGAATGAATGACGATAAAGTAAACATAATAGGAACTGACTGTGACGTAATTCAGGTTAAAGAGGACGATGTGTTGGAAAACTTTCATCATCAACACTGTAGTGACAGCTAAGGCGCATCTCATCTTAGTAAGAGGTGATGAATGCGTTCAGAAATGTATTAATGTATGTATCAATTTTGCATGCATTTATCTTTCTCTTCACCAATAAGAATTTTTTTAGCAAACTGAAATAATAGATAATACCAAAAAGCTAAAGCTTATTTTAACAGCGATTTGTTAGGTAATAAATACAATAATTATTTAAATAAATTCCAAAGTATTAGATCATAGGTCTAAGAAAATTACATGAGGTCACTACATTAAAGTTAATTTAGAAACACGGCAACAACTTCTGAAAATGAATTAGTGTTATTTATTTCACTAAAACATTCTTACTATTAATTTGTCATGAAAAAAGGTAAACACGTTCTAAAGGGCAAGAAATAAGATGTAGAAACATACATCAACGAAAACTGTTAATCTCAAACTTTTATGTTATTTACAATTTATTAATAAATACGTAATTTTATAATTTGATTAAATCAAAACTATTTACAGACATAATTATAAATAAGAGCACCACAAAATCTACTAATGATAGACTATAAGTAAGCCAAACTACTTTAAACCGAATTAAAAAAAAAGGAAGTTCAATCAAAATGTCTGATTGTATGAAGCATAAAATGAGGGATACAATTTATGTGATGTATATTTAGGTGAAATATGTTAAAATGGCTAGTTTGCATAAGAAGTTAAATGAATATCTCTTTTAAATATTTCAAATGATATATAGGAGCAGTTCAAAGAAGTCACTTTGACTATAATAATAACGTAATGTTGTGTATCAAATTAGACAAATGGAAGTCTAACACTGTAAGAATAATATTAAAATATAAGGAGGAAATGATTATTACAAATTAAAAACAATTAACAACTCAATTTGAGACAAATAAACAATTTCTATAAATATATATAAGCCAGGCTCGCCAGGGGACTCGGGTGAATCGTCGCTTAACCTACATTTTCCAACCAATTTACTTGAAAATAAAAATATTTTTTATTAAGCATTTTATAATCTACATTTTTATTATAAAAATACAGTATGTTTTACATAAATTCACATTATTTACTTAATTATACCATTATTTTCTATCAAAACTAGTAACTTACATATTCAAAAAATAATAATGACTTAAAAACGTAGCGCGCTGAACACCTTTTCATAAGATTGAGCCGTTAAGGAATCACAATCAGCAGTAAGGAATTCCGCATCAGACTCTACCCGTACGCCGGCTTTCGCGCATAGATTTGTTTACGGCAGTTGCTATGGCAACGCAATGTTGAATATCCGTAAGCCAAATAGAGATGGGAGCGGCATAAAACTGCTGCTGCAGGCGCTTGTTCGCTTGTTATAGAATTAATGTAAATTAGTGCGTTCGGATCATCGGAGGCGAAAGCAGATCGAATCGAATCAAAATTAGCTTTAAGTTACGTATCTGTTTATTAAGAACCCAAAAATTTATTTTAAATCTTATAAATTCATATTATTTCCCCTAAGTATTAAAAAACGCTCCAAAGCTATGGAAAATAAACATCATAAAAGTATGGTGGTAGTCTTAAAATGTTGTATCCAAACTGTAAATATATCCTTCAAGATATTTTTTTTTAGTTTCCTTTAGAAAGAACTAAAGCCCAAATTTCGCCCTTCATCGCCTTTTCTGGGTAATCGACGTTTCCGTTTTTCAGCCATTTCAGTTTATATTTTGCCAAGACTTATTGAGAATTTCTTCAAAAAGGCCAGAGTGATAACTTGCATTATCCATAATAATTAAAGATTTCGGAGGTAAATTTGGAATTAATTTAGTTTTGTTATCCCTTTTTAGACCCGCTTCGAAATACGGAGCTTGCATTTTTAATAAATCCATTCTCATTGCCATTCTTTATAAAAATCTAGAACTATCCAATTTAAACCCTCAGTTGTCTGGGTAGAACTGGTAGCATGGAGTATTATCCTGCCGACTACGTCTTAAGGCTTTTTTGCTCAATATCAATGTTTCATCTAAAAATACTGGAGTGTAAGGTTCTTGCGATTCGATATTTCTTGTATATTCACGCAAAAATGTCATTCTTTTCATTTGAATGTCGGGTAGTTCCATTAAATATTTTCGGTTACTATAGTTTTCTTCCATCTGATTCCTAAACTATGGCACCAATTTCGCAGAGAAGAATGGGAGAAATTTAAAAAATCGCTGAGATCTTCATTTAACTTTAATGCCTCCGACGTCCTCATTCGTACGTTATTGTAGTTAATTGGTAACCTTTCTCTAAGCTGCTGTTTTTTAACTCAAAAAAATGCCAGCACATTTAATATTAATAATTGAACCTATTGGTGATATCGCGGCATTTTCGAATATTATTTTGACACTGACATCGACAAACAAGTAAAAAAAAACAAACGACTGTAAAAGCGACAATCATTTTATATTAAAATCTTGTATTGCCTATGTTTTCTATGAATTGAAAAGAAATAGAAGTAAATGACGTCACAGTTAAACCATATTACGTTTACTTTAGTCATTTTAGGTATTTTGATTCGGTGCAAAGAGAAAACGGTTTGGGATGACAAATGATTTACACTTTCTTATTTTAACTTTGTAGAAGCTATCAGTTATCGGATATTACTGTTGTTGGCTAGGTGGAATCCGATAGATACCACCTAATTGAAACCATCTCATCTACAACCGTATTCTCTTTGATTTTAATCAAAGTGTCTTAAAAACCGATGTATTCAAACCGTAGAGCATTTTTTTTAGGTCCTACAAGAAGCACAAGAAGAGTTTTTATCTTACCAGAATATTGGTTTTAGTGTTACAGAATTGAGCCATCGCTCAGCGGAATACGCGAAGATAAATCAAGAAGCACAAGATGACTTCCGAGAACTATTGTTGAGTAATATTCTTTTTTCTACGACTAATAACAATCTGCGCCATCGAAATGTTTTTAGTAAAGTTAAAGTACCTATTACTCCTACCAGTGAGGATGACTTATTACTCATAGGCTACAACCAATCAGGTTACTTCAAATTCATTGCTACCACTCGCTTTGGCCAGTCACAATAGTCAGTTTCTTTAGACTTTATTTCAACTAATTATAAATATTAGAGAGCCAAAGCCAAGTCGTTTTCAAGGACTAGACAATATTGTACAGCTGTTAGTAGTAGAAAAAATGTTATATATTCGTATAGCCATATTAAAGTAGCTTAAATCCCGTTACATAAACACCGAAAAATTCAGAAAAATAAAGAATTTCTACTAAAATATAACTTTTTTGGAAAATATATTTGTATGGATATGTATGCTAGTATGAATGGGAGTACGACTACAAGTAATAAGCGTAATTTTGCACAATTGTAGAAAAAATAAACATATTTCTGTTCAATACATTTATCTTTTGTCACCTCACACAGCATTCAGTCAATAGTGATTTTAGAAAATAGTATGTTCATCCGGGCTAAAAGGAACATTCTGCCATTCTTGGGGTTATAATATTTTACCCTGGTCCGAAAATATTCTACGTTTCATACTAGATATTTAATATTGTATTATTTCTGGCAGAGCGAACTAGCAGAATACCGATAAGAGGGGACAGTTGGTTGGTACAAATTCTGTCTCCAGAAACAAGGCCGATCGTGTCGAGCGGCTACGTCAAAATTGCTAGTTGACCGTTAATTTGTTTGGTTCGAAATTGATCTATAAATTTGTTGTTGCGAATTTTGTGTTTTGTGATTAAAAAGTAGTGCCTTTTTTTATTTCAACGCACAACATCAGGATATATTTCTTGTACCTTTCTTCAGTGCTTTTCGAAAATAGGAGAAAGCATTTCAATGTTTTCGTTCCCGACAGCTAAGCTGGACGGTTATTTTTAAATAAGAAATGTGCTTGAGGGGTGTTTTTACAGGAAACTACCCTACCTAAAATATCTGCCACGAGTAGTATAACAGAAGATTATTTTCCAACAAAGACGTATTTTAACACAGAATAATTTTTATTTCGGTATTTTTATTTAGGACAAATTTCCATTGAGGTAAATTTATAATCTAATATATTTAAATATTTCTTTCTTTATATTTTCACAGACTGTTTAAATACGAGGGCCTTTCAACAAAGACTAGGACTAGTACTACCAAAACTTTATTAATCTTAAACAACAATACTTTTATCACGCTCTATATAGTTCCCCTGTAATGCAATAACCTTATCCCAATAATGCTGCCATTGTTCAAAAACATGGCGGAAGCCACTCTTTGAGAGCTTCTTCAAAACCGCCTCTAAAGCCTTAAAATCCTTATCCAATTCTGTTTAAAATCGTCGTCCTTTGAGGACTTTTTTGCTTGAGGAAACAGATAAAAGTGGCATGGGGCTATGTCAGGACTATATGGAGGATGCGATACACACCTGATATTTTTAGTGCTCAAAAACTCTGTCACTATATTCGCTACGTGAAGGCGAGAGTTATCATAATGAAGTTTCCACTTTCCAATTAGCTCAGGTCGTTTTTTGGGAATGTGATCCTTCATCAACTGGTACAAAACTTGTTTATAATAACTGGCAGGTAATGTACTACCATGTGGGACTATGTGCGTATCCACCATGCCTTTCTGATCAAAAAATGTTATAACCATAGCTTTAGCGGCAGATTTTTGCGCACTGCGTACTTTGTTGCCTCATCTCTGGATCATAACAATACACCCAAGTTTCATCCGCAGTAATAATGGTCTTCCACCATTCTTCTCCTTCTTTTTCAACGCATTGTTTCCAATATTCACAAACCGCTACCCTATTCGCTTTTTGATCTGGTGTCAGTATACGCGGAATCCAGCGAGCACAAACTCTAGACATGTTTAAATGCTTGTATAAAAGAGTAAAAACACTTCCAACAGATATTTTGGATTTGAGAGCTGTGAGATAGTCAACCGTGAATCTGTGCGAATATTTACTGCTCAGGTATTGATGGTTTCTTCAGTTAGTGCCACAATAGGAGCACCTGGACCGCCTTGCAACTCAAAACTTTCCCTGTCATTATTAAACTCTTTATGCCATCGAGAACAAGCAGATCATGCCATAGACAATTCTCCAAAAGCCGTATTAATCATCGAAAAAGTTTCCGTTGTTGATTTTCCAACATGAACACAAAATTTGATCTCATATCTTTGTTCTTTCAATTCATCCATCACGATTCTTAGAGGCGCGGTAACAATATCTCAATTTTAGAGCGATTTATGACAACTGAAATTTTGCAAAATGAATGAAGCCTACTTGGATGATATTTTCTGATTTTTGGCGGTATCTGGCTCGTTACACTGGGCCGTAAAAAATTCAGTCCTAGACTTTGTTGGAAGGCCCTCGTATTATGATACTTTCACACCATACTTTAATATCTTATTTAAATTTATTATATATCTTATTCAATCTATAATATTTTTGGGTCACCTACGCAAACGTAACTTGGAGCAAAACAAAATTAATTTTATTGTCTTACAGTTTTTTTTTAATCTATCGCTTATGTTAGGGTCATATATGCGATAAGTCATGAAAAAACTAAAATATTATTACTTTTCAGGTACAATTTTTTCGAAAACTTAATATTGGCGACAAGGATTATTGTGAACATAAAAAATATTTGAATGTTAAAAGAAAATTGAAAAATGCATTTATGCGCGGGTGTTTCATTTAAAATAATAATATAACAATTAGTTTTGGGCAGCATTGGCAACATCGCATCTGTTAAAATATTCAAAATATTAAACTTCAAAAACTTTCATACAAATAATGGAATTTTGACGAGCCATGAGGCATTCAAAAGGTTGCTGTATTGTCTTTCAAAGATAGCTGTTAAAAGTCACTTAAATTTATTAGGTGATATTATAAGAGGTCATTCAAAAAACGTTTAACATTGTTTAAAACAGTTGAATGGGCGCGTTTTATGTTGAATTACGAAACGTTAACGTTACACGTAAGCATCAGCATCAGTGGTCGTTCAATTGGGACATAATCAAATAAAGCCCATAAGGGTACTTAAAAACAAAACAAATTATACAGGGTAACTCAAAATTTCCGGTTTTTCAATTTCTTTTTTTATGATTCATGCGACCGTATGTTTTTTTCTATTTTTTATGAAAATTTTTGAAAACGTTAAATTGACTGTACAGGGGTATACTAAGAGATATGCATGAAAAATAAGAGCATTTTTTTAAACTTTTAAACTGCGAACAATTGTTTGCGGTTTTTGAAGTGACCTTCTTTCCTTAGAACTCTTCTTCGGAGTATGTCCCATGCATGATCTATCGGATTTAAATCCGGGGATTGGGCAGGCCATGGCGATACCTCAATAGCATTATCTTTTAAAACTGTTTCTACCGTTCTTGGGATATACCGTCTCGCATTATGGTGCATAAGATTCAAGTTGCCTTCAATGGTAGCTGCATATGGAACAACAACAGGTTGGAGTATTTCATCTACATAGCAATTGGCATTAAGAAAAACGTCTAGTCGAATTAGGTCAGTAGGTCATCCCTAAAGCATAACAGTTCCCCTCTGTATGAATGAACCTCCTGTACATTATTTAGCCGTGCTTCATTGCTATTCATGGAGTTTTCCATATTCGTACACGTCTAGAATTAGGATGGAGCCCCGTCCATAAAGAGAATAGGAGTCCATTGAAAATAGTCCCATAAAATGTGTTCTTGAGCCCATGTTAAGAGGACGACACAGTTTCCACTGGTGAGGGGTTGACATCTCAAAGGTCTCCTAGATTTTAGATCAGTTTCGTGCAATCTAATAACGACAGCTTTGTATACTACCAGTATAACGTGGGTCGGATTTCTTCTTGCAGATAATGACAAAAAACGTCTTGATTTGGATTGGTAATTCAACGTGATCCTAGAAGTTTTTCGGATACAAGCCCTGTTTCACGGTAACGGGCAAAAAGTGGGGAGAAAATACATGCCAATCACATGCGCCATATCGATCTGTAGCGTACCGGCTTCAGGCATACCAATAGCGCTTAACATCTTTATTTTCTTCGTTAAATGTTGTTTCTTCATTTTCACTTTTAAGCACAGTTTCTTGTTGTCAAAATTGACGCAAGTATTAGTTTATTCAACGTTACCATATGAGGATAACAACAGTAAAATAAGGTAACTTAGGTATATCATTTCATACAGATTTTGCAAAAAAGTGTAGAGCTAAGTTATCGTTTGCTACACACGACCTATTGAGTATGTTTTAATGTTTTAAAGGCATTTTTTAATTGACGATAATTGTGTTTAATTAAAAAGTTTAAATATAACCCTCTTATTTTTCATTTTATCTCTTAGTGTAAATGTGTTTCATAAATTTACATAAATCATAAAAAAAATAAACTGAATTATCGGAAACAACAAATCTTTGAGGTACCCTGTATAATTTGTTTTGTTTTTGTGTACTTTTATTGGCTTTATTTGATTTTATCCCAATTGAATAACCACAGATGCTGATGTGTTACGTATAACGTTAAAAAGATAGAATTCTACAAAATTGCTTCTGTCTGTTTAATCAAAAGAGATGGCATTAAAACTTTTTGAACAGTAGACTTGTTTTAGGTACAAATGGAACTGAAAATTAAGTTTCTTAAGTCTACCTAAAACGCGACCGTTCAACTGTTTTCAAATATGTAAAATCATAATGTGAAATAAGTAATTTTTCACTTTCATAGGCATATACCGCAAAACTATCAAATCATATTTCTTCACGGAGGGGGTCAAGGCCTATTTTCTGCAGTTCCTATGAACCTGATTCGAATAAATGGGACAGCCGATTATGCAGTTGGAGGTAAACTAGTATATTGTTACAAAAACCAAAAATTTCGAATTTTAAAGAAATTTAAAGATAATATTAAATAAATATTATTTAATTGAACTAGCTGTTACTTGATGGAAATCCATTTCAACCAAGTAAACGAAAACACTTGTTTAAAATTTTCACTTAATTTATTTCACAAAAAAATAAAACACGTGGAAATTGTTTCGCCAACACCTTTTTTAACGTGACAATTTCAGGTGAATTTAAGTTTTCTGAAAACCCTAATTTTTCAGTCAATATAAGTTTTTTAAAACGTCTTCAAACACCTAAAAGTTCGATACAGAGCCCTTGAAGAGTAAATGATTGGCATCATGTCAGTTATACTCTCTCTTTAGTTTGAAATTGAATGTTGAAATTCTAAATGATGAGAGTTATAGTTGTGTGTACTAGGTTCTTAGTATTTTTTACTGGTGGCAACATCCTTCAAAAGGAGCTTTATTTGATGATTCAAAACTGAAATTATCAATTTATATTAGCTTTCGGATGTTACCAGGATGCAAGTTAACCTAAAACATATAGGTGAAAGGTCGGTAATGTCAATTTGCAACGATCTAATCCCAAGAACCTTGATTTCTTGATAATTTTATTATTAAAACATTCAAATCAAATGCCTACGTTTCAACACTGATTAGTTTCATCTTCAGGGCTAGATTATTATGACAGGAAAGTTCTTATTGCCGTTATACGAGAATATTATTGTACTAAGATGACAAATAGAAGATGACACTAATCAATTATTTGATTTGAGTGTTTTAATAAATTGTCCAAAAAAGCTGTCAAACTTCTTTCAATTGAATCACATTGTGGACGTGAACTAAGGAAATTCTAAATTTTATTATTCTTCATGTGTTTTTGTAATTTTGAAATATAGCCGTGTATTTAAATATGCAAGAAAATCTGCTAAATGAAAAATTGGGAGAAAAATGTTTCCTTGTAAGAGACATATTTAAGAAAATGCCTTTAAGTTGATGGGTTGGAGTTCTCAACCGCCCAAGTCAGATATTGTCTTGTAATAAGAGGTAAATTACTTACCAACCGTAAAGTCCTAAACATTCAGCAGGTATTTTCCTCAACATATCAGATATCGATTTGTATTTTTTACTACTTAGCTTTAATGATGATATTATCGCGCTGTGGCGCTCCGTCGTCTAATGTGGTGCTACCGATACACATTATGTTTCATCAGATGTTAGATCTTAAATAAAAGTGTAGGTATTAAATATCTGAACCCGTTTTGCGGATACTAGACATGTACAATTTTCTGGTTTTTCCGTTGTAGCCTAATAAAAATTTAATAATGGGGAACTTATTAGGTCCAATTGATCGTTTGTTGTTATTTTTATGTTTGTTTATTTCCATACTTTCTAGTAAATTAAATATTTTACTTTTTCGTTCTAGATGTACACCTTTAAAGTTGGAGCATGGTTTTTCTGAATTAATTGTTTAGAGTAAATTGAATTGTATTTATGCTTTCTGTAACTAAATGTTTGTTCATTAATTATTTTCTTGAACGTTCTGCCTGTTTGTTTAATACAAATTTTGAAAAACTTCTTACAAAAAATAATGTTAATCCAATTTATAAATAGGATATAGAGGCCTGTCGACCTGTTTGGATCAAAATTATTTTGAATTTAACAGGACTTTGTATATAAGTAAGGAAGGTTTAATAAAGGGAAACTCTTAAGTCTAACTTTAGCCGTACTTACAGACAATTAAAATAAATCTACATTCATCATTCATCACATGAATTGCAAATTTTCCATAAGCCATCTCATACAGACATTAAAATCACAATACTTCTAATCATCCTTTTGCTCATAAAATATCAGCACATAAAGTTTTGTTCAGTTCTAAGCAATGAAAGTTCTATTAAAGAGTTAAATATAATAAAACAAATTGCGCTTAATAACGGTTATCATGGAAAAAACAGAAAAAAAGAAACAATATAAAAAAGCATTAGTTAGATTATCCTACTAATAAGTTCAAAGAAAATACTCAATTTCATATTTTCACTTATACAGGAAAAATAACATCAAATTGTTGCTATTAGAACTAATAATAGCCTTGGTACATATATCAAAAACAATAAAATGAAAACAAAAAAAAAACAGGATAAATCCGGTGTTTGCAAGTTAAAGTCTGGAACCTGATCAAAATTTTATATTGGACAAACAGGCAGAACTTTTAAAAAAGGAACTAATGAACATACATTTAGTTACAGAAACCATAAAGATAATTTCAATTACCCTAAGCACTTAATTCAGGAAAACCATACTTTCGACGAGAACTTTGAAATTTTACATGCAGTAAAAAAACTTAATTTACTAGAAAGTATGGAAATAAACAAACATAATAACAATACGTTATTAAACGATCAATTGGACCTAAATATTCTCAGTTCCCAAAAAAGTGACGCACTTGATTTGTGGCCCAAGTTCAATTTCTTATATCTTTTAAACCAGTGGATTTTGTTTTTTTTTTCATTGACTTATCTCTAAAATTGACCGAATTACAGCTTTTTTGCTGAAACTTTGCCAAGCCACATGAATGTTAATGGAAAAAATTTAAACATTGCTTTTTTTCCTGTTTGTTTTTTATTTACCCTGAGTACTATTCGAGGATTTGCATAGAAAATTCTTATTAGATGAAAGACCCTTCTTCGAAGACAAATTTGTTATTCTGTTCATTCATTTGTCCTAAAAATGTCTAAATTACAGCTTTTTTATTGTAACCTTGCATTTTGCCAAGGTACTTATTTGATTTTTCAGAAGTGCATACTTGAAATTAGGTTTCTTATTCTTTCCTTGGTATACGGTCCCATTCTTCTGATAACGCATCTCTGCTAGGCTTTCAAAAGGCCTTTCGCGTAAACGCACCCTTCTAATTCATCACACAAATGTTCTATTGCATTCATATCGGGGCTTCTCGCAGGCCACTGTAATGTTGCGATACCCTCTCTAGGAAGTTCTGCACTATTGCTGCGGTCTGCGATCGGGAATTATCCTGCATCAGAATAAAATTGTTACCAACTAGATCAGCAAGAGGTAACACATACTACTCTAAAATGTATTTGATATAAATTTGGGCTGTCATTGACTGTCTAATGAGTAAAACATGAAGAGGTGTACGTTTATTCATGGAATTTCCACCCCACATCATAACTGAACCACCATTAAAAGTATCGCATTATGTGATCAAAGATTAAGTGAATCTTTCGCCAGTTCTTCTCCATATACTCTTTTTCTCCCATCGACTATTAAGGCAAAGAATTGATTCATCAGTAAACAGGACATTTTACCATTCACGATTAGTCCATTCTCCATAATTGTGTAGGAAGTATATCCGAGCAGCACGATGTTGAGGTAGCAATTTAGGATCTTCTGGTCTACAAACCGTCTGCTTACTCACTATAACATCGAACTTTCACAGCCGTATTCGATCGATTCCGTAAAATCCGCAGTCCCAAAAAGCGATCATCACTAGGTGAGGCTTTTCGATGGCGACCAGAAACCACCTTCCGAGCAATGCTTCCTGTTTGTTCATATTTCAGGAGCGCCGTACGAGCTGCTACATCAGGGACCCTCACAGCACGAGCGGCCTAGCGTTTACTACGGCTATCATCCACTAAATCAAATAATCTTGCCGTTTGTTCGAGTGTAATTTGGAGCATTTTATCACTAAAATTATTTTTTTTCGCATAAAAAAATGACAATCATGAAGTTAGTGAAATACATAATTGACAAATATGGCGGTCTATAACAAATTAATTGCCATGGCGACGGTAATTGTTTTTTAAGGCGATTATGATCTGACATAGACCATCCACTAGCTAAGATTTTTAATACATAATTTCCAGTTCCATTGGACAAGACTTAAAGGGTTTTAAGTTCAGTTTTTGTCGCTGATTACAAATTTGCAAGTCTTTTTTTGCGGATTTCACGGAATCGATCAAATACACCTGTAAAAGTTCAAGCGGATCTTCGTCAAGTTAAAGATGCTATGGTTAGTGAGCAGACGGTTTGTGTACGCCTAGCACAAGTGAATTTAAAGGCTAAGAGTCCTGCAAAAGTCTAAAATTATTGTTATACCTGAATATCGTCCTGCATATTCTGACGTAGGATAATGCCCAGTAGTATACCCGCAACAGTGCGAAACTGCGGGTACCACCATATTATAAGGCCTGCAGAATCCCCGATATGAATGCAGTAAACATTTGTGAAATAAATTAAGAAGGGTGCGTTCTCGCGAACGGTCTTGGGTGAGCCTAGCAGAATTGGCAGATATAGCATCAAAAGAATGGGATGGTATACCAATGGAAAGAATAAAAAACATAATTTGGAGTATGCTACAAGACAAGAGGCTCTCAGAGTTGCTATAGAGAAGCCAATATTCGGTAGTAAGCACATTTTTCAAATTCTTATCCAGTTATTGGTATTTTAAGTTAAAAAAGGCATTGTCTAAGTTTTTCGTTAACAACTATGCACCTTGGTAAGGCTCCAGCAAAAAAGCTGTAATTCGGTCATTTTAGAGATAAATCGGTGAATAAAAAAACAAAATGCTCACAAAAAAGTCTTTCATTTTCATCATTTCATTTCAGGGTGTAAACAGTTTCTATACGAATCTTCGACTAATACACAGGGCAAGTCAAGAAATAGCAAAAAAGCATAGTTCTAGTTTTTGCATAAGCATCCAAGAATCTTTGAGAATATTTTAATTTGTTTCATTTTTGCTGAAAGACAAAGGTATTACCTACCTACGAAAAAAAAATTGTTCAAAATCGATCCACTGGTTTAAAAGATATAAGACGTTGAAGTTGGGTCAAAAATCAAGTGCGTCACTTTTCTTGGAACTGAGTGCAGTTACCCATTATTAAATTTTTATTAGGCTATAATGGAAAATCCGGAGCATTTTATCTGTATAATATCTGCAATTAAATGATAATTTATACAAGTGGTTTCGTTTACTGAATTAAATACTAATTAAGCAAAATAATTAAAGTAGTGTTTTTTTATAAACTGAACTAAAACTAATTTTTAGGAATATGGTCCCAAATGGCTGCTAACGAAGCAAAGAAATATGGTCAAATAAATTTGGTTTTTCCTAAACCTAACAAAACAGGGGAAATACCCGATGAAAAATCTTGGAACTTAAATCCCAATGCTTCATATTTTTATTACTGCGACAACGAAACTATTGAAGGTAGTAGGAGTAGTTATTATATGGTTAATGTAATTACTTAAAAAATTAAAACTAATATTACAATGCTCAGGCCCTTGAAACATTAAAAGTATAAAAATTAAAAAAATATATTTTTGCAAAGATACTACTTTCCCTTATGTGTATGTATTGGTCGTCCCATTTTCGATACCTATGCAGGGTTTCTCAGTTACTCTTGAAGATACAGGGATGTTGTTTTGAAATACAGGGCGAATTGAAATTTGCACCTTTCGTATTAATACAAGTTAATGAAAAAGTAAAAATGTATAAGAAACGTCTCAAATTTCAAATTGACATTTTTGAAACTAAAAATTTGCGGTCTGTACCATATCTCCTGTGTCATCCGTTATAGTTTAATCTAATCCCCGCAAAACCTTTACCTAGAATACTTTTGGTGCAAATTTGGAACGAATCGACGAAAGATCGTTCTCGAGTTATAGTGTTCGCAAATTTTCTTTACACACGTACATTCATATAGATAACATATTCTTTTAAATACTTTTTTGATGGGAACAAATTATTATTATTGCTATTATTAACATTTTATTTTTAGGTATTGAGTATCCTTTTATTCCAGACACAAAAGGTGTCCCATTGGTTGTTGATATGTCTTCAAACATATTGACGAAGGAAATTGATGTCTCTAAGGTAAAACTAATATTTAAAATATATGTTTCCGTTTATTTTAGGAGTTAATGTTATCCCCTGTCTTTAGTTCGGCGTTATTATAGCGGCTGTTCAAAAAAATCTAGGAACTGCAGGTCTTGGTATTATTATCATCAAAGAAGATTTGTTAGGCCATGCTATAGAAATGTGTCCATCGATTCTTAACTTCAAATTGGTGTCTGATTATGACTCCATACTGAATACACCACCAATATTTTCGTAAGTTATTATATTTATCCAGTACACAGTGACTAATTAAATTTAATCATAAAAAAAATAAAAAAACGTGCTTCAAAAATATGCGCTAAAAAGTGAAAAATAATATTTTATTTCATCTGGATAATTTTACTATTTAAAATCGGCGCCAAATTTATTCTTAATTACCTAATAACAAGAATATATTTATGTACTCAATGATTTGGAGTACGCCTTACTGTCTTTATTAGTTTGGCGTCGAAATCACAGAGTAAAACTGTCCAGATGAAATAAAATACTCTTTTTTCACTTTTTTAGTGCATTTTTTAAAGTTTTATTTTTACTGCCCCCGTAAAAAGGAAGTATTGTAATCTTGAAAAATCACTCTCCGAGATTTTTTCAGATCTTCACGTTTCAGGGTTCTTATATGACGAAAAACAGTTTTCTCAATTCCGTCGGTGTGTTTGTCTGTTCGCGGCGGAGCTAAAAAACTACTTACCCGTTTGACTTTAAATTATGGTCAAAAATTAAGGGTCATATGACCTGGTAATGGTTTGGTAAAAATCCGATATGGCGAAACAAAATGGCGACCTAGTGAAATGATGAAAATGTGAAAAATTATTAAATAATTACTCATCTAATGTATCTCAAATTTTCCAAAAATAGCAAGTAATATGTTGGAATCAACTGATAACATTTGGGTAAGAATCCAAGATGGCGGAACCAAATGGCGGCTTAATAAAATATTTAAAAATTCAGCCTGAAAATACTACTTCATGGATTGATTTCCTGTGCCATAACTAATTGTAGTATAGGGCTCAACTAGTAAAACAGTTTTACTAATTAAAAATGTTGGAACAAAATTGCGGCCAAATATAATTTTTGTAATAGTGAAAAAAATCACCTTCTCAGATTTTACATATCTTCACATTTTATCGTCTGTAGATGTCAAAAAAATGTTTTATCAATTCCATCGGTCTGTTAGTTCGCGACATAGTTTAAATAATACTTACCCGATTGACTTCTAATTTTGACCAAAAATTACCGGTCATATGGGGATGACCTAGTAATATTTTGGTAAAAATCCAGTATAGATCCTATATCCTACATGAAAGCATATTATCAGTCTTTACCTACTCCATTGGTCCGTATATATTTCCTAAATATTAAGTTTCTAAATGGTTTTTGTTAACAATCCTCTTATTATGTTACAGTTTTGTATTATTTGGGGTTAGGATCCAGTAAAAAAAATAATAGTCTATTTTTAAATAGTCGACGTTTCGCAACTTTATTGTTACATCCTCAAAACACATATATAGATTCTATATCCTGCAGGAACCCCATATAATCAGTCTTTAGCCTACTCTATTGGTCCACAGATATTTCCATGGTTAACGATCCTCTTGTTGTTATCTTAGAGTGGTGTATTATTTCGGGTTAGGAACCAGTAAAGAAACAAAAGACTTTTTTTAAATTATCGACGATTCGCAAATTTATTGTTGCATCCTCAGAATGGTGGTAACATACATACTTTTTTTTCATGACGTATTAGTGTCCGCATATACCGTTCAATGTAATATCGAGTAAATAGTTTAAAATGGCGTCATTTCCCAATTTTTAACATTTGTTCAATATGTTTGCTATGGGACCATTCGGTACCAAACTGAATATTCCCTAAATATTTTATTCTAATTGGTTAAACCATCGGGAAGTAATCGATGTATATTCGTAACAAAATACATGGGATCGAATTGATGAATATGAATGAACTTCCTCCTTTTTTGAAGTCGGCTAAAAATAATGAAAAGTCGTTCCGTAAATTCTTCGTATTCGAAATACGAGGTGTTCCAATGTTCAATGTTAATATTATATTGTTTCATGTTCTTAATACATCTTGTTTGGTTGTAGAGATTCTTAAATCAAATTTGGAAAACTAGCGGTAATAACACCGTAAGTAACATTTTTGAGTTTCCCGTTTCACGGATTTTGTCAGGTTTAAAAAGCAGGTAAAAGCAAGAATGTTTCAGGTTTCACACTATCCCAAATTTAAAACTAATTAAAAGATCTCATTAAATATGGAGAACCATAAAGAGCTACTTAAATTAGAAAATAGTGGACATTCACTAGCAGAAAGAGGGATAGCACAAAAGTATAAATTTTTACATCAATTTTGCCAAGAGCGAGAAGTTCTTGAATTTTTAATATCTAAATTATTTTTTAAAAATTAATTTTTTTCACTAAAAATATGCATTTTTCGAACGTTTTCCGCACTACATTAAAAACTGCTTTTGAATTGACTAACTTATTCATTATTTTGACTTTCTTAAGGACAACTTAAAAAGAGGCTCATTAATTAACTTTGTCAGATCCTCTTTAAATTAGAGTTAATCTCCTGAATTTTGTAATCAATAGCTTTACATTTCTTCTTTTATAGAAAATTAATAGGGGGAGTTATTTTGTTAAACTGAATTTTGTTAAAGCGGGTTTTTTATAGTAACAATTCTTGTTAGGTAATATTATACCTAAATATGTTTTTCTCTATCTTTAGTCTTTCATATAATACCGCGTAATCAGTATATATATATATATATATATATATATATATATATATATATATATATATATATATATATATATATATATATATATATATATATATATATAGTAAAGCTTAAACACAGAGTTCAAATTAATTAATGTTCAGAACCTGGTAAGTAATCTCCCTCATAAAAATAAGAAAAAATGTAATCTTAACTTGGGTGTATAAACACTTCGCTTCCGAAATATGAGATGTAATAATGTTAATATTTTTTAGTTTTTTTTTGGAAACACCTTGTATTGTTGTAGAGATAAACACCTTGTATTGTTGTAGAGATTTTTAAATCAAATTTTGTACTCACTATACCATGACTAATTTCAAAAAGCCATTAAATAAGTTTTATAGAAATCTCTAAGGTGTTATTTATTTACGGATTTTCACCATAACACTCAAATTAGCTATGCATTACTGAACCATTTTCTAAATAAAGTTTTTTTTTTTTGGTTTTTGGCCTTACATTCTAGTGTTTTAGCCACGGCATTTGTAGCGATTGTGTTTTTACAAAAGGAAAGTTTAGATAGGTATTTTTTTAATTAATTTAATTTTAATTTTTTAATTTAATAATAATGTAATTTTATAGCGATTAATATTTGGGATGGTAAAAGGACGTTTTACACAAGGAGACACGTTTCTCGCCCACGGGTCGATCAGGGTTTATATGCAAACATAGACAGGGTAGACCGGATAAATGTAAGGTTTAAACAAAGGATAAATTAGGTTTTGGATGAAAGGATATTAATCCCTAAAGGTTAATATTAGTTTTGCAAAAATTCAAATAAATATGCTTGAATACTTGTACATTTTCTGGCAACCAGAGAGGGGTACTAAATCCCATTTGAATTAGGTACTTTGACATTTCATATGTTAGTGGTTGGTATTGATTACAGTTAAACAAAAAGTGATTAGCGTCACCATATTGGTTACATACTGAGCAGTTGGGAGATTCATAAATTTCTATCCTGAAGAGGTGGGAAGGCAATCGCAAGTGATTTAATTTAAGGCGACTGATACATGAAATTATAGGTCGCGAAACTTGTGTTCTATGGTACCAATGACTCGATGGAATATTTTGATGGACTAGGGCATAATGTGTATTTTTATTCTGGATGCGTTGATACCAAATTTGTTTCCATTTGCTGAAAATGTCTTTCGTCAATTTTGAGAAAAATTCACTTAAAATCGTACTTGTGTCTATAATACTGTTGTCTGGGTCACAGGTTTTGGCTAAGTGGTCTGCAATATTATTTCCTCTAATATTTACATGGGATTTAACCCATACAAATTTGACATGTTTAGTAGTGTTAGCAAGAAGTTCTAAAATTTTTGCTATAAAACAGTTAACGGATATTTTCTTGCAAATCGAAAAATTAGCCAGTTTTTCTAGAACGGACTGAGAATCAGTACAAATAAGGATATTGTTGTAGGTTTGTTGGGTTAAGGCCCATTTAATAGCATAGAATATGGCCGCTGCTTTAGCGCAAAAAATAGAGTGTTCATTTTTTAATAATAGTGATTGTTGACCCTGTAATTTTGGAGCGTAATAGGCCCCTGAAGTTTGTTTTTCAGATTTTGATCCATCAGTAAAAATAACTAGGTAATTATTTTGGTATTTACTTAGAAGTTCATTAAACTTTTGGTTACATAGATATGCACCATCAGGATAGTTAGGGATATGAATGTCTAGGTTAACAAATATTGTATTATATTCCATTTCATATAATGTCTTCGGTTTAGAGGGCAGAATTAAGATAACCCATGTTATTGCACTCTTCATAGGCAATTGCCAAGGCTGGTGAGTTTTTTCTTTGCCAGTAAGGACTCGTCATATTTTTAATAAATAGACAATATATTTTAGAAAGAATTGGACTTTCTTTTATTTGAAGTTTAAATATAAATTTGGCTGCTAAAAACTCCCTCCTTAGAAACAAAGGAGGTTCTAAGGCCTCCACCAAAACTGCATAATTGGGGGACGATGACATAACCCCTAAGCATATTTTTATAGCTTTGTATTGAATTCTGTCTATTTTTAACAAATGAGATTTACATGCTGCGCTATAAAAAATGCTACCATTATCTAGAATTGATCTTATGAAGGCTCGGTAGAAAAGTAAAGCTAGTTCTTGGTTTGCTCCCCAGTGATATCGGCAAATTTGTCTTAAAAGGTTAAGACCCTTTTCTGTCCTTGTTTTTATATGTTCAATATGCTCTCTCCATAATATTTTGTAATCCATAACAACACCCAAATAACTATAACTATTACACACCGGAAAAATCATTTTGCTTAGAACAATATTGTTTGGTTTTGGTATTCTTTTTCTAGTAAAAAAAAACTACAGCAGATTTAGAATTTGAAATTGTAAAATTATTTGTAAAACACCAATCTTGCAAGCAGTAAGAAATATGCTTTAATCTATTTACACTAGTTTGATAGTCCTTATAGCTTCCATATATCACAAAATCGTCTGCAAACTGTAATCCAGTAATATCATTACTCCATAATGAGTGAAAATCCCAAGTGTAGAGATTGAAGATTAATAGACTTAACACAGATCCTTGAGGAATACCTTGAGAAGTGTATCTTGAACCAATAATCCGGGTGCCATTTTTAATATAAATTTGTCTATTATCATAAAGATTTAAAATAGTATGTATAACCTGTTCTGGTATATTTAGCTATTTCATTTTTTCGCAAAGAATCTTTAAAATTACTTTTTCATATGCTGATTTGACGTCAATAAAGATTGCACCTGCGCACTTATTTTCTGTGAGTCTCAACTGAATGTCAGTAGTCAAGTGGGCTATAGCGTCATTTGTACCCATACTTGGTTTAAAACCATATTGATTTGAAGGAAGAATTTTTGTTTTTATTAGCCAATATTCTAATTTGAATTTAATTAATCTTTCAAAGGTTTTTGTTATACAAGACATAAGGGTAATAGGTCTGAATGAGTCTTGACAAAGGAAATCTTTACCTGGCTTATGGATTAATATAATTAAGCCATTTTTTATAGAGTCAGGGATATATGACATATTCCACATGTCATTAAAGATATTCAGTAGAAACTGTTTTCCAAAGAGACCAATATTTTGCAACATAGGGTAACGTATATTGTCAAGTCCAGGGGCCGTATTTTTCCGTCTTTTAATGGCTCTTTCTAACTCTGATAATGTAAATGGTTTTGTGAGAAAATGGTTTTTTGCTAGATTATTAGGGGGCGGCGAAAGATTATTATATGCAGCGGGAGGTGACAATTTATTTAAAAAGTTCTCGACGATATTCTCCGGGGTCTCTTTATATTTTGAATTAGAATGACGTAATCGTTTAATCATTTTCCATATTTGACTAATTGGTGTATCTTTATTAATTTTATTAGAATAAGTTTTCTAGAGGTTTAGAGCTTTTTGTTTGAACAAACGCTTAGCTAGACTAGCAGTTTTTTTATACTCTATAAAATTTTCTATATTTGATTTGTCTTGATAGGCCTTAAGTGCTCTTTTTCTTTGGTTTATCATATTATTACATTCGTCATCCCACCCCAAAGGTTTTTCTTTGTTGTTTGGAATAAAGGGGTGATTTTGTTTTATAGAGATAATAGCGCTGTCGTTTAAAGGAAAAAAAGTAGTCGGTCATCCACAGAGGCAGTGTGAGGGTAATCAATAATTGTGTTATCCAAATTTGTTGCAAATAATTCCCAATTCGCTGTGGATAATCTCCATTTTCTGCTTGGGTAAATAATTTGACTATTGTTAACTGGTGAAAAAGTTAAATCAATTAAAATGGGAAAATGGTCTGAACCCAAGGTGTCAACAAAAGTTGACCAACATATATAAGGCCCTATGCTGCTTGAAACCAAGGTTATATCTATACATGATTTATTATTATTTGGATTAGAAATCCGAATGGGTTCAGCATTATTAAGGGCGACCAAATCGCAAGAATTTAGAGCCTCTACAATAGACTCACCCTCAGGATTCGAGACCCTGGAGCCCCACAATCCATGATGAGCATTAAAATCCCCACAGACCAAGAGATCTAGAAACATGGAAAAAATTTTAATCCACTCTCGAACCGTAACCCTAACGGTTGGGGGGTCTGTAAAAAGATATGAAGTGATACCATCTGTTATCTAAAAAAAACTTTTACTCCGCAAATTTCTAATTTGGGATTATTAATCTGTAGATTAAGCTTCTGACATGTTAAGTGTGTAGCTAAAAAAATGGCTACTCCGCCCTTTCCATCCACTCTATCTTGTCGGATAGAACTATAACCTGATATATTGAAATTAGTATTTTTCTTAAACCATGTTTTTGAAACAAGAGCTATATCAATTTTATTTTGGTAAAGAAAGTGTTGAAAACTATTTTTATTTGAGAGGAGGGACCTAGCATTCCATTGTACCACCTTTAGCATTGTGTTGAATTAAGTTGTTTAAAAGTATCTGAAAATTTGTTAATTAGGCTTGAAATTTTATTTTTTATATCGCTTTCTATTTCTGATATATTAAGAATAGAATTATTATGTATTACTGAGTTAACAAGTTCTTGAGTTAAAAATGAGACTTTTTCAATGAGTATGTCTTTATATAAAACAAATTCTTCCCTATAAGGATTTGGTAAAATTGAAGAAGTACTAGGAGTAGAGATATTTTTAAACTTAGAGTTACTATCAGAATTTTCCATCTTACGTTTTTTTGTAGATTCCTCAGTAGCCTTCGGTACAGGTTGACTTGTCATAGAATGTCTATGAGCAATTTTAGGCTTGTGTATAAAATGTTTGTTATGTACAGATTACAACCTATTTTGGACAAGTACGTTAGCGAAGTTTGGCGTATTTTTGATTTTATTAGCTTCTGCGAAAGTGAGGTCATATTTAGCCAGTTTCTTTAATATTTTTTTGTTTCTGGTACTCATTACATTCTTTTGACTTCGCCCCGTGTTTGCTAGACTGACAAAATATGCATTTCGTTAAACAATTGGTATTATCATCATGAGTTTCACCGCAATTTTCACATCTTTGTTTTCCGTTACAGTTTTGTTGGACATGTCCAAATCTAAGGCATTTCAAGCATTGAATTACAGGGTAAACATAAGGTTCGACCTCAAATTCGACCATATTTATATGAATTAGTTTCAGAAGATTATTGCCTAAAAAGGTAATATCTATCATTTGCCTCGGAACATATTTTTGCTTACCGTCAGGTTCTGTGATTTTGCGAAATTTGCGTTTTACTGATAACACATTGAGGTATTCTAATTTTAGTTCTTCTAAAATATAATTTTCATCAAAAAAAGTATCGACACCCTTTACAATACCACGTTTTTCTACATAAAATTTAGTTATGTAGGCTACTAAATAATTTTTTATGATGCATTCATCCGAAATTAAACTGTTTGCAGCGTTATAATGGGTAAGTGAAACTTTAATTTTGTTTCGGCCTAACGGGGTGATTTTATCTGTATATTTTTTAATTAAGGGGTTTTGTTTTAAAAAATGTCCTACTTTAATTGCATGCAATTTTCCGATATTACGATCTTTCGATTCAATAAAAACCTGATAAGGGTATTTATCTGATAATCGATATTTTGTATTTAAGTCATAACGTTTTTCGTTAGATATACTACTATTTGGGATATCTATATTGTCATGTTGGGTAGCCTGACTTTCCGATATAATATTTGTATTTAAATTTTTTTCAAATGATTTGTTTGCAAAAGCATTAATTAAATTTTTGAGGGGGTCTTTTTTGGGGTTGTTTAATTGGCTTGTTTGTCTACAAGATTTATTACTTTCTTGAGGTAAATTTAATTCTGAGGCCTGAGAGTTATTTATTGGAACAAACTCACCCAGGTTTGTTGTATCTATCTCAACCTCCTCCTGACCTGATGCCGGGTCAGGGGGATTTTTTTATTATAGTTATCCAAATCCATTGAACTCATATAAATCTAACTATATTCACTATATGCAAAACAAGGTATAAGATTCTATATAGCACAAATCGAACTCGAAATTGTTGCAAAAAATTGTTTTCACGGACCGTAATTGAAAAACGACCGATACCATGTACGGTTGACCGGAGACTGTAAATAAAGTCTATATGGTGCGAAATATCGAAAAAAAAAAGATTAGAATAAGGATTTTGTTTTTTTGTAGAAATGGCCACTGCCGTTGTAGGAAAAAGTTAGAGAGAAGTTAAAAAAGTTGCAATCCGAAAAAAATAATATCCTGATTTTTCAAAAATTATTTAGTTGTCATAGTATAATACCAAATTTGATTTAGAAAGGTTAATATATTGTCTATATCTCCGAAACGATGAGTTTGTGGAGCTTTTTTATGCGTTGTTTTTTCCTGTATAGGATGGCCCTACACAGAAAAATATTTTTAAATATGCAGGAAGGTCCAAAAATTTGCGGGGGTACACTTTTTGCATTAAAACCCCGTATATTTCGAAATAAATCAGCAACTATTTTTTTATATTTTATCATATATTTTAATATTTTAGTAGATTACTGTCCTCCTAATACTAATTATCATGTCTCGCAGTTAATGTTTTGAACATATTTTTTTCTAACCTAAAAAGCTTTAGAAAATGTGAAAAAGTACGATATCATCTTGAAAACTATGTTATTAATGATTTAACCGCCATTTAAACTTTTCACTATCTTTTACCGTTCCTGGGATACCAATTTTGAGCATTCAATACGTACCACCTTGTATATATGAAAGAAATTAACGGCCATTCGGACAAAATATTCTGATTATGGTAACTTATTCAAGTATACTTAGGGTCCAAAAATCATGGACCATTATACTGACAACCCTTTAAGCGCTTTCCATCACCTCTACCGGCATAATTAACGACATTTTGCCCTATATGGGGCTCATCAAGCGAATGCAGCCGTGTGGTAGAGACGATGGAAAACACTCAACGGTATGTTGAATGAAAACGATGAAAACATTAGGCAGTGAGATATTGAACCCATAGAGTATAAGTTGCCATCTATGGGAACAAATGCGAGCTTTGTTGTTTATACCTCTTTAGTAATGTTTAAAAACATTATACTGATAATACGCGCCAAAGGATTTCATTGTTTTTGTGTAAGCCGTGCGATACCAATTATTTTATTGGCGAAAAGACGGCCCCCAAAGGTATGAAATTTATGATACGGACTTTTTAGGCCAAAGTGTTAATAAAAAACAATAACGTCGGTAGATAGATAAATAAAAGCTTAAAGGCTTGTCAGTATAATGGTCCATGATTTTTAGACCCTATACTTGGTTAAGCTTACCACAGGAAGAATATTTTGTCTGAATGGCCGTTCTTATTCTATGTACCTACGGACGTTATAATTTGGTTTTACTAAAACACAATCACTCCGCCTATGGTAAATATTTGCAAGAAACTAAAAAACCTACTCGAGATTCGAAAGTACTCTATTCAAAAATGCTAAACAAAAGTAAAAATATATATTACATAATTCAGGTGGTTAACCCCAATTTAAGAAAATAAAAAAAAACATGATAGGATCTAACAAAGTAAATTAGTGAGCTCTTAAGTTGTCCTTACGAAAGCCTAAACAATTAAAAAATCTTTTTAAAAAGAGTATTTAATGCTGAAAAAATGTATATTTTTTGGAAATAAAATTATTTCTCAAACAATAATTGAGATACCAAAATTTTTTAAAATTAGAAATTTCCTAATAACCCATTAAGCAGATTATATATTATATATAGACAGATATAATTTTATATCAGATTTTGCAAATTCTTGCTCTTGACAAAGTTCGTGTACAAAATGCTACTTTTGTTCTACCACTCGTATATACCAGAACAAAGCAATTTTTAAAACACAGACCCCTCAAAAAGTTTAACAAAACATGCGTTTGATCAATGTTTATTTTAGAGCACTAAAAGATTTTTTTATTTTGGGAAAAATTTCTCTATTTTAGCGTCTATCTATTTGGTAAAGTTTTAAAGTGGGTGAAAAGACATGGAGGTGTGAGCGCAATGGAAGAGCTGTCAAAAAAAAAGAGTAAATTATTATATGACGCTATTGAACATTCTAACAATTTCTACCAAAATAATATACCGTTCCAAAATCGAAGTAGGATCAACATCCCTTTTCGTATCAAAGAAGGAAACGAGGAGTTGGAATCCAAGTTTTTGAAAATTGCTGAAGAAAAGAGAATGTTTCAACTGAAGGGACATAAACTGGTTGGTGGTATTAGAGTTTCATTATATAATGCTACTCCTTATGATCATGTAGTTTTGTTAGTTAATTTTATGAACGAATTTCGGAAAGAAAACAGCTAATGTGCAAGCGTTATGTTTTATTGGATGCAGGAGTTATGACATAATTTATTAACCAATAAATAATTAACATATTTTTTAAGGGGTTTTTATTTGTTATTTTCAGCATCACAAAAATTCTTATGTTAGCACTCATTCCAAAGTATTGAACAGTCATTGAAGTAGTTTAGTCTCTATCAGTTTCTTGTAATACCTTGCGGATGCTTTCAGTGTCCTCGGCCGCTTAGGATCAAAGAAGTTAACCTTCGCTAGACCAAATTTTACCCTAAAATAATAACAATATTCGTAGGTACGACATAACTCAAGATGGGATAATAAAAGTTATTTAGTCAAAGGAGGGTGACCAGGTAGCCCGTTAATGTTGGGAAGCAACCTTATCTCAAAAAGTATGCGAAATAGACCGAAAAGTTGGATACACAAGTTAATTGAGATAACTAGAGCGTTTAACCTATTTTATTTTCATTTATACAGGGTACGTCGTTTTATGTGGGTAGATACCAACTTCCTTATTTTAAATGAAATACCCTGCATATTTTTATGGATTTAAATAGCGCTTTCCACGACTCCTTTAACCATATACAATTTGATGGGATTGTGATACAACTTTTCGCATTTATTGACATTTTTCATCATTTTTTGGTACATTTTTAGACCGGTATATTTAAAGTATTTTGATATTTTATCAAACTCTGCCTAAGCAATAAAAAGACAAATTTAGTGTTTATTTACTTCCAAATACCCAACTCTCAAAAGAAAAAAAATGACACAGTTGTGCCAAATTTTGCTTATAGTGATTTTTCTCAATAATATCAAATGCATACCTATATTATGTTAGATCTAAGTAGAGAACTAAATGAAAAATTTAACGAAATATAACAATTTGGGTCTTCGACGCACCATTTCGGACATATAGAGGATTATCTTCAGTACATAAGTGTACTGTAATGTATATATGATTTACGCAGTTGTTTGTTTTGCTCACAGAAGTATCTTTGCGGACTGGATCTATAAGAGTACTTCATAATCCATCCTATTATCTGTATTGTGTTTTCATATAGGTTGCTTTTTCTTTAATTTTGACAGGGAGCACAATTTTGCTTTAAAATTAACTCAATGAATAATCAACTTTTTGAATGCACATTGCAGAGAATAGGTAGGAAAAAATGGTAATTCCGCCTGGAAAAAATATTTTATGACTATGGATAATAATATTTTGTTGGCAATGTTGGAAATTTCGATTAGAGGTAAAAAAAGTATTTACTGAAGATAATCGTCTATAGGTCCGAAACGGTTCCTCGCAGACCCATGTTTATACATATCGTAAAACTCGTCGTTAAATTCTGTTTATAGATCTATCATAATATACAGGGGGTTCATTTGAAATTGTTGAGAAATTATACAACACTGTCATTTTTTTACTTTGAGAGATCGGTACTAGGCAGTAAATAAAACAAACACTTATTTTTTTTATGGCTCAGTCAGAGTTTCAAAACCTACCAAAATACTTTCTATATACCGGTCTAAAATTGTAATAAAATAATGAAGATAAATGTCAATAAATCCGAAACATTGCATCATAGACCAATTAAGTTATATATGGTTGGAAGCGTCATGATTAGCGCTATTTGAGTCCGTATCAATATACGTGATTGAATTTAAAATAAAAAAGTTGGTACCTGATAACGAAAAATGAAGTACCCTGTATATATGAAAATAAAATAAATTAAACCCTCGAATTACCTTAATTTACCTTCGTATACGACTTTTCGCTCCACCTCGTATACTTTCTGCGAATAGTTGGGGGCCAAGAAAAACGGGCTACACTGTACAGGGTGTCCCATTTTCTGCAAATTTGCGTTGTATCTCCTTTATTTTTAAAGATCGCCACAGTACATGAAATTGGTCCGCAGAAAATCACTATTTCATTTTTGAGAGGGCACAACAAGGACGCTTTGGGGTTGGGGTCTCGTGTTTCATATTTGGAAAACGAATAGTCTACACAATTTTTGATGTGGGTCTTCACTTGAGGAAGTTATTTTACAATTGATAGAAAATGTTCCATTTGCACCCAAGCTACAACTCTGCGCTTTTAAGGGCAATTTTAGACGATAACTTTCCTTAAAGATGGATTGCTACCCATGGACCTTTAAGATGGCCCCCTCGATCTCCGGATCTTTCGATTTTAGATTTTTTATAATGGGGTTTCATGCAAAAAGTATATACACACACGATATCAGTCCGTAGCAGAGCTTCGGGCGGCAGTCGATATATCTTTCCGAAATTTGCAAAAAGGGCCTATGATTCTTTTGAAAGCATTAGAAAAACAACGAAAATTGTGCCAATTTTGCATATGGGAAAATGACCGGCGTTTTGAAAATCACGTTTGAAAACTCTTTGCTTTTGGAAAATTTTGTTTCTCTTTAGTTTTTCCCGGTTTAAATTTTTGTTTTTGTTTTGAGCAAAATTAAATAATTTTTTATTTATAAGTTAAAATACTGTAATAAATAATTAAGAAAGAATTAAAAAAGATCTTTTGAATTAAGTTTAAAAGTATTGCATCTTTAGTATAATAATTACTTACATGAATTTTGATTTTAATACATTTTAGCCATAGCCTACTAATTACTAATCGGACACAAAAGAAAATTTTAGAAAATCTCGAATTTTGAGCTTGTTTCTCAAAACAACAACATACATGTATATATTTTTGGAAAGCCCGCATTATTTTTAATATATATAAAGAATAATAAACAGGATGTCCCATTTAAAAAATAGGGTCTGCTAACATTTTAACCTGACCTCGTAGACTTATTCTAATTAAACTCTACGAAAAGAGTGATATAAGGAACAGTTTTTGCCTTTTCGATAAGTTGTCAGATAGCTGGGATACGATGGATGCTATGGGTGCTATGGCTATGAAAAACGCAATCTTCTATCTTTTGAAATAAGGGAGATACCCTGTAAAAATGCGGAAAATGGGATACTTTGTACACTCGTTTCTATAAAAATGGAACAGATTTAGGCAATTCAGTTCAGCGTTCGTTAATATATAATATCTGAAAAGTTAAGCGGTTTCAAGTGCGAGGACCCTCTTGTAAAACTTAAAGCTTACCGATAATGTAAACAACTTACTTTAATGCATAGTTAAATTCATAGGTATCGATTAGGGAATAGACTGAGTGGGATTCAATGTTGACCTTATCTTCGTGTATTAACTTCAAAATTTCTTGAATACATACCTAAAAGTCATGAAGGGAAAACAATAAAAATGTTTTACTTGCTTTGATTTTTCTTCTATTGTTACTTAGTAAAAAAGCCGTTATGCCTCTGCCATAACGAATATTTCCTTGTGACAAAAGTGAATCATAACCTAACATACCATATATTTTGCGCCCCACCTACATGGTTTATTTCTGAAAATAGAAAATAAAAATTTTAAATGTAAGGTTTTTCCTGAACATCCAGAATTTAGTTTCTAATCAAACGAATGAGTATAGCAAATACCAACTTATGTTAAGAGAACACCCTGTATGTTATACGTCCTTCAAATGGCTCTGTTGTTGCTGATTACAAATATACCAGATTTAATACTTTTATCTAGAATGACACCCGAGAAATTTGACAAAAACCTTACCATAAGAGCCAATGTGTTTGACAGAGTTCTTCTACATAGTGAAGTCAATTGCTTCTTATGGTCGGCGTTTTCTAAAAGTTCTCGGGTGTCTTTAATGATAAAGGTATCAAACCTGTCCATTTGTTAATTCTGATAAAGATTTCTGGCGATTCAGGAAAAACCCTACGAGTTTTGTATTTTTCTATTATCAAAAATAAACCCTGTAGGTGGGACGCAAAATATACGGAAACACCCGGTAATTTTGGTGTTTTTTCTTTTCATTATACATTTCTTGACCAAAAATAATTTATTACATTGTTAGGTTTAAATACCGTTATGTTAATACAATTGTGATATATTTTGATATTTTAGTTAACGGGAGTTTTAATTTTTTAAAGTTATTATTAAAAGTGTTATAGGGTGTTCTATTTAAAAAAAAAGTGATACTTACTGCTAAACCGAAGATGCGTCCAAAATAAATTATCTTTTTGACTTACTTTTATAGAATTAATCCTATAATCATCGTTTAGTGAATCATTAAAAGCACCATATCCATGTTCTGCTATTGAGATTGGTGGTTGTTCATAATTATCCCACACATATTTTATTGCCTTTCTAAAACTCTCAGCTGTAGTCTAAAATTGGAAAAAAAAATTAAACACTGTAAAAGCAGAAACAATAAAAATTGATTAAAAATGCAAAGTTTCCAATTTTTTTAATTTTAAAGAACCCTAATGGAGTGTTCCCTATGAAACTTGATATTGTTTTTAATGTGCTTATCTCAATAAAAACAATTATTTTATTCGTTGGTAAACTGGTACAAAACTAATTATATTCCTCGGTGTTACTATATGTAGGAAATAATAAAATAACCAAATTAAGAAAAGACAAACATTTTTACTATATAAAGTGGCTATAAAAAGCAAAAGCCGAATCGAGATCAACAAAAAGACCAAAGGAAATATGAAAGATATTACTAAAACGCACGATAGAACCAAATAGGCAATTTTAGGCCTTAGAATTACCTAATGCGTTCTCCTGTTTCTTGTGAACACACGTAATTTTTTAAGCATTTTTCCATTAAAACAAAAACATGTAATGCCAAAAAGATCTTTAATAGAAGTTTTATGCAAAACATTACCTTCTAATTATAAAGAAGTGTTAACAAAATCTTCTAGAGGATAGGTCACATAACAGCATATAGTCACATCAGTATTTTGACCAAGTGCATAAGCATTTCATCATCACAAAACTGCAAAATTACCGCGAAATATTGAATTAGGCTTCAACATAATAACGAGGAAAACCTTTCTTTAAGACAATCTTTTATCTTTAAACATTTAATCATCTGTACCTCCCTGTAAAACACTAAAAAAGTTAATAAGCTTTAGCTTCCACTGATTATACACGATGTAAACTTTTAAAATTTATAATTCAAGGCGGTTAAGACTTTTTCTGTAAACTTTTTGTTTAAAACTTTATTATTTTCCAAATATTAGGTAACTGCCAGTGGCGTGCATACAATACAGGATGTCCGGAAATTGCGCCCCCAAATTTCAGAGCGTTATTCTACATAAAAAAATATGAAAAAAGTTCATATGTGCTAGGACTCACTGAAGATGTCGCCCAAAACGTGCTTTTTATTTTATTATTTTGGAACTGCTTTTGTACCAGTTGTGAATTTTGGTACAGCTATAGTCACTAATGAAAGCTATTTTTAGCAGCTTGCAAATTTTAAATTTCTTAACTAGGCAGGGGGGTGTGCTGTTTTTAGTTAGTCATAATTTGGTCATAAAAGGTGCTCTTGGTGAATGGTAGAAAAGTTAACGGTTTCCGAGAAAAATCATTCCAATATTTTTAGGTCGATCGAAATAACTCATTTAGAAGAGAAAAGAAAAGAAAATGTTACCTGAATTTTTATAAGTACCAATGGTAAAGTGGCTTACAACGAACGTAAACGAAATAAGTGCAACCTCGGGATGGGGGAGGGTTCACGTAGGGGGTCGAAAATGAGGGCAAATAGAATTTATGGAATTCTGTTCAGCTGTTGCAGGTCGTGCAAAAGTGTACAAGTTTTATACTGACCAGTTTTTAACATAACCTCAAAATTTCCAAAAAAAAAAAAAAAAAAAAAATCCTTTGATTTTTTTAGTTTTCACAAAACTAACTCAATTTTAACGGAACTTTTGCTTTAAAGACTGTCGTATTTTTCTTAATAGTATACACCATGGGATTTGTCCATAGAAGTATGCAACAAATGGGAAACTCTTTGGTAACTTATTTCTCAGAAAAATTTGATCTTAATAAAAGTTGGGACATGAAGAAAAATTTTTTAGAGTATTAAATTTTAGGTCAAATGTACAGCGTGTTCAAAAAGAATAAAAAAAAAACTTCTAATACATAAAAATTTCAATTTAAAGAAATAAAATTTTGTGACAGCGGCTTTATAAAGCCCACAAAAAATCTTAAGTAAAAGTTAAGTGAATTTTTTCATATCATACGGAGATATTTGGATTGAAAATTGCAAAGCGTATTTTTTTCAGTATTTGACTTTGAACAAAATTGTTTTGGACCGGGAGAAATGAATATCTCACAAAATACTTAGGAAATAAAATTATTGTTATTAATTGCAAAAAAAAACTGCAAACATTTGTTGGATATTTCAAAAATATAATAACCACGAACAAAATTTGACATTCTTAAGGATCTACCTAAAACAAATAAAATTAAGAACAAGCACAAACGTTAGGTTTTAAGGCAATTTAGCTACAATAAAAGTTAACGAAATTACAGCAAATGTTGAAAATGACTACCATTTATAGCTACACGTCCAGCTAAACGATTTCCCATCGATAATCGTACACGTTCAAGTATTCCAGGTTTGTTACGAATTCTTGACACTGCTCCAGCACCCGTTGTTCAAGATGTGTTGCATTTTCAATTGGCACGGAATAAACCAACTCTTAAATATCCCTAAAGAAAATAGTCTAACGGATTTAAGGCTGGAGAACGGGGCGGCCAAGCAATCAGTCCACCCCGTCCTATCCATCGTTCACCATAAAGTTGATTCAAATATGGTTGCACTTGAATTCTGAAATGGGTTGGGGCCCCATCCTGCATAAACCAATGTTGTAATCTAAGTTCGTAGGCACATCATCAAGTAACTCATTTAGAGATTACGGCAAAACATACGGTCCTATAATTATGTTTCTTAAATCCCCGCGCAAACATTAATAGAAAATCTATCTTGAAATTTACCTTCAAAATAGGCGTGGGGATTTTCCTCTGCCCTGACAGGGTTATTATGGAAGTTTATTATACCTTCACGTGTAAAACCTGCTTCGTCGGTGAAAAAAACTTTTTCAAGGAAATAGGCATTTTGTCGGCATTTCATTCACATCCATTCTCAAAACTCCAATCTCAGTTGTAAATCCTGGGGCTTTGGCGCTTGCACACGTTTTAAGTGGTATGGTCGAAGAAGCTATTCTTTTAAAATTTCCCAAACACTACTTTTGAAAACACGCTGTCTTAAAGCTAGTTTTCTAGTATTGATTCCCGGATTACCCGCAACCTCCTTTAAAACCCGTTCTTTGCTTCTACAGTACGAGTACTTCCACAATCTGGTCTTCGTGGTGAAAAGGTATCATTTTCACTAAGCCGTTGATGTAAACTGCTGAATATTTGTTTATCGGGCTTATAAAGCTGACGATTTGGAAATGCTTGTTGATATAGTCATGAAGTGCATATCTGCCATTTAGGAAAATGTGTATTCTGGAATTTTTGAAAACTAACAAAACTGATTTTTGTAAGTAAATTTTCAAAATAAACTGTCAAAGAAATTACGAAGTTGACATTTGCTTAATATTTGATTTGAAAGAGTACGATCATCGATGCGAAAGAGTTTAGTCGGATATTTTTCTATGAATGGTAGTCATGTTCAACATTTGCTGTAATTTTATTAGCTTTTATTGTAGCCAAATGAATGCCTGAAATCTAACGTTTCCGTTTTGTTTTTAATTTTATTAACCGACGGTTATCAGTATATTTTTTTTATCTTTGTACATCGATTACTCCGCGATGGTTTACCAATTTAGCTGAAATTATATTTTTCTTCATGCCCCAACTTTTATTAAGATCAAATTTTTCTGACATAAAAGTTATCAAAAAGTTTGCCATTTGTTGCATACTTCTATGGACAAATCCTATATTGCAGTGGCGGCTATTCAGGTGAAGTAGGTGAAGTGTTACTTCACCAGGAAAAATAAACGAACAAAGATTTAACTATATTTATTATATATCTCTTAAAATTTAAGTTTTTACATTCATTTATTCACCTAATTGGCAAGAAATAAACTATACATCTCGAATAAATATTTTACTTGACCGTTGGCGACATGTCTTTTTAAAACTTTCAATCGAACTCTATTATAACAACTATAACAGCGGCGCAAACCGCTTCGACTTTGCTGGAGGTGCTATGTTTAGTTTACGATTTTCGTACTACGTTGCCATGAAAACGCGTTCGCGATGACGTCGAGCTCTCGGTGAATTGCTAACGCAGTACACTACACCCACGTGTCAGTTTGGGGTGGTTGTTTTACTTTTATTTTCGCGGATTTCGCTGCAATCGATTAGTTCCTTTGCAGTTTACTTGACTGTTTTGTGTTATATTTATTTATGGTGTTGTTACAACTTTATTTGGTGTCGAGTTTATTAATTTACATTATTGATGAATCCGATCACGGATGTGGTTTACATTTTGTTGGAAACTCCATTCAATCGATGGAAGGAACAAGATCAGAGTTTTAATCATCATCCTAGTTTTCGGCGTACATATGATTTTGTAGTAGTCAAATATTACAAAAATTGTTTTGCTGGCCTAGTTTCCAATAAATATTCAGTGTGGAATAAGGAACGATTTGCAGGTATGTTAAATATATGAAAGCCTTTACGTAAACATGAAGACTCAGCGGAGCATTTAAAATGCGAATTAATGCCAAAAACATTTGTAAAAAATCAAAGCACTATAGCTGACAATTTAAAAGAAAATGCTAAACTATATAAAATAGATTTTAACAAAAACGACCGATTAAATAGACTATTTACGTGCATGGTAATTGACGCAGTTTTGTGAGAGCAGCGAGTGAATAAAAAGGGGGAATTGTAAAAAGCTTTAAGGTTTATTAATATCGAGAAGTTCCCAAGAAATAAAAGATCATCAGAAAAAAATTAAAAATGTTTTTACTGGTGACTCGAAAACTATTCAAAACGAAATAATTGAATGCATGTCTGATCATTTAAATGGTCATATAAAAAATGAAATAATGAATACACAGTTTTTTCTGTGCAAATGGACTGATATTACGCAAACCTCCCAGTGCCCCATAATTTTTAGATACGTTAATTCAGAAGGTTCAGAGTCGAGAGATTCTTAGGATTTTATAATGTCAGCTCCGTTTGAACATCGGAGAATTTATATTTTCTATTGGATCAAATTTTGTATCAATTTGACTATAAACATAAATTAATAGGGCAATGTTACGATAGCGCAAGTGTGATGTCAAAAAAAAAAAAGAAAAAGCATCACAGGCGGTATTTGTCAATTGTCTTGCGCATCTTCTTAAATGTATAATGCAGCAAAGTTTAAAAATATTTCTAAATGTCGATTTTTTTGCAAGTCTTAGTGGTATTCCCTCATTTTTTCATCACTCTGCCAAACGAACGTATGCTCTTACATCTGCATCTACGAGGCATATACCAACAATTACAGAAACTCGTTGGTCTTCAAATTCGAAGTTAGTAAATGTGATTGTTCAAGACTGGAATAAATTAAAAGACGTCTTTAAATTTATTACAAACTGTGACAAATCTGATGAAAAATCAATCCGGCTTGCGAAAGGATTTTTAGGTGAGATGAACGATTTTGAATTCACGTTTCTAGCATTAGTGTTTAATGACATTTTTTCAAACACGGACATACTATTTGCGTTCTTCAAAAAAAAATCGCTTGACATTCATTTTTGCATATCCAATATAAAACGCTGTCGTGAGGCGCTCTGTAGAAAAAGAAATGAACATTTTTTTAATACCATATTTGATAAAGCAAATTCTATTACAGAAATAAATCATTATAAACGTGAGCTTGCTAAGCTTTCACCTGAAGAAATTAGGGCTAAGTATAGAACCCTTTTTTATGAAATATTGGATCATATTTTAATGGAAATGACACTAAGCTTTCAAGAATGTGAAAAACTTACATTTTTATGTTGGCAGATTCTGCTAAATTTTCCGAATGTAGTTTAAATTTTCCCACTGGCCCTTTTGAAAATTTGTCACAGTTATTTGGCGAAATATTTTCAAAAAGTCAACGACTTAAAATTGAGGTTGGTCTTAGTTTTGCCAATGACACTAATTGGAATATATTGCTGCAAGAGCAAGTGAAAAAAATTAATGAAAATAAAGATATTTTAACCAAATCATATAAAGTGTTTTCCCTTATTTTGACAATACCGTCGACAAGTGCTTCAGTGGAAAGAAGTTTTTCTTGCCTCAAACGTGTAAAAACTTATTTAAGAAATACAATATCTCAAGAAAGACTTACTTCTCTAGGCAATATTTCAATCCAAAAGGAATTTCTGGAGGAGATTAGGGCAACTCATCCATTTTATGAGGATGTTATAAATAAATTTGGTGATATGAAGGATCGGAGAATTGATTTAGTATACAAAGTTTAGGTAAGTCGTAAAAAGATATTGTACCCCTTCCACATATAAAAAAAAATTTGGAAAAAAATGATTGCGATATTTTCTTGCTTCATTTGCACTTCACTTCAGAGAAAAATACCGGGAATACCACTAAGACTTGCAAAAAAAATTCAGCATTTAGAAATATTTTTAGATTTTGCTGCATCATAACGTTAAGACGATGCGCAAGACAATGGACCAATACAGCGTGCGGCGCTTTTTCTTTTTATTTTTGCCATTTAGATGGCCAGACATCACACTTGCGCCATCGTAGCATTGCCCTATTAGTTTATGTTTATAGTCAAATTGATCCAATAGAAAATATAAATTCTCCAACGTTCTATCGGAGCTGACCTTATAAAATCCTAAGAATCTCTCGACTACTGAACCTTCTGAATTAACGCATCTTAAAATTATGGAGCACTGGGAGGTTTGCGTAATATCAGTTGTGTCATCCACTTGCACAGAAAAAAACTGTGTGTTCATTATTTCATTTTTTACATTATCATTTAAATAATCAGAAATGCATTCAATTAATAAATTAATTATTTCGTTTTGAATAGTTTTCCAGTCACCAGTAAAAATATTTTTAATTTTTTTGTGATGATCTTTTAGTTCTTGGGAACTAAGAAAAGACTAACTCTTGTTTTGCAAGGTACAAAACTGCGTCAATTACCAAGCACGTAAATAGTCTATTTAATCGGTCGTTTTCGTTAAAATCTATTTTATATAGTTTAGCATTTTCTTTTAAATTGTCAGCTATAGTGCTTTGATTTTTTACAAATGTTTTTAGCATTAATTCGCATTTTAAATGATCCGCCGAGTCTTCATGTTTATGTAAAGGCCTTCATATATGTAACATACCTGCAAATCCTTCCTTATTCCACACTGAATATTTATTGGAAACTAGTAAACAAGGCCAGCAAAACAATTTACTACATAACCATTTGTACATTTGTAACAACACCATAAATAAATATAACACAAAATAGTCAAGTAAACTGCAAAGGAACTAACCGGTTGCAGCGAAATCCGCGAAAATAAAAGTAAACAACCACCCCAAACTGAACTACACGTGGGTGTAGTGTACTGCATTAGCAATTCACCGAGAGCGTTGTATGGCGCTGGTTAACATTATTCTTCCATGTGCTCGACGTCATCGCGAACGCGTTGTCATGGCAACGTTGTAGGAAAATCGTAAACTAAACATAGCACCTCCAGCAAAGTCGAAGCGGTTTGCGCCACTGTTATAGTTGTTATAATAAAGTTCGATTGAAAGTTTTAAAAAGACATGCCGCCAACGGTCAAGTAAAATATTTATTCGAGATGTACAGTTTATTTGTTGCACTTCACGTACTTCACCTGAATAGCCGCCACTGTACGAAATGCTGAAATTTTGTGAAGATAAGAAAATGTGTTGTGTATTTCCCTAATTACTAAAGTTAGCAAATTTAATTACAATAAATTTATCACTATTTGCATTTGGAATTTTATTAAAAATAGATGGCAATTTGTACATAGGTTGTAAGTATACTTACGGTGTATAAACTATTAGGATCTATCCAAGATGGATCAATAGATGTTTCAGCCATGACGTCATTGTCGAAGGTAGGTTTCAGTGAAAAGGTCTTATTTTCGGAGATCAAGAAAGCGCGAAGAGCGATAAGAGGCATATGATCGTAGGTACCTTTTATCAACTGGATTTCTTCCTCAGTAAACGCTGGTAGTCTGGACACGGAAAAATTCTGCTTTCTACTATTATCTCCAATTGATTTTATCATTGAAGGTGGGTAATCTCCATAAACAAGGGGATGCGCGAACCAGCCGAACTAAAAATGTGAAACGTGAAATTAGATCAAGTTTGCGGATTAAAGATATGCAATATCAAAAAGGTCACTATCGGTTTACGATGCCACCTTTCGTATTTATCAGGTGTCCCCCTATCCAGCACTTTATCACAAACTGACAGATGAAATGTCGTGTTGCCGTGTGTCACAAATGGCATTATCACTAGATGTAGTGGTTATTAGCTTAACTAAGTTATGAAGGGGATTGTTGTCTTTCCAAGGTCTCATTAGTAAAAGTACTGGAAGTAGAAAAACAATTTATTAAATGTTCGTTCGTCGTAATAATCGTAGACCTCAGACACAAATAATACTCGAAAGCGAGGAATATATAGAACGAAAGCTTTTACGGCTGTGGTCAATTAAGAAATCATGGTTTTTGGGATTAGACCGTGTCAAAATGGAATCACTTTCCGACGTTTCGCCTTCGATTGCACGAGGCATCTTCAGGGATCTTCACTTCACGAGAGTGTTCCGATCTCGTGAAGTGAAGATCCCTGAAGATGCCTCGTGCAATCGAAGGCGAAACGTCGGAAAGTGATTCCATTTTGACACGGTCTAATCCCAAGAACCGAGGAACATAGTTTAGCTTTAGTGAATAAAAACCCTGGTGTGTATGAGCAATCAAACATTACGCGTTTTATTTTTAGGGGGTAGTTACTTTCAGCATTGAAATTTTTCAAATACATTTCCTACTGTGTGCCTGGTAAGTTGATATTTTTCGTTAATTTTTAGAAAGGAATAAACTTAATTAGAGTTATATAATTAAAATTATATAAACAAATAATCTCAATAATTATTATTGCTTAGTTTTAGTGACGAGTTTTTACTACTTTTTTATACTCGCCGTTATTATTCTAACAAACCACTATTTTTTTAATTAACTATTTGAAATATACATCCCAAAAGACTAATCGAAGTAAATTAATTCAATCTGATCTGTCTGAAACCGACGACAGTTTCTTTTATGTTTCTTTGTGGACAAAACGCAGCTGATGAGATGCATTACGTACAAGCAAATAGTAATGTTGCCATACTGTTAAGACCTTCATTTAAACTTTCGTTTTAACCGCAATCTCGAAATTACCGATGTATATAAAAATTTTTTGTTTAAAATCATTTTTTGAAAATTAAGGCCCTCTACACGGTAGACGTGTTAATATTTATTACCTTTTTTATTATAATTTTCACATAATTACCAAGCTTTAACAGATAATTTAAGACTCTGCCGCGCATTTATTTTTAAGGAATCGGTCGGTGACATTGACGCATCCTATTTGGAAGGCATTATTTGTAGGATTTCGTTAGTTTTATTATAATTGATATTTTATTAGTGTTTTGATTTTATCTTGCTAGGTTAATTTATGAATTATTATTAGTTGATTATGTGTCTGTTTAAAGTTCGCTGTTTACTAAAAAGGTTTTAGCACGTTTTAGATCAGATCTAGTTGCCAGAGAAATTAAGGCTCCTAGTTCCCCTGTTATGTTTTGTTGATGTCATAATTATTGTGAAATTTAGAAAAATAGTTTTTTTTTATTGTTGCATAAGTTTTCTTTTGACCTATAACTACTAAGTCAGCTGAAAAAGTTGAAATATAATGTATGTAATATAAATGCTGCAAAAAAATAATTATAAAAAAGGATACTAAAGAAATTATTTGTAATCATTGGTCAAGCCTACATAATACATTATTTTTCCTTTCCTCGTAAAAGGGAAGTATTGTGATCGTAAAAAGATATCCCTCCGAGATTTTTTTGGATCTTCACGGTCCCTAAAAGACACGTTTTCTCAATTCCGTCCGTCTGTCTGTCTGTCTGTTTGTTTCTATGTCTGTCTGTTCGCGGTATACGTAAAAAGCTACTTACCCGATTGACTTCAAATTTTGGTTAAAATTAAGGGTCATATGGGATGACCTGGTATTATTTCGGTAAAAATTCAATATAGTGTAACAAAATGGCGGCCTAGTGTAATATTAAAAAAATTATTATTAAAAAACTACTTTTTTTAATAATAATTTTTACAATTTATCTCAAATTTTGCACAAACATCAAATATTATATTGGGATCAACTGCTACAATTTTATTACGAATCCAATGGTACAACAAAATGGCGTCCTCGATGGCGTCTTAATAAAATATTTAAAGCCAATTTTTTCAGGCTTTAAATATTTTATTAAGACGCCATGGATCGATTTCAAATTGGTGCCATAGTAATTGTGGTATATGAATTAACTAGTAAATTTGTGGTACTATCTAAAGATGACCGAACAAAATGGCGGCAAAATAAAATGTTTGTAATCGTGAAAAAAATCCCTCTCAAATTTTACATATCTTAACGTTTTAGCGTCCCTAAATGCCAAAAAATATGTTTTATCAATTTCGTCGATCCGTCTGTCGGTCTGTCAGTTCCCGGCATAGCTTAAAAACTACTTACCCGCTTGAGGTAATAAGAGAATTAAGGGTCATATGGGGATGCTCTGGCAATATTTTGGTAAAAATCCAATATGGCGGAACAATGTTTAAAATATTATTAGTAAAAAAACTAATTGTCCAATTTACCTGAAATTTTGCACCAAAATCAAGTGTTACATAGGAATGAACTGGTAACATTTTGATATAAATCCACGATAGTAAAAGAAAATAAATTTGAAAATTATTTTTTTTAAATTAATTTTAATTTTTGTTCAAGAATTAAGTGTGATATAGAGATAAACTGGTAAAGTTGTGGTACGAATTTAAGATGGTGAAACAAAATGGCGGTCAAATAAAATTTTTAAAAAATCAATGTAAAAACTACTGCTTATTGAATTTATTTTAAATTATACCCAAAAGTCACGTGTGCAATAGGTAGAAAGGAACTGGCACAATAATGGTAGGAATCCAACACGACGAAACAAATTGACGCCCAATAAAAATGTTTGAAATTACAGTATATGTAATACATATATACTGTGACTATGCACTGAACTTAACTGGGTAACACTTCACTATTCCTAACAAATGAAAGAAAAAATCATAATACATAAAGTAAGAGGGAAGTTCTTGGTAAAGGAAATTTACTGATTTTTAATAATACGTAAAATTTTATTTGTTTTATGTTTTTTACAAAGCTTCGAGTTAATACCATTTTTATGGTATTAAAACTAGTTAGACGTGAAACGAAAATGTGAACTTAACACGCAACAAGAAGGACATTGCCTCAAATCTGTTTTACTTTAACTTACGTTAAAATCCAAAGCTCTCTGGGCAGCTGCTTTATCTTCAGGTGAATCGCTTGCAGGTTTATACCAGTAGACAGAGAGAGCCATCGACACTGTTCCTACAAACCATAATGTATTTCTCTGTTGTAAAATTTTTTTGTATTAACATATTTGTACACTGTTTTTACCTTTTTGTGATTTCTTATATTTTTTCTCGTACAATCTATAAGCCTTAGCATGAGCTTTTATGAGAGTATGTCCACAGTTGTACTCAAGAATACCAGTAGGAGAGTTTTGTAACGAAAGAAAGTTGGCAGTGGTCTCCTTGCAATATCTGTAGGGCTCTAAAATGTAATTTATTAGCTTTACCACGAAAAGTGTCATATAAATTAATTTAATAATATTCTCAAAACTTTATTACAAAATAAAAATCATTAAAAGATAGATACTATATTTTGAAACTATTTATGGTACAACACGAGATTTAAAGTGTTTATTTATCCTTATAAAGCACTCTTTGGAATGAAATTGGCTAGTGTCTTTAGGAATAACATAAAAAAAATCATCCCTACTTGCGACTGGTGAGAACTGCAGACAGACATCAATATATTTTTAACTAAACAAGAAACTGAACAAAGTAGCAAAAGCACAGACGAAAAGAAATAATTTTTACTAAGAAGTCGAAATTCAAACGAAATATGGTTAGTTCTCCGAGAATAGGGAACACAAAAAATTTAAAAAAAAATATATATATATATATATATATATATATATATATATATATATATATATATATATATATATATATATACTGAATTTTTCCACCCACTATCAAAATCAACAATAAACATTTTTTATGCAAGTTCCCAATTGCATTGCGATTACATTTTTAAACAGATATTTTGGTAAAAATTCAATTTCGTTTGCCTCTAAGAGCATATAGTTTACAATTTTTATATCACAGTGAATAAGTATATCAAACTGTAGGAATATTATTTTGTACCATGATTTTTATTATTTTTTATTAATACTTTTATTCATGATTATTAATCGTTGATGATTAAATCCTTACGTTCGAATGTAATCCAGTTTTTTACACGATCGCCAAACACACTGAACAACAAATCAGCATAAGCCACATAATAATCAACAACATCGTAGTTACTGAATCCTCCCAAGTACGGATCTATAAACTGTGGTGTGTCATAGTGATGTAGGCACACCACTGGCACTATATTTGCGGCAATCAAAGCATCAATTAGTTTACTGTAATAGTCTATGCCAGCTTGATTCACCATGTTTGTCGTTGCTAAAAAAAATTCTTATCAAATATTTCAAATAAGAATTTTTACTTCCCCAGTAAAAGGGAATTATTGTAATCATAAAAAATCACGTCTCATCAATCTAGGGTCCCTAGTTGACGAAAAATATGTTTTTTCAATTCCGTCGACCCGTCTGTCGGTCTGTCTGTCTGTCAGTTCGCGGCATAGCTTAAAGACTACTTACCCCATTTTCTTCAAATTTTGTTTAAAAATTAAGGGTAATATGGGGATGACCTGGTAACATTTTGGTAAAAATCCAATATGGCGAAACAAAATGGCAGCCTAGTGAAATCTTAAAAAAAACTACTCATCCAAATTCTCAAATTTTGCAAAAAACATCAAGTATTATATTGGAATCAACTGGTAATGTTTTGGTACGAATTCAAGATGGCCGAACAAAAGGGCCAAATAAAAAGTATATAATCGTGAAAAAATCACGTCGGTCAATCAATCAGTCAATCCGTCGGTCCGTCTGTCGTTAAGTCTGTCTGTCAGTTCGCGGCATAGCTTATAGACTACTTACACGCTTGACTTAAAATTTTATCAAAAATTAAGGGTCATATGAGTATAACGACGTTTCGTAACTTTATAACTGCATCTTTACGACATATATTATCAGTCTTTACCTACTCGATTGGTTCGCAGATATTAAATTTCTAAATGGATTTCGTTTACGATCTTCTTGTTATGTTAGATTGGTGTATTATTTTTTATTTGGGGTTAGGAAATATCTGCGGACCAATGAAGTACGTAAAGACTAATATGGGTTTCATGCAGGATATAAAATTTATGAGTCCTGAGGATGCAACAGTAAATTGGCGAAACCAATTTACGGCAATTTAAAAAAGGGCCTTTGTTTTTTTACTGGATCCCAACTCCAAATAATACATCACTCTAACATAACAACAAGAGGACCGGTAATGAAAACTATTCAGAAATTTAATATCTGGGATATCTGCGGGCCAACAGAGTAGGTATAGACTGATAATATGTGTTTCAATTTAGGATGGCGAAACAAAATGACCAAATGAATTTTTAAAAAATCAATGTAAAAAAAATAAATTAGAATATAGGATACTTATTATTGAATTTATTTAAAATTATGCCCAAAAGTCAAGTGTGGGATAGGTAGAAAGAAAATGGTAAACATATTTGTAGGAATCCAATATGATGGATCAAAATGGCGCCCAATAAAAATGAAGAGACAGAATATATAACACATATATACTGTGAAAAGTAATAATTCATAACGAGGGAAGTTCCGGGAAAAGCAATTTACCGATTTTTTTTAATTTTATTTTTCTAAATTTGCTTCTATTCACGATATGTTTCTGATCCTAGCATTTTTTTTAAGTTAAAACATTTGTTATTTTTAGTTTTAGTGTTTTAGTTGAAAACTAGCAAACGGTTAGGCTTCGCAGGGGTAGTTATAAATATCTACGGCTGAAGGAACTGGCTGTCGTAGTGGTGAGTTTATATATCGGCCTGCTGCGTAGAGTAAATGAATTAACAAAACGAAATAGCGTGAAATATCAAAGCACCAGCGATATAACAAATTAACAATAGGATTTCAAAAAATAGTCTGCGAACGACCACTTGCAACGACGTGTGCCCGCTAGGATGTATCGGTATCGAGGAACGGGACCAGGGTTGTTCTTAGTATCTTAGAGAGTTTTCGATTGCGCATCAGGCAACATCAAAATGTTCATATTCAGCTGAGAATGTTCATCTAGTATGTTACTTCATTATATTTGACAGAAGGCTGTATAACGTCACCTGAGTACAGGTTGCCACTGCAATAGTTGTGTAACCAATATTTACCATAAATAGTTTGTAATACTGTATTTTAAACAAAAATAAATGTATTTTCTTTAATTCTGCTTTAATTTTAGTATTAATAGAATACGCACTAGTGCGGTAACATCTAACATTACTAACTAATACTTACTGACTAAAATCAGTGCGGTAATGGCTTCTTATCTCACGATCGTAGATAAAATATATTTTTTAAATGGTTAAAAGTTATTTGATTTATGAAAATCAATGAAACAGTTATGTTTTGCTGTTATACATAAAAAAAATCATCGCATACAACAGTGGCGGCTCGTACTCTAAAATTTAGGGTCGTCCGAGACTCAAGGCTAATCAAAGGCGTTTTTTCGGTGAGGAGTAATAAGGTAATTACACCTCCCTCTCCCCCCGGCCCGGTCAAACATCATGTGTAATTCACATATTTTTACGTGAAAATTACGATTAAAAACTTGGATAGGAAAGACTATAACACCAGAGCGACCTGTTAGATTGGGTCTCTTGCATATTTATAGATACAATATTTATGAAAGCTACATACACTACCAAAAAAAAAGTATATTGTCCAGCAAAAACAAATTGCAAATAATATTTTAAAATATTCACTTCACATTTCGTCACCACATTTAAATATGTAACATGGAGGGAAAACTGGTAATATAATATATTAACCATCATTAGTTAAAAATAAGTAGTATCATTTTTTAATAATTACAATTAATACCTGAAAAATTGTAGTATTTAATTGGGAAAAATTCCGGGGATACGACCACATCGAGACAGGCCGGTGTTGGGCAGTGGCGGCTCGCGGGTGAAAAAGTAAGTGAAGTGCAAATGAAGCAAGAAAATATCGCAATAATTTTTTTTCCAGAATTTTTTTGTTTGTGGAAGGGGTAGAATATTTTTTGACGACTTACCTAAATTTTGTATACTAAATCAGTTATCCCATCCTTCATAGCAGCAAAATTAATTATAACATCCTTATAAAATGGATGGGTTGCGCTAATCTCCTCCAGAAATTCCTTTTGAACTGAAATATTACCAAGAGAAATAAGTCTTTCTTGAGATATTGTATTTCTTAAATATGTTTTTATACATTTGAAGCAAGAAAAACTTCTTTCCACTGAAGCACTTGGCGACGGTATTTTCAAAATAAGGGAAAACAATTTATATGATTCGGTAAAAATATATTTATTTTCATTAATTTTTTTCACTGGCTCTTGCACCGATGTTATCCAATTACTCTCATTGGCAAAAATAAGACCATTTTTAAGTCGTTGACTTTTTGAAAATATTTCCCCATATAACTGTATCAAATTTTCAAACAGGCCAGTCTGAAAATTTAAACTATATTCGGAAATTTTAGCAGAACCTGCCAAACATGAAAATGTAAGTTTTTCACAGTCTTGAAATCTTAGTGTCATTTCCATTAAAATATGGTCCAATATTTCATAAAGAAGGGTTCTATACTTAGCCCTAATTTCTTCAGGTGAAAGCTTAGCAAGCTCATGTTTGTAATAATTTATTTCTGTAATAGAATTTGCTTTATCATGTGTGAATGTTCATTTCTTTTTTTACAGAGCGCCTCACAACAGAGTTTTATATTGGATATGCAAAAATTAATGTCAAGCGATTTTTTTTGAAGGTCAAATAGTAAGTCCGTGATTGAGAAAATGTCATTAAACACTAATACCAGAAACGTAAATTCAAAATCGTTCATATCACCTAAAAATCCTTTCGCAAGGCGGATTGATTTTTTATCAGATGTCACAGTTTGTAATAAATTCAAACACGTCTTTTAATTTATTCCAGTCTTGAACAATCACATTTATTAATTTCGAATTTGAAGTTGTACCAAGACCATAAACAAATATAACACAAAACAGCCAACCAAAGTGCAAAGGAACTCACCGGTTACAGCGAAATCCGAGAAAATAAAAGTAAACATCCACCGCAAACTGAACGACACGTGGGTGTAGTGTACTGCGCCTGCAATTCACCGAGAGCGTTGTATGGCACTGGTTAACATTATTCTTCCCTGCGGTCGACGTCATCGCGAAGGCGTTGTCATGGCAACATAGTAGGAAATTCGTAAACTAAACATATCACCTCCAGCAAAGTCGAAGCGGTCTGCGCCACTGTTATAGTTGTTATAATAAAGTTCGATTGAAAGTTTTAAAAAGACATGCCGCCAACGGTCAAGTAAAATATTTATTCGAGATGTACGGTTTATTTTTTACCAATTAGGTGAATAAATGAATGTAAAAACTAAAATTTTAAGAGATATATAATAAATATTGTTAGATGTTTGCTTTTTTTCCTGGTGAAGTAGCACTTCACCTACTTCACGTGAATAGCCGGCATTGGTGTTGGGTGATATAAGCTGCGTATAAGAATGTTATAACATGGGGATGTATGCGAACGTACTACGTACCGCGTGAAATAGTAGCTGAAGCCTAGCATGTGAGATGATGGAATCACGAGCCACCGTCTATAATAATTATATTAGAATATCTGTGGAAGGTGGCCAATGGACTACTGTTAATGGCGTTATTTGTATGTTAGTCAAGCAACGATAATAGGGATACCTACCTATTTTGCTATGTGTCCAAGAAATAATAAACTACATTTTGGCTTTGTGCGTTTTTTAGGATGTTTGCAAAATTATTTTTGAAAAATATTTACCAACTTTCTTAAAAAGAGAATTTTCCCTGTATATTTTCTGGTACAGCCCGGCCGCCCCTGAGGAGCCGTCACTGACATACAATAAAATTTAGTTTTTTTCAGGAATTTAATTTTATTTGCACAGTACAGAGTTTTTAAGGTTTGATGATAGGACTAGTAGATCGAAATTAGTTTTTTTTTAAATGTTCTCTGGAGTTGATGGAGGAGATGGGTTATATCCTTCTGGGTTGTTGCAGCATGTTCTTTGGTTTGTCACATAATTATTTACAACCTTGCGTGTAAAGAAACCAGGAATTCGTCAAGGCCAAATCTACAAAGTGTAAAATGGTTTTTACTGCCTATTTTATGTACTGATTAAGAGCCAATGTCATTTTAACGGACACAGTATTTAAGGTTATTAGGATATTTCAAAACATTAAAAGCTATTTGTTTTTACAGAACAATAAACTACAATGTATAAACGAACAAAATAGGACATTGTCTGAATAAATCAATAAAAACTGAAAAATCGATAATACGTATCGTCAAGCTTAGAAAACCCGGGACAAATCGAAGAAATCTCATACAAATGATGTTAGATGGCGCGATATGTATATCCATAATATTTTACTTGTACATTTTGGCAAATTAACAATTTGTCTATTTTAATAGACGCGCGTATTCAGGAGAATCTAGATAAAATGCATAGAATGATGATTTATAGTTAATTTGATAAGGGTTCCCAATTTGTTATACAAACGACTCACTTAAAAAGGTCGACTTTTTTTTAGAACTATTTGAGAGGAACAATTCTATTATACATTATTTTTTATATAACTTTATGGATTTACGCAAAGCACGCCATGAAAGCTCTCAGAACGATGTTTACCGACTTTAACGAAATATATCATGATAAGTTTGGCTAATTTGCAAAAAATACTTACAAATTATATATCTAAACCTTTCTCGTGAATTAGTACGTCTATTGGTGAAAACCGAATAGATACCTACAGTATCTAGTAGTGATTTGATAAGGGTTCGTATTTTGTTACCCAAACTTTTCTACCTGGGTTTTTAAAGCTCTGTTTCTTATTGCGAATAAATATTTTACTTGACCGTTGGCGGCACGTCTTTTTAAAACTTTCAATCGAACTTTATTATAACAACTATAACAGTGCCGCAAACCGCTTTGACTTTGCTGGAGGTGCTATGTTGAGATTACGATTTTCCTACTATGTTGCCATGATAACGCGTAAGTGATGACGTCGAGCCCAGCGCCACACAATCACCGTACAAACTTGTCAGTTGTACGGTGAAACAACGCTCTTGGTGAATTGCAGGCGCAGTACACTACACCCACGTGTCGTTTAGTTTGCGGTGGTGGTTTACTTCTATTTTTGCGGGTTTCGCTGCAACCGGTGAGTTCCTTTGCAGTTTGGTTGGCTGTTTTGTGTTATATTTATTTATGGTGTTGTTACAACTTCAAATTCGAAGTTAATAAATATGATTGTTCAAGACTGGAATAAATTAAAAGACGTCTTTGAATTTGTTACAAACTGTGACAAATATGACGAAAAATCAGACGACCGATTTTGAATTCACGTTTCTGGTATTAGTGTTTAATGACATTTTCTCAATCACGGACGTACTATTTGACGTTCTTCAAAAAAAATCGCGTGACATTCATTTTTGCATATCCAATATAAAACGCTGTCATGAGGCGCTCTGTAAAAAAGAAACGAACATTTTTTTAATATCATGTTTGATAAAGCAAATTCTATTACAGAAATAAATCATTACAAACGTGAGCTTGCTAAGCTTTCACCTGAAGAAATTAGGGCTAAGTATTTTCTGTGAAAAACTTACATTTTCCGAATATAGTTTAAATTTTCCGACTGGCCCGTTTGAAAATTTGTTACAGTTATATGGGGAATTATTTTCAAAAAGTCAACGACTTAAAAATGAGCTTGGTCTTATTTTTGAGAGTAATTGGAATATATCGCTGCAAGTGCGAGTGAAAAAAATTTATAAAAATAAATATATTTTTACCGAAGCATATAAATTGTTTTCCCTTATTTTGACAATACCGTCGACAAGTGCTTCAGTGGAAGGAATTTTTTCTTGCCTCAAACGTGTAAAAACTTATTTAAGAAATACAATATCTCAAGAAAGACTTACTTCTCTAGGCAATATTTCAATTCAAAAGGAATTTCTGGAGGAGATTAGGGCAACTCATCCATTTTATGCGGATGTTATAAATAAATTTGCTGCTATGAAGGATAGGAGAATTGATTTAGTATACAAAATTTAGGTAAGCCGTAAAAAAATATTCCACCCTCTCTACATATAAAAAATTCTAGAAAAAAAATTATTGCGATATTTTCTTGTTTCATTTGCACTTCACTTACTTTTTCAACCGCGAGCCACCACTGCTAGGGCTACCCTGGCAATAGATGAAGACACGAAAAACCCATAATTTTAAAAGCTTTCAGATTTTTTGGGAACGGTGAGTCTCGTCAATTTTTATCTTTTTGTTTATAAAAGAAATATTTTTCTTATATCAAAAATGGTTAACTTTTTCAGAAATAGGTGAAACACATATTTCTTTTATCACTTTCTATATAAAAATATTTTTTTTACTATACAGGGGAGATCTAGAAGGATGAGAGAGTCCATATTAAACTGGATTTTTTGTAATTTTAGCTTTTTCCCTCCCTCGTAAAAGGGACGTATTGTAATCGTGAAAAAAATCACTCTCCGAAATTTTTTCAGATCTTTCAGGATCCCTAGCTGTTGAAAAACATGTTTTCTAAATTCCGTCGGTGTGTGTGTCTGTCGGTCCTCCGATTTGTGCGTTCGGGGCATAGCAAAAATCTACTTACTCAATTGACTTTAGGGGGATCATTTGGGAATGATCTGGTAACCTTTTGGTAAAAATAACATATGGCAAAGCAAAATGGCGGCCTAGTGAAATGTTAAAAAAATTATTGCTAAAAACAACTTACTAAATTTGACTCAAATTTTGCACAAAAACAAACTGGCAAAATTTTGGTATAAAAACAAAATGGCGGCTTAGTAAAATATTTAAAAATTCAGCCTGAAAAGTTATATAAAATTGTGTGCTGGAAATAATTGTGGTATACAGATAAACTAGTGAAACTGTGGTACTTACTTCAAAATGAGAGAACAAAATGGCGGCTAAATAAAATATTTGTAATCGCGAAAAAATCACCCTCTGAGGTTTTAAATATTTTTGCATTTTAGAGTCTCTAGACGTCAAAATATATGTTTTATTAATTCCGTAGGTATTTCTGTGGGTTTGTCTGTCTGTCTGTCAGTTCACTGCATAGCTTAAAAACTACTTATTGACTTCAAATTTTGGTCAAAAACTAAGGGTCGTGGGGATGACCTGGTAATATTTTGGTAAAAATCCATTATACCGAAATAAGATTGCGACCTAATGAAACGTTAAAAAAATTATAACTGAAAAACTAATTATACAGTTTACCCCAAATTTTGCACAAAAATCAAGGGTTATTTAGGAATGAACTAGTAACATTTTGGCATAAATATACCATACTAAAGTGTGATATAGAGATAAACGGGCAAAGTTCTGGTACCTATGAATTCAAATTAGCGTTAAAAAGTCATCGCAAAAAAAATCTTATTCAATTGAATTTAAATTTTGCAGAAAAATTAAATGTGATATAGGGATAAACTAATACGAATTCAACATGACATGACGTAACAAAAAGGTGATGCGTGTTAATGTAAAGACTACTTAATGATTCTATTTTAAATTATGCCCAATAATCAAGTGTGGCGTAGGTAGAAACTGATAAAATATTGGTAGGAATCCAATATGATGGAACATGCGCAGATTTATGCGCCGAATAGAAATGTTTGAAAAGACCAGTATATATGTGTTACTAAATGACTATGTACTGAACTAAATTGGGTCACACTTTACTTTTCCTAATAAAAGGAAATATTCATAACGAGGGAAGTTCCCGGTGAAAGAAATTTACCTCTTTTTCCACTATACAAGGTGGTCTAGAGAAAACAACCCCGAAGAACAAAAGTATTTTGCTATTTATTTTATCTTTCTGCATATAAAAGCATTTTTTTCTTAATAAATACTTAGACTAGGAAAAAATATATTTTATAACGAGCTTGCTTAATTCTTATAATTTTTTGTTCATACGATAAAATTATGAATCTATTTTGATTGAATATATTTACAAAATATTAATAACAACCCTAAAACACGGTTCATTTGTTTTATTTCTTTGTATATCGAAATATTTTTCCATCATGCAGGATAATCGTTGAGGGAGAAAATTGTCCCTCAAAATAAATGAAAAATCCATACGCTTAGCATTAAAAAACCCTTTTAATTTATATTATTTTATACATATGAGGTAATTTTTTCTTTTTTATGTAGGGTAATTAACGCCTCTTTAAACGGGGGAAGTTGCCAAATTTGTTTATTAAATGATTTTTTTCGATTACACCGCATCTTTTTAGAAGGATAATACACATTATTAATTGCGAAACGTTTTTTTATTTCTGAAACAATTAATATTTTCGGAAAACCATTGACGTACTCAGTACGTTTGTCAAAACACATTGTTCATTAAGTACTGAAATCAAAGATACTAACCTTCTGGAAGAATTCTGGGCCAAGAAATTGAAAATCTGTAAAAATTTAGCCCAATTTTTTTAGCTATGTTGACATCATCTTGGTATTTATGATATGAGTCTGCGGCTGTTTCAGCCAGTTTTGTAACATTATAGGTTGTTGCACCGGAATCTGAAATTTTAATTTATATGAGGTTCATGAACTAATGAATTTCCTACTATTTTTTCCATTGCCTTTAATGGTGATTTGTATATGATAAGTAGGTAATACAATATGTATGTGACCTCAATATGATGTATTCGTATATACATAGTATCTTTAAAAAAAAAAACTTTGGGGATTAAATAATTTTAAAAAACCAAAATGTGTCATGAACGATAGTACGTCACAAAAAACACAATGTAAATAAAATAATGTAATATTATGTTGCCGCCTTTTATCATTACATTAATAAATTTTGTGGTAATAGTATTTTTCTGATAAGTGTGGAAAGAAATTTTTTCCGAGCAAGACTACTGTTCAAGCAGTTGAGTGCAGAAAACGATTTTCCACAATCGTTAGGAACAAGTCCAACAATAATAATAATAATAATAATAATAATAATAATAATAATAATATATAATAATAATAATAAATAAGTCTGACCGACTGGGTACTGCATCCAGCAGTATTGAGAACGCTACGGTAATTTCGTAGTCCGTACTGTCAGCGATGTCCAGCTGTCCGCTGTCCCAAATACCCAATATCACTGCCCTCCCCACACCCTAGCCATCCTAAACCCCTCCTTACCTTTGAAACCGCACGGAACAACTAACCTCGGTTAAGTTGCTTGGGGAGTGACGCCTCCACGGACACGAGTTACCTGGACCACCAGGGTCAAATAGTGGCACACCCATGAAAATGGAGAAAGCATCGAGCCTCGGAAAAAAGCCGCTGTCTGGGGATCGCCAGGGCACCTTTAGAGCCACTGCTGAAGGTGACAGCATGCGGGACGGTGGCGGCGAAAGGCTGAACAGGCGGGCCATTGCCAAAAAAACTGCTACAGTCGAGCCTATTTCCGAGAATTTCATCAGAGCCGACATTGTTGGAGACGGAAGTGGTCTGTTCCGATCAGTCAGCTTGCACATATACGACCATCAAAATAATCATACCAAACTTCGAGAAGACGCCTTGAAATACCTACGACAAAACTGGCCGAAACTTCAGATATGTTCGTTATTTCACGACGACGACATGAAGGACTTCGGCAACTATTATAAGTTCATGAGCAAGCACCACATACGGAACGAGCCTATAAATATTTGCTCTCTCGGAAACCCAGAAGCACATCTTCCACATTTTCTCAAAACCAAGAACAACAAGAACAAAACAGATGTGCATTAAAGAGAGACCAACAATAATAGGCAAACAAGCAGTCAATAAAATAATCTACCTTCTACTAACAGGCGATCCAATATCGGGACACTTTGAGCTTCTAACACCACAAAACATCAATCCAAACGACAAAGCATCGAGCGAGCAGCGTAACGGTCGATGACGCTGCGGGAAAGGACAGCTCGACCGAAACGATCACGGCCAGGCAAAGAAAAATAGACCCACCGAAAGTGTTTTGCCGGCTAAGCTGGCACCCACCAAGGCGGGAAAGGCAGGGCAACGCATGAACCGCGTTACAGAATCGAGCGAACCGATCAAGCGCTGCCCAAATAGATACATAAATAAATCTGATACAGATGCTAACCAAACACAACAACTTGAGCCCATTACAACAGCGGATATATCGCAACGACTACCTGCAACTACCAAGGCAGGTAAACCAAGGTTAAAATGGACAGATGAAATGAATCGAACGGTGATGCATTCCTACTACACCGCTACCAAACTTGAGATAATTTCATCAGGATACGGACATAAACTGCATACACTTTTCATAGCATAATATCCAGAATACAAATCACTTATCACAGAACAGAGAGTAATAGATCAAAAAAGAGTCACTAAGACCAGTAAGCTCACCCCACTCCCATTGAAAAACATCTAAGCTATGGTAGCTGCTGAACTAAACATTCATGAACTAAACATTGAGGACAGTGGGGCAGATGCCGAACTGATCCCACATACAAACCAGCCCAACTTTGTGCAAAAGGATCTGCAACCTCACTCAATGCTCAGTAGGGGCGAAGCACCCAGCAACAGCCCACGACAGATGACAAGCACCATACAGCACACAGGACAAGTGAATCATTCGCCCAAAGCACCATGTACACAGCTACACCTCGGACCGTCTCTCACACAAGCAATCAAAATAGAAATGAAGTCACATCTAAACAAATGGTCAGGCTCCGATCCTACAACGAGAGCTCCTATTCTTTGTGTAATCTTCAAACGGGACACACATAAAATAACGAATGCGAGCACAATTGACATTAAACAACTCATACAGTGATCTACGCAGCAGCTATAACCACGATAACAAAGAACAATCAGAAACTCCCGCCACGACACAGATACACCAACAACATAAAACCAAAATTCAAATGGCAGATAAAGATCGAAAACAAAATTAATAAAATTAGAAAAGAATTGGGACATGTTACCCAATCCATGAACGGAAAGTCAAAACGTATCACACAAAGTGTAGAGAAAATCAAATCTGCATCTTCTGATTACACGCTTACAGAAATCCTTGACACTCTGAAGCAAAAAATAACGCTTCATGGATTAAAGCGGAAGAAGACAGACACATGTGCTTAGAGGAACAAGAGGACTTTGCAATGACAACATAAGAAGTTGCAGAAACAATCAAATACACGCATAACTGGAGATGTCCTGGAATAGATAACATTCATAACTTCTGGTACAAACAGTTTACCTCCACACATGAAGCTCGCACTCGCCAAATTAATGAAATTATTTTAAAACCTAGCACACTCCCCAGTTTTCTCACCCAAGGAATAACATACCTTAAATCCAAAAATTCAGACAATAAGAACCGGTCAAATTACCGAACTATTACGTGCCTTCCAACCCCATATAAGATCATCACAGCCACAATTACCATCAGAATAGATCAACATCTAGCACACAAAAACATTTTAACGGAAGAACAAAAAGGGTGCAGGAAAAACAGCCGAGGATACAAGGAGCAGCTTATTATAGACAGCGTCATCATGGAACAAACCAGAAAAAATTATAGAAACCTTCATACTGGTTACATAGATCATAAAAAGCCTTTGATTCGATACCCCACAGTTGGCTAACCAGAGTACTAGAATTATATAAAGTCAATAAAAACATCAGGCAATTTCTTACGAAAATCATGAGTACGTGGAAAACTAAAATCAACCTGAGAGCACAAAAAGAGCACATCGAAACAGAAGAGATCTACATCAGACGAGGTATGTTCCAGAGAGATTCACTCAGCGCTTTGTGCTTCTGCCTCTGTCTCAATTCACTCTCAAACACACTGAATAACACAAACTTTGGATTCCAAATTAAACACCATAAAAATAACCTACACAAAATAAACCCATCTCTTGTACATGGATGACATAAAATTATATGCAAGCACAAAGGCACAGCTAAAGGAACTCCTTAAAATCACAGAAACGTTTACTCTGGACATCAACACGGAATTGGGTATAAGTAAAAGCAAGCTACTTCATATCAACAAGGGACAGTGGAAAGACCACCCTACGGAGGAAACAATCAACAATGAAACTATAGATAACATGCTCAAAGAAGAAACGTACAGATACCTAGGCTTCCATCAAAGCACCAAAATTAACCACACTCATATCAACTCAGAGCTCAAGACGGAATTTAAAACCAGACTCACAAAGCTATTAAAAAAAAACTGAATTCCAGAAATCTAAGGAAAGCTATCAACACCTTCGCCATACCTATTCTTACGTATTCGTTTGGTATCATTAAATGGTCACACACAGACATAGAAGACATTCACATTCTCATACGCTTAATTCACTAAACACAGGAACTTACATCTCAACGCATGCAAGGAAAGACTCACTATCGTGAGAAAAGAAGGAGCAAGGGGAATTATAGATATACAATCGCAAATAAAAAACAAATTTACGAATTCAGAAAATTCTTCCACAACAAACAAACTAACCTCCACAAGGCAATAGTGAAGGCAGACAAGAATTATACACCGCTCGACCTGTCTCAAACGAGCCACGCAGCAGACGCACACAGTCACATCCAATCACGACTAGAAAAGATGAACACCTGGTCTGAAAAAACACTTCACGGAAGACACAGATACCACATAAAGCAAGGCCATATACATAAAAAGCTTTCATATACGTGGTACAAGAAGGGCAGCTGTTCCCTGAAACAGAAGGCTTCCTGCTTGTCATCCAGGACAAAGTCATAGCAACCAGAAATTACCGAAAGCACATCATCAAGGACACAACCATTGAAGATGAGAGGTGTAGGAGATGTCACCAGCAGAGAGAAACGATCGATCACATAACGAGTGGATGTAGAATAATGGCCGGAACTGAATACACCGCGATACACAACTCAGCAGCGAAGGTCGTACAAGCTCTACTGGGACATTGACATCCACACAAATTAAACAATCCCCGCAAATAGACCCGATATCACCTTTCAATCCAAAAAAGAGAAAATCTCTTATGTAATTGACATGCCTGTCCCCAACGACGAGAACATCCAAGCGAAATACAGTGAGAAGATCGCCAAATACACCGACTTGGCAATGGAAGTAAAAAGGCTGTGGAAACAGGAAAGATTCATGATTGTTCCTCTCGTCATATCAGTAACAGGTCTCACCCCAACAACGTTTACACCGCATTTGGCTCAATTAGGACCTAATACAGACATTCACAGGAACATCCAGAAATCGGTCATTTTGAAAACATGTAGCATAGTTAGATCATTTCTTAATACACAGTTATAGTTGTTTTTTTTCCATTTCCTTTTTTTTATTTTTATTTTTTGTACTGACTTGGTCTAATCCCGTCAGTATAAAATACAACCACAGGAATACTGTGAGACAGCAAGTCATAAAAACAATAATAATAATAATAATAATAAAATAATATGGCTTTTATTACTAAGAAACAAATTTATTACACGTGTTCCTTAATAACTAGGTGAAGTCTAGCTTTGGGTAGTTATTCATTCTTAACCTTTTACAATCCAAACAAAAAAAAACTTATACCTTCATACAATAAGAGTTATACCTACATAGTATTTACAGTGATGTATTTAATATCTGACTTAATAGTATGCAGAAAAGAAAGTAAAATGTAAGAATTGTTGACGCATGTTGATGGAAATATACACAAAAGCTTCTTTTATGTCATTTGTTTAGAAAGTAACTGAATTATTAGTGTGTTAATTGATTATATAGCTTAACAATATTATAAGAAAAGGATCTTTGGAAAAGGGAAATTTTATGAAACATGCGAAATAGGTCGTTTTCAAGGCATTCGAAGGAAAACATATTTTCCTACGATCACTTATGAAACTGCTAAAAAAAATAATTGTTAACTTGACTAGACTTTTCAGGACTAGGGTTGAAATGTAAATAAAATAAGTCATATTGAAGATTATTTGTGACGGCAGGAAAAACAGTGTTCATTACTCATTAATATATTATTTTACTTATTATCATTAAATCTACGCTTTCTTAATGTCGACATTAGCCCGTTAATATCGAAATTAATTATATTCGGTCTTTGGCCATAATATGTTCGAAATTAGAATATAGATAAATTTAATATAGTGGAATTCAGAAGCTATTTTGTGCAGTAAGAAAAATTATATATATGTTTTCAACTTCATTAGGACTAGCGTTAACTTAAAAATCTCATGTAGGCGATTTTTTTAAATATATAAAGATAATATTGTGTACGGGGTGTCCAAAATATATATAATTAATTCAAAAATATAAATAATTTTCAATAATTCTTGATGAGAAGCAAAGGAAGGAAATATCTTTCTTTCACATGTATGAGTGTGTTTATGAATGAGGTGTAGCAGAGTCAGATAGCGTTGTGGAAAAGCAGAAAGCTATATTTGAAATAATAGGAGTTATAAAATGATTTTTAATGAAAGTAGAGTTTATTATTCACTTTTGTTCCGTCTCTTCTGTTTATCCAAAGATTAACAGGTTTGTTTTACTTTAATCCTTCTTCTTCGTGTTCCGTCTCCCTCGGAGATTAAAAATCCTTACAGCAGTTCTGAATTATAAGCAGCGATTCTAAAAGCTGATTGGGACTTGGACCATCGCTCTTTTAATTTTCTAAGCCATGATATTTCTCGTCCGCCTACAGGTCTTTTCATTTTTATCATACCTTCCATTATCAGTTTTAAAAAATAGTGTTTTGCACTCCTTAGCCGATGTCGAATTTATTCTAATTTCCTCTTTTTGATTCTTGTTATTAACTCTATTGTTTTTTTTTTGGTTCTACGAAGTACTTCTATATATGTTTTCTAAGTTGATAATTTGTATTACAATATAAAAACAATAACAACAATAATTGTTCTAAAGGAGGAAAATTTCGTCCAGTTGTTGGATTGCTAAGATTCTGTACTAGAAATTAAGAAGACCTTGGTTCATTAGTAATTTGGTAACAATGTCTTTAATAAATGATTTTGCCACACTTCTCCAAGGTTCAAATGTTTCAACACAAAATGGCACAAAAATGTAATTTTTGCTGCTCTCTCCCCCCATGATAGTCACAGCATTCTTCGGAACTACCGTCGTTCAAATAATTTTTAATTTCCAAAATTGTGTAGGATATAATTAAGAACTGAAAAGAATGAAATAAATTAAATAATTAAATGTTAAAAAAATAAATCCCGAATCCCTGAAACCGACTGTTGAAGATAATATACTTATCATCTGACTAAAAAAGAGGAAACAAGATACCAAATTTATAATGTAATTAGTACCTAATAGCTTCATATAGATTCTGAAACTTGGTTCTAAAAATATTAAATTTTTATAAAAGCCAACTTGTTTCATTTCAGCCTTTGTGAGGATAGACGAGTACTGAAGATAAAAGGATACCCGCTTGAACTGGTTAAAACTAAAACAAGAGATTCTATGTAGAATATATTTAGAACAGAACCTTCCAGTTTATAAGGTCTTAATAAATGTATATAAAGCAATAAATGTGCCATCTGTCTCTTCTTCTTTTTAGTCAGCTTTTCTAAGAATATCTTTCACAGTTCTAAACTGTTCGAATTATCCTCCTGGTCTAACAGCTAAACCTTCTTAGGTCATAAGTGCATATAAAATATGTTTACAATAATTGTCCTATTTCATTAAAATCAATGATTTGTGCACACTCTTACCTCTTTCTATTATTGGAGCAAACGTATGTGCAACGTAATCCCAAACGCTAGGTCCTTTTCCATCTGCATCCCATCCTCCCTCTACTGCAAATGCGCCGGTAACTGCACCGAATTGAAATGATCTCGGAAGTTGGTTGTTGTCCCCAAAAGAACTGATAAGATTTATGAAGCAAAATAATGTTAGAACTTAATTGTTATATGATAGAAATTCATTTAAAATAGACATGTTTCATGCAACACAGCAGCACAGTTAAATTTATTCGGACCATTCTTAAACAATTTCTAGACCTGAAATCTACAAGGCAAAAGTGACAAGCTAATTTCTAAAAATTCAAAACAAAATGCCAGGTAGGTAAAGGTAGCCCACTTAGATGTTTGGGCGTGTTTTACAAAATAAATTCCATTTTATCACAACATCTTCTTGGGGGTCTCATGCTAAGAATTGATATATATTATTTAATCAGAGTATCACTATAGATAATGAAGTCATACTTAACTGCACAAAAACAATTACATTTAAATGGAGAATTGAATGTGCCAAAAACTTCATTTTTAATTTATTTAATAAAAATTTTTTGGCGTAAGGGTAACATAAAAGTGGCGTGGTGTTATTTCCATAGAGAAAAAAAGTTTAACATATTTAATTAACTAAACGCTGGATCGTGCGTAATTGCGCGATGTTTAAAGCGCTGAGGTTGCGCCGTCTTTTTATCTATCAGAACAGATTTGTAGTGAACGTTTTAGCGAAATTAAATTGATATATAAAGATCACATTGATACTGAGCAATTCGTGATGAAATTTTGCTTTTTTTAACTTTGTGAAAGAAGAAAATATTTCAAATTCAGCCAATATGCATAACGCAATTAATAATGATTTGAGATCAATTTTTCCCAATATTGAAACTATATTAAAAATATTCTTAACAATGCCTTCTTTTTCGGTTTTAAAACGGAAAAGAATTACTTACGAATAGTGTAAGATCCGACTGCATGGTTTCTACTCCCATCTGTTTTTTAATAAAAATGTAATTTTTAATCATGATAAATATTAACAGAGGAATTCGTTTCTGCAGAGTTGTCTATCAAAATATGGCCGCAAATACTTTTTCTGATACACAGGGTGATTTGTGAGAAGTGCCTAAATATATTTTGTCGACTATTTCAAAAACTATTCATTTTCGAGAAACAGTTTAAATTTAAGAGTTGTATAATTTTTTTCGCTCTACAACACAGTACATTCAAATTTCACTTCCGACGGCTTCATGTTCGGGACACCATCATCGACCTAATTTTTTTAAATACGGACCTGAATTTTTAATTCTTATTTTCAAAGTCATTTTTCATCCCTTTTCTAATGATGTACTGCACAAATACCTTTGACGACGTTTTGATTTTATAAAATGCCATCGTGTCGTGGTTTCATAACTTAAAGTCCTTATTCAGGGCGTGTGTGCTCTTAGAAGTATCCGATAAACAGACTATTTTGAAAATTTGGCTCTGGCCATAGATAAAAATAAGCTCTGTATTTAAAATATTTTGATTTGTGCGGTGTTACCGCTGCTACGTTAAACCGATGGCAATTTGAAACTCTGCAACTCCTAAACGATATAACTTGCAACAAAACGGATTGTACTTTTATATCTTAGTTTTTAGTTATCTATCTACTAACATCAATTTCTACTTTGACAGCAAATGTCAAATTTTGACACCTTCTGTAAAGTAAAGGCAAGTAATGTTTTTTTTTTAAATAATAATTTGGATGACATGTATACCGAAATTGTATTTGCTTGGATTGTTGTAGTATTATTTGTATAATAAGATAATGTGTTAATGTGACCCCCCGCCCCTCAAGGAAACATCTAAAAGTTAAACTGTTAATAAGGCGCAGATGCAGATATGTTGTTCAAATCAACAAAATCTTATGTACTTAGTAAACAATCATGTCATAATTATATCAAAACTTAATTTTTAGGATAACAACGAAAGCAGAGTCAGTCGTCTACTGAAATTACAATATTTTAAAAAATTTTAGACTGAATAAACCGCTTCATATAAATAAATTTTGTTTACCCTTACATTAAAAGTAACATAGGATAGAGAGCTTAGGCTCCAAGAAAGCGTTTTTTTTGTTTGTGTGTATGGGATCTTTTTTGAAAAGCCAACCTGTGTTGCTCTATTCACAGTAAATCTGTATATAGTGTGGCAAAGTTACAAAAACTGAATTAATCTCATAGCTTTCATTTAATAAAACACAGTGTTTTTTTGTCCATTGATAGGTAACGAAGGGCCAAGTATTAGGTACCGTGGTTGCGTTAAGTGAAGAGAGAATAATAATATTGAATATTGGTATTTAAAGGTTTGCAAGTAAGAGGAGGGGGAAAAGGCTTTGCTGGTATCAAATTTCATGATCTCTACACTCTGCGAATAAAAAATACAAAAATCTTTGGTTGTAGTTGGATGAAACGACGCATGCGGGTCGATGCTCGTTTTTCCCTAACAGTAATGGCTAAGGGAGGCTTTAGTGGCCATATTTCAGACCAGAATCCATGGTAGACCGGTACAGAGACAGATCGCCCACAGTTTCACGATGCTTTTCAGATATAAGAACAATGCATAAAACTGGGTCTGCTTTACAATTCCGATGTTTAAATGGTAAACAAATTAGAAGATTAAATTTAACTTCGCGGGATTAAAAAAGGATATCCAATTTCTTTGCGGCTGTCTGGTCAATTAACGTGATCTGATCATGCTAGCGAAGATCCTGCTAGAAAGCAATAGGTACCATCTATATAAAAGGAATTTTTGGCTTCCAGAATTTGATTATTTATTTCACTAATGTGGGTATTGGCAGATAATTTCTCAAGTAGGAAACATGATTGTGCCTTAGTAGCATTAAACTAAACAAAGTTATTTGCTCCTCATATGATTTTGCAAAAGTTTTTCCGCTTGAGTCTGGGATACAGGTTTGGAAAATTATACAGGGTGTCTGGGACAATGTGGGAAATCTCCCGGAAATGAAAAGAACACGTAAAAACACACGAACACCATTGTAATTAAGTTTTTTAAAAATAATAATTGAACCACCAGGTATAATTGAATATTTTTTTAATATGATGTATACCAGGTAAGACCCTTCAAATTACTACCCAAAAAAGTGTTGTGGTTTAAACACAGCTACAGGGGCGGACTAGCTTTGACACTCATGGCCCCATTTTTTTACGCCCTGTATGATATAAACTTTGAAAAAGGTTTTTTGGATACTACTAATAGTTTACTAGAAATTAAGCACACCTCATCCAAGTCGCTAATCCTAACCGTTTTCGAGAAAAATGCTATTTTATTTACATCAGGAGTATTTTGATAAAATATTTGATTCCATATCAAATGGGAATACCTTACGATAAAAAACTTTGATCCAAAATTAAAACTAACTGTTTAGTTAAAAACTTAAGTATAAGGGTTCGACATGGAGTCCGTGAAGTCTGATACAAGCTCGGGCACGGCGAATTGAGGATTGTTATACCTGCCACAATAACCCAGCATTGTTTCTTATCCCATCGAAATGAATCGTGATCCTCCGTAGAAGATCCTCCCTAGTTTCGACCTGAGTGGAATACACCAAGTTTTTGAGGTGTAGGAAAAAAATCTAATAGCGTTAGGTCGGGAGACCAAGGAGGCCAGGCAATAGGTCCTCCTCTACCTATCCAACGGTTTAGATGGACGATATTTAGGTGTTATCGAAGAGCAAAGCTGAAATGAGGCGGTGCCCCAAGTGGCATGAAGTACATGTTTCGACAAGTTTCAAGTGGTAAATCCTGTATTAAATCCTGAAAAGCATTTTGGAGAAACTCCAAATAAAGTTGTCCATTTATTCGTGCAGGCAATACGAATGGTCCTATCAAAAAATTGCCTATGATTCTGGCTGAGATATTAATTGGTTGGAACTGATGTTGAGGTTTCATCAGCCCATACATGTAGGTTGTCTGAATGTATGATACCATTTTTGGTAAATCCTGCTTTATCCGTGAAAAGAACAGTGTTAATAAAGTTTACATTATTTCGTTTCTGTTCTAATAACCAGTTTGCAAACTCCATTCTACGCGGAAAATCTACAGGAATCAGTTCATGCACTTTTTGCAAATCATAGGAGTATAGTAGCTGTTCTTGAAGAACCTCATGTACTATTGTTTCCGAGGTATTAAACTGTGCTGATAATTTTCGAGTGCTCGTTCAAGAAGTGTCATATACAGCATTTAAAATATTTTCCTCTAATTGTGGCGTAAGAACTGTTCTTCCCACACCAGCTACTTGTTTTCCAAACTTTCCTAAAATAATAAAGAAAGTAAAATAATTCAGTTACATAACTGGAATCGCCCACCATTCTCCCTTAGACGTTGGTCAACTCGTTGAAATGACTTTTGGAATAGTACGATTAGGAAATCTTTCGTGATATAACCTTCTGGCTTCCAAAGCATTACAAGACGCCAGACCATACATCAAAAGCATATCTGCATACTCAATAAATATGTATTCTATATTTCAAGTTAATTCACTGATGATCAAATTAATTTCACTACGAAATACAAAAACCAGTAAATCTAGAAATGCAGGGATTAGTGCGACAGTGATGTGAAAGATGAACTTCGAAAATGTCGGTTATTTTTTTAGTAGTAACGTTAGCAACGATAACAAACAATTTGTTTTGGTGCCGATAAGGATTGAAATGATCATGGCTCAGCTGTTTCAAATAAACCGCACATTTTTGCGAACGTAGGTCCAACTACAATTTACAAAATTTTTAAATAAACAGTTAATTTTAATTTTGGATCAAAGTTTTTTTATCGTAAGGTATTCCCATTTGATATGGGATGTAATAAACTAGTCAACATTCGAAGCGTCCACCCTAGGTTTTTACCCCAATTTTAAAGTGGTCTATCTTAAAAAGTAACTTGCGGATCTTGATGAATTTGAGCTTTTTAGGAAGGTCGGTTAATTGACTTTTGTTCGAGGTATTAGTTTGATGTGTAGCATTAGATGATTAGGATATGCGAGCTACGCAATAAAATAATGTAAAATTAGCTAAAATGTTTGGTAATCTCTTTTTAACCAAAATAATGCGTTTTAATTCTTAATTCGACTTTTGCGGTCTAGGAGGAAAATGCAAAAAAGTAATTTCTTCGATTTTTGAAATTTCCCTTTTCAGAGATACGAATTTTTTTGCTGAAAATGGAATTATTTTAAACATGACTTTGTAACAAAAAACACTAAAATTACCTCAAATAAAAAACAAAAGAATAATAATAGAACTATCCTATTTACGACTACAAATAAATAGTAATTACAAATACTGCAAAATAACATGTGCATAATAGTTTTATCATTTTTGCAGTTTTTGACCCGCCCACGTAGTCAAGCATGATGCAAAAATCGGAAGCAGCTAAATTAATAAATCTTTGGTTTTGCATGGTCTTTGTAGAATTTGGGCTTGTAGAAAGCTAGAGAGATGGTTAAAATAGGACAGACGGAGATTGTCACATAGTTTTTAGCAAATTGGTTATTAATACAATGGATTTTTTCAAATTCGTATCAAAATTTGGAATATGGATGAGAGTGAGCCGTTTGGAGGTGTGGTGGTCTGAATGTTTGGGGAGAAATAATGAGAGGCGGAAGGACGAAAATAATGTGGGAGAACGTGACTACAGTGAACTATTTAGAAAGGTGTATGGCAGAGGTTTTTCTCCCATTTGCAGAAAATTTTGGAGACGGATTTGTCCTTGTTGATGACAACGCAACGGCGCGCAGAGTACGCACAGTAGTGAGTTCTTAAGGGAGAACAATATTGGAATGGCCTGTCAGATCTCCAAACATAGGTCCAATTGCCTGGAGTAGAATGAATTCCAGAGTGGTATCTGTGTATAATAGCCAATATGGTTGGTCGAACCCACTATTAATATATTGTTTTTAAAAACAAAATATGTGTTTTATTAAAATTGAAATTTTTATTTAAGCATAGTTGTTAATTAGGCATTGTTGATCAATTAAAATAAAACTGTGTATCGAAACTTGTTCGTTAGATGCTAAATACATAGCATATCTAGATCATTTTGTTTGAAGTGCAGCTGGAGTCACTAAGGCAATACAATAACGAAGGTAGACTTTTCAGGTGGTCAAAATAATTTAATGTTGAATTACATATTGTTACAGAATACAATAAAACAATTCGTCTACATAACTCATCGTTAGATGCTAAACTCCTTGTATAATAAAATAACGATATTTCAGTAAAAATGTTTATTGTAGATGCAGTTGGGACTACTGTGATAATAAAATAACAGAGCTCAACTTTTAAATCGAGAATGATACAGCATGCTTTGAAATACCCTGTCTATTGTTTAATAAAGGCGGTGGCTAAAAAAGTGTAAAACAATTCGGAGACTAATGTACTTTAAACCAGAAAATTTCATATAATATCATATAAAGTTTAGTCCCCGCAATATTTGGACAAACCGACATTTTAGCTTTTATTATTTATTATTTATATATTAATATTCGACAAAAAAATTACAAGGTCAGGTTTAAAAAAAAATTGTATATCTGAAAAAAAGGAAAATTTCAAAATTCGGGGAAGTTACCTTTTTGCATTTTCATCCTAGACCGCAAAAATCGAATTATGAATCAAAATGCATTATTTTAGTTAAAAAGGGATCATCAAACATTTAGCTAATTTTACATAACTTTATTGTGTACCTCGTATATCCTAATCATCTAACGCTACACATCAAATTTATAACTCCAACGAAAGCTAGTTAACCGACCTTTCCAAAAAGCTCAAAGTCATCAAGATCCGCAAGTTACTTTTTAAGATAGACCTCTTTAAAAATTGGATTAAAACCGAAGGTGGGCGCTTCGAAGATTGACCAGCTTATTTTATCACAATACTCTAAATAATTTTAAATCTCTATTTATAACAATTGCCCAAGTTACTAGGGGACCAGCCTCTCTATGTAAATTAAACTCTTCTTTACTTTGCTCTATGGCTTGCAAAAGATATAGTTCATCAAAATGCTTATTTTTTTCGTGTTTACTTTTGTGGTCAAGAACGTTTTTTGACAAATAATTGGGGCAATTTGGGAAAACCGTTGGTACGGAATTTTCTTTTAATCGGGGTTTTTTTTTAAATGTACTGAAATAATTTTACTACTTCTTGAATCTCGTTCTGAAATATCCCAAACTATACTACCTTTAGAAAAATGTAGCTCACACCCTTTAGTGCTTTTATTGGGCACTAAATCATCCCGCGGAATTGCTCGTAGCCATTTTTTTTGCAAATCGCTGTCTTTCGGGAAAATAAACACTTGAACTTTTGGTCCGGTTTTGTAATTACCCCGGTAGTTAGGCGCACGACACTTAAACGGCATGATTACGTGAATTTAAACGTACAAAAACTAATACATATAATTAAATTTTCATCAAAAATGTCGACGAAACTACTCTATTTACTCTAATTCACGAACAACGACATCATGTTTCACACTGTTTCGGTTAGCAAGTGCCGGTTTTCGGCCAGTACGTCTAATGGTCAGTTATCACGATAGAACATAAGCAAAACTGCATTCGTCTATGCTTTAATGCATTTCTTACGGAGTCGTGACGTATGGCCTATTTTAATGTCAGCTGGTAGGCCCCGTTGTTTAGTAAGTATTGAGAGGAGGCCTATACGAAAAAAAATTATATGAATTTGTTGTATTCTTTTTACGTGTTCTTTTCATTTCCATTTCCCACATTTTTCCGGACACTTTGTATATTTGAGTAAGACATACTATCGTTGGTATCGTTGTGAACATAGTTTCAAGCAGAAATAAGCAGGTCATTGATATACGGGAAGAAAGGGATAGGTAATTGCACTGAACCATTGGCAACATCTGCGTTGGTTTTGTAAAAATCAAATGAATGACCATATGGAAATAGATAGCTATGTTTGAAAGAAAACTGGCAAACTAAGTGATAGGTTTTTTGAAAAAAGCAATAGCTTGCAGGTTTGCTAGGAAAAAACACAAACCTGGCTTTCCCCATAGAATCTGATGGGCTTGTTCCAGAGGCGATTTATGAAGGTTACAAGATCTGCTGTGGACATTTAATGGCCAAAGCTATATTGTCTGTCACGGATTAGTTTATATTGTCAGGGTAATTTAAAAGGTCAGAGTTGATTTACTTTTCCATTGCCTTACTCATTACCATTATTAAATAAATAAATATTGGTCTGTAGTGAAAGGGGGCAGTTTTTAGTCCTTAAGAACAAGCTGTTTAAATACTATTTTTATAACAGATTTTATTAATAATAGAGTAAGGACAAAAACCAGCTCAGGGGCGCACTTTTTTAATAAAAACCATATAGGCCTGAAAACTTTTTGATGTGTGTTATGTTCTGTGTTTTGTGATTATGTCAAACCTTTCTCATTTTGAAGGTAATTACATGTTTTGTGACAAAGTCAGTATTAATAAGAGAAGGAGGAAGTAAAGTAAAATGGGCGGCGAATTTATTGGCAAACTGTTCGGCTTTTGTTTTAGACGTAAAAACAGCGTCATCAGAGGTTAAGGGTAGAAATGAGCTTTTGCAGATATTTTGAATATAGATTCTGGTAAGCGATAGGAGTAGAAACTACTATATTCTTTATTAAACAAGAAAAAATTAAATGAAAAAAAGACAAAGTTAAAAATCAGAGTTACCAGTGTTCCTTATCATTTTAAGGTGGGGTCACCGAAATATTTTATACATAGATTTAAACTAAATTTTACAGTTACTAAAAATAGATAAAAAATAATTTCCTGACATCGAAAGAATTCTGAAGAGTTAGTTACGATAAAATCTCCAGTGTCATTTAATTATCTATTTATTAGCCGTATTAAGAAAAATGGTAAAAGAAGATGATGTTATTTTAACAGTTATTTCCAAAAAATGGTTTTTGTTTCTTTTATTAGTATGAATTCTAACTTTTTTTCATTTAAAAAAAATATAAATCGTTTTTCTTTCAACTTGTAAACGGTAAACAGTACTTACCCTACTAATAACTGCATACAGACAATCGCTAAAATGATAATGTTCATTTTGTCACGGCTTTTGGGTACGCAATTATACATAGATATTAGTGCTTCAACACTTATATATGTCAATAAGAAAATAATGATAATGCCGTGCAAATTCAAGTAACTGTGATAGGTATGGTGCAATTTATGAACAACAATTAAATATTATTTCAAAAATACGTAGTGTCCACAAATAAAGTTTAATATTATTTCAATAGTTAAACGCTTTCGATATTTTTGTTCTTAAATTATCGATTAAGTTTTAGCGAATTTGTTTTATATTTTACCACCTACCCACAGCTTTTCTATATGCAGCGGGTACCAACATTTGTAAAAAAGTCGGTAAATTTCTTTACCCGGAACTTCCTTCGTTATGATTTTTTTTTTCATTTATTAGGAATAGTGAAGTGTGATTCAATTTAGTTCACTACATAGTCACAGTATATATGTGTTAAATTTACTATCTTTTCATTTTTATTTTTCTATCATATTGGATTCCTACCGATATTTTACCATTTTCTTTCTACCTATGCCACACTTGACTTTTGGGCATAATAAAATAAATTTAATAAGTAGTTTTTACATTGACACATACCGCCATTTTGCTACGTCATATTTAAGTCATACCATTTTCACATCTAATTTCATCTAACCCCAAATAATACACCACTCTGACATAACCACAAGAGGATCGTTAACGAAATCCATAGAAACATAATATCTGGGAAATATCTGCGGACCAACGGAGTAGGTAAAGACTGATAATATTGGGTCCATGCAGGATATAGAAACTATATGTGTCCTGAGGATGCAACAATAAAGTTGCGAAACGTCTAATCCCAAATAATACACCAATGTAACATAACAACAAGAGGTTTGTTAACGAAAACCATTAAGAAACTTAATATCTAGGAAATATCTGCGGATATGATAATATGGGTTTCCTGCTGGATATAGGATCTATACATGTGTGCTGAGGTTGCACAAATTAAGTTCCGAAAGGTCGATATTTAAAAAAAAACAAGTTGTTTTTTAATTGATCTTAACTCTAAATAATACACTACTCTAAAAAATTGTTTTTAACATTGTTCAGCCATATTGGATTTTTACCAAAACACCACCAGGTCATCCCCATATGACCCTTAATTTAAGCCATGTCGCGAACTGACAGACGGACCGACGGAATTTATAAAACATGTTTTTTGGCATCTAGAGACGATAAAACGTGAATATATGTAAAACCTGAGAGAGTGATTTTTTCGCGGTTACAAACATTTTATTTGGCCGCCATTTTGTTCGGCCATCTTGAATTAGAACCACGACTTTACTAGTTGATCCCTATACCACAATTAGTTATGGCACACAATTTGAAATCAAACCATTAAGCAGTTTTTTCAGGCTGCATTTTTATATATTTTATTAAGCCGTCAATTTGTTCTGCCACCTTGGATTTGTACCAAAATGTTACCAGCTGATTCCAATATAATACTTGATGTTTTTGCAAAATTTGAGATAAATTGGATGAGTAGTTTTGTAATAATAATTTTTTTAACATTTCACTAAGCCGCCATTTTGTTTCGCCATATTGGATTTTTACCAAAATCTTACCAGGCTATCCCCATATTACCCTTACTTTTTGACCAAAATTTGAAGTCAATCGGGTGAGTAGTCTTTAAGCTATGCCTCGAACTGACAGAGAGACAGAAAGAGCGACAGACGGACCGACGGAGTTGATAAAACATATTTTTTGGCATCTAGCGACGCTTAAACGTGAATATGTGTAAAAGTGAGAGAGTGACTTTTTCACGATCACAAACATTTTATTTGGCCGCCATTTTGTTCGGCCGTCTTGAATTAGAACCTTTATTTTACTAGTTGATCCCTATACCATAATTAGTTATGGCACGCAATTTGAAATCAAACCATTAAGCAGTTTTTTCAGGCTGAATTTTTAAATATTTTATTAAGCCGCCATTTTGTTCCGCCGTTCATACCAAAATATTACCAGTGGATTCCAACATAGGTAATACTTGATGTTTGTGCAAAATTTGAGATAAATTGGATGAGTAGTTGTTTAAATATATTTTTTTTAACATTTCACTAAGCCGCCATTTTGTTTCGCCATATTGGATTTTTACCAAAATGTTACCAGGTCATCTTAATTTTTGACCAAAATTTCAAGTCGATCGGGTAAGTAGTTTTTTAGCTACGCCGCGAACAGACAGATAGACAGACACCGACGGAATTGAGAAAACATGGTTTTCGTCATCTAGGGGCCCTGAAACGTGAAGATCTGAAATAATCTCGGATAGTGATTTTTTCACGATTACGTAAAAGGGAATTTTACGAGGGAAGTAAAAACAATAAATGAATATCATAATAAGTTAGATAAACCAAAGGCCTAATAAGGAATGTATACATTTGTCTGAAAGTGGTAGACATTGTAGAGTTTTCACTGAATTTGTAGGTAACAAATAAACCCAAACTTAATCATTTCTAAAGGACCTCGCACATTTCTTATGTAAAATGGCTTTTAGTCAATTTCTCTGAAAATTTAATGTTATAGTTGTCGACCTCCTGATCAAAAGATCTCATGGCCACAACTTAATCCTGCCTCTAGTTTTTTATATACAGAGAGTATACAGGAATTTTGCTTTTCCATATTTTATGAAAATTTTATTTTTTTTTAATTTTAATTAATTAACACGCATTTAAATAGGACAATCGCTTAGAATATTTTTGATTAGAAGTTAAAGTGTGTATTAGTAATAATATACTTATACAGGGTGCACCTACAACACTAAAATTCCATTTTTATTAAAAGCTCTATTACACCGAAACAAGCAATCAGATTTTGGTAAATTTTTGACATGTTTATCAAAATTAAATGAAAATTAAATAATTGTAACGAAAGTTTTTGTACATAGCTGACCATGAATAGACAAGTTTTGTAACGCATTATAATATCTGAAAATCATGATCATTGCTTTATAGCTGGAATATTTAAATAGTCACTAAAATTGACATATTTTAATTATCGAACGAATATTATCATTAAATGCAGTTTTAAAAATTTTATTTCAGAATGAAGTAATACAGGAGTTTTCATAAATAATAATAGACTAACTATGCTGTTATGGTTACGTCAGATTCACCTAATTTTTCATAATAAATCCTCTAGAGTGTTATAATATAAGAAAACACAAAATGGAAAGGACGATCGGATAGACATCTTCTGAAAAGTCTTTTCAACAATAATTTATCTCCAAAATATGCGGCCATTAATATTACATTTCCAAATGGCGGTAATTCGTTAATGTGGCACAACCTAAAAATATATTCATATTCATATCAATTCGTATATTTACAGGGTATTTTATAAAGAGAAAGTACCCTGTAAATAAAAAAGTATAATATTTAGCACCCATGCTTATAAGAAAATATTAATTAAGAATTATGTGAGGAATAAAATAGTTTTTGAGAATTTTTATTCTCCATATTTTTCAGGTTTTGAAACATTTACGAATGGCTCCCATTTCAAATTCTATAATGTTGATGTCTCCATAATTTGAAGATATATTAGAATTACAAAGGCCTTTCAAAAGATGTTCTACTACGACCTCTTTTTACATTAACTTTTTGAAGATGGCGGCCAGACGCCAAAAAAATGTTTAATCAGGAAACACACATGCATTACAAAGGAGTGTTAGTCTCGTATTAAAGTTTGCCAATTTTTAGTCTTGACTAGTTCAAATATTAAAACTAAACCCATTCATGTGATACACTGTATCTGTATTAACTAAATATAAGAATATTAATAATTAGTTATAGGTGTATCTAACTTTTAATTTTTGCGTTACCATTCACACCTAATTTCTGGTTTTCTTTAGTGTAAATAACGTAATAAATATATTATATTATTATAAAAAAGGAAATTATTTATCAAACACCTTGTGTATTAGTATTATATTAATAGAATTGTATCAGACTTTGAGGAATTATTATGAAAAATCAGATGAATCTGACATAAAAGTAATCCATAGTTTTTCTAGAATTTTATGCAACACCCTGTATCATTTTATTTTCAATTATATTATGAAAGCTGTATCTATTGACAATATGCATTCGATAAAAGTTAAAAATTCACTAGTTATTTAAATATCCTAGCTATTATCAGATTGGATCTAGATTTTTCAGATAATACAATAGGTTATAAAACTTCTATATTAAAACTCATGGCCACTCTAATGTCAGCTGTTTACAAAAATGTCCGACAAAATTCTTTAATTTACATTTAATTTTGATAAACATATCACAAATCCAGCAAAATCTGACTATTTTAGTGTAGTGTAGCTTTTAGCAAAAATTGGAATTTTAATATTTTAAGTACAGTCGAATATGAAAGAATAATGATTGGATCTGGAATACAGCTTCACCCTGTATATGTTTATTTTTATTTTTAGTTCTCTTCTCGTCTCGTCTCGACATCATTCAATCTCAACACTCGAGAGGAGACGAGAGTATTTGCGAAAAAGAAATGTCATTCTTATGTTTTTAATAACAAACATAAAAATGCCAATTTATTAACTACATGATGTACAGGCGCACGAACACGCGCCCATTTTCTGGCTCATTAATGTTTCTGTTTGTAGAATATTTCAAACAAACATAAAGAACACAAATAAATATATAAATGGAATTGCTTAAATATTTTTGAATTATTCTTAAATTTAGAGCTGGTGAAATGTAATAGTCAAATAATACTCCACCAAATGTTAACCATTTTACACAGCCCCAAAATTCTCTTGATGCATTCAAAAAATTATTTGTTTTTAATTTTCTTCTCTGGAAGCAGAAAGTAGTAGCTCCTTAAAATGAAGTTGCGTTTAAAAATTACATTTTTCGTCTCAAAAAGACTAATTTTGTAATCATAATTAAAAAAGTATATTTTAAACAATTTGAAGCAATTTAGTTATTTATCTGATTAAAATATTAAAAATATTTTTGAAAAATTATAAAATCTAGCACCAATGGAAAAGATTCAGATGTTTGCTTATATTAATGTTCATTTTATTTTTATAAACTAGCCCGATTACTGTAATTTATGTTAACAAGTAGTACACTAAGAAGTTTGTAAATTTTGAACCGCAATAACGGGAGTGAAAAAAATACCTTAATGCATGACTTAGTTGTGTAATGTATAATAACTTGGGATACATTTCATCCAGGGTGATACCATCGCCGCACAGTGGTCAATTTTTTACGAAAACGTGACAGTAAATCAAAAGCATCAAAAATACGCTAGATACTTCTTAGTTTTTCATTAGCGTTGTCTACGAACTAAGCAAAATTTCAGATACAATTTGATAGTATTTAGGTGTATATCTAACTTAAAATATTTCCGCAATTACATTTTAACATTATATAGATTAAAGTATATTATTTTTATTTAGTATAATAATAATTTGATATGATTGAATTACATATCCAGGGTCGTGATATTTACACGACGCAGTCTAGTGGATATTGGTTTTTAAACTTATATGATTTAAGCTAAGAGTTATAATTAATTTTGATATAAATAATGTCAACTCGCTGAAGTTAAACGCAAAGACCTTTAGCTAGCCACAAAAGGTGAAAATAAACATAGTGAAATTGACGTTTGGATGCTTTAAAGCACTTGATATAAAATATACAAATCCAAAACCTACCTTTCAATAGCGGCAAACCGTAAATGATGACCCTCTATTGAATTAAATAGTATTTTTAATTCATTGTGTTTTTTTCATAAACATATATTCTATGCATGGAAATGATTGACATCTTATATACTTAATCATTTTAGAAAAAATTAATTAAATGTTTTGCTTTATTTTTCAAACAACCTGGGGGGGGGAGATAGTAATAATTTTATCGAAGAACCTTTCAAAACAAGAATATTTATTCAACTGGCTATTTATTCTTTTCATAACTTTCGTGTACATTCAAATGTAATAAAATGTACCAAAAACAAACTAGTAATCGTTTATGGTCTTCACTGCAATACGGCCATTTATCGCTTTATTGTATTTGTCAAACAATTAAAATATCGAAATATTTATTATTTAGCATAAAAATGCATCTCCTATAGCAAACACCACACTAGAAGAGGAAGCCCCGGAAGAGTTCAATATTGTACAAACTTGTACACATACTCAGCAAGATATTTGATAGAATGTCTTCAGTCAAAACTGTTATAATGTCATAAAAAAAATAAGATTTATTTTATAAAAGCTGAAATTTTATGTAGTGATAAATTAGATGTTGCGACTAATAAAACTTCCCAAAGAAAAGGTTGGAAGGCTTAATAAATAAAAGACTAGAAGACATTTTCAAGGCACTAACATCCGGGCAGGTGAGGTGACTGTGAGTGTTTATAGCTAAAATTCCATCTTCAGTGAACAGGTTTGGTTAAACTTTAACCAGATTTATTAATATACTTAAAGTCTAGACGAGACGATATAAGGCCCTAATCTCGTCTCGTCGTTTCGACCTAAATTTCGAGACGATATGAGATTGTTCAAAGTGGAGAAGAGACAAGATGAAGCCTTAATCTCGGGTCGTCTCGGCTCGCGGCATCACTATATCTAAGCATTTGTCCAATGAAGCAAGTTCAGTACCATTACGTTAATTAGTTGAGATTTTGATCTTTTTTTAAAATTTTATCCCTTAAATGCGCCTAGAATATTTCATCAGTTTGTATTCACGACTTTTCTCCCGTAGAAAAACAACCAAGGAAAACAATAAATGATATTTTTTTTAAAACTAGTATATCTTTCCTGATTAAACTGGTTTTTATATTATTCTCTCCGGCTTAAACCTTGATTTCTAGGACGTTATCTGGTAAGCATTTAAGCAAAATGTACCATTATATAGCCAATAGTGCCATTTTCGTTGCACTGATTAGTTGAGACCAAACGCTGGTACGTTTTGCCAAACTCGACTAAAAGGCGGTACGTTTTGCCATGTGTCCTTCAGCATAGCCTTGTCGGACCAAACGCAGGTACGTTTTGCTAAACTTTGTTAAAACGTGGAGCATTATGCTTTAGACCAAATAACGATAAGCATTTTAAGCGCTCTGATGAAAATACTATGCAGAAACTGCAAATGTTATAAGGGTCTTTTTAAACATGTAATGCAGATTACACTAACATGTTATAAATATAAGGGAATGGACTTTTGCAAAAGTACATGGTGGTTCTTATAAGCAAACTCCCATATAGAGGTTCACATAAACATACGTCTGTAGAAGCTTCGTTTGCAAGGTAAAGGGTGTTAAAGTAAAAATAATAATTATAATTAATAAAATTTGAAAGCTAGTTTGACTTATATTACACATATAGTGAGTTCACGTAAATGGTCTATAGAAATCTTTTATTATGAAGTGGGGCACTATTATAGTTTATTAAAATTTAATAAATTAGATTATTATGTTTTTGGTATTACATAAATTTTGCGAATTTAAACACATTGTATTCTATAACTTTTAAACGAAGCGTTTGCAGACTTCTTAGAACCGCAAACAGAATAATCTTATTTAGTATTTGATCGTCATTTCAGAACCATCACGAAATAAAAAAAAACTGTAATTTCTGCTCGGTAACTTCTTAATTTACAATTCTTTTTAAAATCTGTACAAACATTTTCAAAGCAATTTTTCACGTGGAAAACAATTATTGCATTCGTTTTTAACTTCGACGGTTCGTTTATTCTGAACCATCATCAACTTTATTTTTGCTTGTTGTTGAATTATTATAATTTCAAATAGCTTTTTTAAATTAAAAACCACCGATTATTGCTATAATTAATTAATTTAAGCAATAATCAATTCAACGATCTATCACACTTGAGTATCCGACATGTAATTCGATTTCGTCCTATAAAATTGATATACCCGTCTTTCTTGCTCTCATAGAGCTATTGTGGGGAGTACCCGAACCACTTATTTGATAAAAATTGAAGAAGAACTTAATTTAAAAGTGTGATATCTCGTAAAATTGGTTATTAAAAACTATTTAAAAATGGAATAACCCATTATGGCGCCCATAAGAAAAAATGAAGTTGATGATGGTCAGAATAATAAAAACTAATTTAACAATGGTTTTCGATGTGAAAAATTGGTTCAAAAATATTTTACAGGTTTTAAAAATTATTTCAAAAACCAAGAAAGTGAAAAGTACACCGCTGGCACCTTTAAACTACTTCTTCTAAACTTTGCCCATTTTTCTAATAATGACGGAGTGACTGTATTTCTGGCGAAGTAGTCATATCAATCCTTCAATTTGGATTTATTTAGAATAATTTTGCCTTTAAATTGTACTTATTCCTAAAAAAAAAACCAAAAGCAATACATTTTATTGCATGTCAGTGCTATACTGTATTGCAGTTTCTGAATAATAGTTTCATTAGTCGAGTGAGTTACGTTCCCCATATTGCTGAATGTGACAAATTCAATTACAGATAAGGAAATCTTATAAATATAAGCAAAGGACGGTGATTGAATCACTTGTTAGTCTGCTCTTGATCTTGAATCTTGTATTTTACCTTTTAATAAAATTTTGACGTTTTTTAAAAAGGGTGTTTTCTTCGACCACAACGTAACTGGCGCAGTCGGTAGGATAGTGAAACGTGCAAAAAACACGTTTTTTTCAAAAAATTTATTCACTAGAAAATCTACGTATTTCGACGGTTCGAGTCCTAAAAAGTAAATAGTACCGATCTAAGGTGACTTCGAAGGAGTGCTCGAATCGAAGAAGCCCTGAGAAAAATTGGAGCTCATAAGAAGTAGACAGTGCCGATCTAAGGCGACTTCACGGGACCAACTTTGGGGAACCGGCGAGGAATAGGAACAGGACAGCTAGCAAGTCACACAAGGCATCACTGGGGAGGACAAACATCGCCAAACCAGCAGCCTAACCACCACTGGGGAGGACAAAAATCGCCGATCCAGAGGCAAACCACACTGGGGAGGACAAAAATCGCCAAACCAGCCTAGCAGTAAGGACCTAAGCTAAGAAAAAAGAAAAAGAAGCCCATGAAGCTAATTTTTCTTCTAGTATTGTAAGTCATTGCAAATATTTTAATATTAGCATTTTTTTTCCTATTTGCAAAAATAAGTAATAATTTTTGATATAAATAATTCAAAACGTAAATTTGAAACTTATTTTTGGAAATATAGTTTGCTTTAACCATTTTATATTTTTAAAAAATATACCTATATATATTTTATCAAAATTGAGCTCTTTAAGGAAGTAAACCTAGACGATCTGATTAATTCTCTAAACGATTTATCAATTCAATCTGGTTCAACTGACAATAAAAATAAAATAATGACAACTAATTATACTCTTTTACGTTACCAAGCTGATAACATTCCAAATTTTGACGGAATCCAAAACTTTTACAGAGATTTGTAACAGCCTCCGAAAACCTTTTAAAAGCTTTTCAAAACACGGCTAATTTAAATGACCCAATAAATATTTGCTTATTTGACACCATATTAAGTAAACTTACACATAGGGCCGCCGAACTTATTGTATCTCGAACAGAATTAAATACTTGGACTCTAGTAAAACAAGCCCTTATAAGTACCTTCGCTGATCAAAGATCAATCGATTGTCTTATACAAGATTTAATTAATCTAAAACCTTTTAAAAACGAACACCCTATTAATTTCGGCATGAGAATCCAAGATTCTAGGAGCCTATTATCTGCAAAATTAAATGGAACAAATGAAGATCCCGCAACCAAATAAATAAAAATTAACCATTACGATGAATTTGCCCTAAAAACATTTATACGAGGGTTACCTTATAATATGCAATTAGTTATTCGACTAAAAAATCCAACAGCTTTGTGCGAGAGGAAGAAAATTTTATTTACTTTAAAAATTCACAAATACCACAAAATAGACCTGTGCCAATGAGTACAACAAATTCGCAAAATAAAAACCAAAAATCGCCATTAATGTATAAACCACCTTATTTATATAAGTTTAGTCCAAATTATACACCTAATTTTAACCCTAATTATTCACATAATTTTCCCAATGCAATAAATCCGAATTTTCCAAAATTCCAAAATAATATAAACGGTAATGCTATAAATAATACTCCAAATTATTTTGGAAGAAACGCGAATAACTTTAATTCAAATTCAAATATAAGACCTAATAATTTTCAGCAAAATTTTCAAAGACCCAATTTTTACCAACAAAGACCCTTTATGAGACCTAACACCAATTTTGCACAAAATTCTATAAGAACAAGACAAATAGAACCTATGGACACAAGTTCTGGAAACACAATTTTAAATAATAATATACAAAATAAAAAAGTAATTACCGAACAACTTTACAATCAAGAAGTTTGGGAACAAAACCCACAAAATAATACTCAATATGATTATACTGTTAATCATGAAAATACAAATGTTAATTTCCCAATTTTTGAAAACTTTGATTATGCTGATAATCAAGAAACACCAAATTTCGAAAATCCATTTTATGAACAAAGTTATATGAATACATATGAACCAAGTTACACAAACATATACCAAGAACAAACTCACGAACCAGAATATTTCCCAGAAAATACTAATAATGTAAATTTTACGGGAACGAGCCCGAACAACAATACGAGGTAGTATTTTTGAATAACTACACAGCCGAATTACCATATATTCATATACCCGAATTAGACGCAAATTTTCTACTAGATACTGAAAGTACTCGAAGTTTTATAAAACCAGAAATTGCCTATAGATATTTTCCCGAAAATATAAAAAGAGAAATATTTCAAGTTCAAACAGCGCATGCTACATCTTTCCACAATGAAATAGCAATAATTCCATTATTTCAGACGTTTAAAACGCAAGGCAACCATACATTTTATTTATTTAATTTTTCAAACAAATTTGATGGATTAATAGGCCTAGATCTTATTATCCAACTTAACGCTAATTTAGATTTCAATACACGAACTTTACAATCGCCGCATACAGAAATACCAATACGCTATTTAGGAAAAAATGAAAAACAACTTTCGCCTGAAATTAATAAAGAAAAATTTACTTATATAATTTCACCAAGATGTATACAAAAAATAGAAATACCTGTGAATATCACAGAAGGAACAGGCATAATTTCTTACCAAAAATACGGAAATGTAGAAATTCCTGAATGTTTAGTAGAAATAAAAAATAACCTTACTTATACAACTATACTAAATCCAACAGAAAACCCAATTAAAATCCAATTTCTTGAACCTCTAGAAGTAGAAAAATTAAATGTGAATGAACCTAATTTCGTCGATTATAATTGAAATGAACAAAAATCTGATAGAGATCTAGATAACCAACTTAAAGCTAATTTAAAAAATTTAAGGTTAGACCATTGTAATTATGAAGAAAAACAAAAAATACGTAAACTTTGTTTTGAATTTAGAGACGTTTTTTATTGTGAAGGAATACCATTAACTTTTACAAACGCAATAAAACATCAAATAAAATTAACAACAGACACTCCTATCTATACTAAAAGTTATAGATACCCTGAAATTTATAAAAAAGAAGTAAAAGATCAAATTTCGAAGCTTCTAGACCAAAATATAATAAGAGAATCAAATTCTCCTTACTCATCACCAATATGGATAGTTCCAAAAAAGCTTGACGCTTCAGGAAATCCGAAATATCGCATGGTTTGCGATCTACGTCGTATCAATGATGTAAGTGTTGCAGACAAATTTCCGTTGCCTAATATTACCGAAATATTAGATAAACTAGGGAAAGCACAATATTTTTCTACGTTAGACCTTGCTAACGGTTTTCATCAAATCGATGTATGTAAAGAGGACATTCCCAAAACAGCATTTAGTACAGACTTTGGTCATTATGAATTTTTAAGAATGCCCTTTGGTTTAAAGAACGCCCCCGCAACATTTCAACGCGTTATGAACAACATATTAAGAGGTCTACAGGACGAAATATGCTTTGTATATCTAGACGACATAATTGTCTTCAGTACGAGTCTAGACGAACACATTTTAAAGCTAAGGAAAATATTTATAAGACTACGCGAAGCAAACTTTAAAATACAACTAGACAAATCTGAATTTTTGAAAAAAGAAGTACAATATTTAGGACATATCGTAACACCAAACGGAATTAAACCAAATCCTGAAAAAATATCAGCTGTAAAAAATTTTCCTATACCTAAAACTCAAAAAGAAATAAAATCCTTCTTGGGCCTTATTGGGTACTACAGACGCTTTATAGAAGACTTTGCTAAAATAACAAAACCAATGACGAAATGTCTAAAAAAGAACTCTAAAGTAGAGCACACGCCTGAATTTATAAATGCGTTCGAACATTGTAAAAGCCTGCTAATAAATTCGCCAATATTGCAGTACCCTGACTTTACAAAACCATTTATATTAACTACAGACGCGAGTAACTATGCTTTAGGAGCAATCCTATCTCAAGGAACATTACCTAATGATAAACCGGTAGCTTACGCATCGCGTACATTAAATGAAACCGAGACTAGATACTCAACAACAGAAAAAGAACTTTTAGCCGTAGTCTGGGCCTGTAAATATTTTCGCCCTTATTTATTCGGACGACAATTTTATGTATATGTTGACCATAGACCTTTAGTATGGTTATTTAATCAAAAGAAATGTAAATTCGAAATTAACTAGATGGAGATTACGTCTAGATGAATATGACTTTAAGATTATCTATAAGAAAGGCATTTTGAATAGTGATTGTGACGCCTTATCGAGAATTCAGTTAAATCTATACGAAAATGATTCCGTATTAAATAATCCCGGAGACGCTGACAACGATATAGTTGAATACTTGCGTAATCTTTCGGAAAATATAACCGTGACACAAAACCTTGACTCTCAAGTTGCAAGCTCAAGTAGAGATAACCCTGACTCAGATCAAGTTCGAAACTTAGATAACGAATTACCCTCAATTTCCGTAGGTCAAGCGAACAATGAACAAAGAATAAACATTTTATCTGACATTCAAATTCAACCAGCTTTAATTACTTCTGACAATACTGTGCATAGTAATCAAAATGAGACAGAAAACCCCGGATTAAATATCTTAGACGAAATAATTAACAATAAGCCTTTGCAATATTTAATAAAGAAATCGCCTCATCATAAAATAAAAGTGGATTTCGAAACATTCGAAAGGAATTACATTAATAATGTAGAAATACCGGAAAACCCTGGTATCATTAAAGAATTTATTCGCGATTACATGAATAATAAAAAAACATGTTATATATATTTTTATAATGAAGAACTTATCCCAATTTTTACAAATATATATATACAAAATTTTAAGAAACCAAAAATAATACGATGCACAAAACTAGTCAATAATATTAAAGAACAGGATGAAAAAATTTTATTGATGACCCATCAACATCAAAGTAAAACTAATCACAGGGGAATTTCAGAAACCTATGATAGACTAAAACAAAACTACTATTGGGGTAAAATGAAACAAGAAATCACTCAATTTATAAATGACTGTGTTACATGTCAAACCCTAAAATATAGCAGACAAAAATCGTATGTGCCTTTAGTAAAAACCGAAACACCTTCTAAACCTTTTCAAATAATTCATTTAGACACATTTATTTTTGAAAAACATAATTGCCTTACAATATTTGACAGATTTTCAAAATACGGACAAGCCTATGTATACGATAAAAATGCTAAGTCAGTATGTGACAAACTTATAAATTATTTTTCATTCTTTGGATGCCCAGAAACAATTGTTAGTGATAATGGCTCTGAATTTAATAACGAACTAGAAAAGGAATTATTAAAAGCCCAAAAAATAAATATTCACTTTACAACCCCAGGACACCATGAGTCAAATGGCCCTATAGAAAGATATCACTCTACATTAATCGAACATTTAAGAATCCTAAAAGATAAAGACAAAAATAAACCAATTCCCGAACTATTACCCTAAGCAATTATAGCATATAATAGCTCGATACATAGTACAACCAAATATACACCCCATGAATTAATTTTAGGACACACAAACTCACGTGATCCTTTAGACTTAATATCAACAACATTCTACTCAGACTATGTACTATCCCATAAAGAAAAAGTAGACGCCATTTACAATACTGTCACAGAGAAAAGCGAAACACAGAAAGAAATACTGCTAGAAAAAACTAACCTTAAAGGTGACAAACCCTATGAATTTAAACTTAATCAAAAAGTGTATAAAAGACTGTCCCCTAGAAATAAAAATCAAGCCAAATTTAGTGGCCCCTTTATAATAAGAGAAATCCTTGAACATAATCGTGTAAAAATTGAAAATATCAAAAACCCAAAAAAAACAGAAATTATACATATAAAAGAACTAAAAAGACCTCTTGTTACAGATGGTCCTACACGCGAGGAGACAGACCAAAATACCACGACTTAAATCTGAACCCTGGCATCTTACCCTACAAACTAGGACACGCCCAGAAGACAATTAATCACTGGACATTTGTTCAAGTGTTTAATATAAAAGGTATAATTGAGGAATATAAATCCTTGAGTTTAAAATATAATATGTTAAAATTACATTTGAAAAATAAAACTGACTATAATACGGAATACTATAATTCCTATATAATTATTGATAACCAAAAACAAAAAATATTACGCCAAATAAATGAAATACTACCCCCTAAACAAAGTAGGCAGAAACGTGGGCCAATTGACGGACTAGGAAGTATAATTAAAAGTATAACAGGCAATCTAGACGACAACGATGCAATTTTAATAAATAATGAAGTAAATATTCTAAAACAAAATCAAAATAACATCAAGTTGTCAATGGACAAACAAATGACCTTACTCAGTAATTCTATAAAAGGTTTTCAAGAAATATCACAAAATATATCCCATAACCAAAATATTCTAGAATTTCGAGTAAATCAGACTATACAAACACTAACCAAAATCGAACTACAAGAAATATCTGATTTCGACTATTACCGAACTCAAATGATCTTAACACAAATATATATGCTATATCAAAATATTTTTGACACATTAGCGAATATAGAATATATCATTTGCAAAACTAAATAATTTTCACAATACTATAATTCAACCTAAAGAACTGCTATCAGAAATAAAAATGATTAAAAAATACTTAAATTCAGAAAAATTGCCATTTGAACCAAACTTAGAAAATATCCTAAAATATGAGACAATCCTAGATATAAAAGGTTACGTAATAAATAGCGAAGTTACTTTTATTATAGAAATTCCTTTAGTCGAAAAGGAAGAGTATACCTTATTGCATTTGTTTCCTATACCCACACCCAATGGCGAATATTACAAAATAATAATACCCAACTTTAATTATCTTATAATTAATGATAAGAATTTTGGATACTCGAATGATCCATGCAAAAAAGTCACAGAAAATGAATTTTTATGCAGTCATATACATTCTGAAAATATATTTCAAACATTACCCTGCGAAATGCAGCTATTAAAATATTATCATAATATCACGAATTGTAAGCAAATTCCTGTAAAAATAGACAGCCTAGAAATTCAAAATATAGACGAAGGAAAATGGGTTGTAATAACAAATAAAGATATTACAGCAATGGAAACTTGTAAAAACACCCAAAATACTATTTTACTAAACGGAACTTATTTAATTGAATTAAGTCCTATATGTAGTCTTAAGATAAATAATATAATACTTAAAAGTTATAAAAACTCAAAAAACGAATATTTAAATGTGTCATTGCCTAATATTAAACTCAATTTTACAAACCGAACTATTTATAATAATATAAGATTTTTGAAAACAAATTCTATAAACTTGGAAAAATTTGATGATCTACAAAACGAAATAAATAAACAAAAAATTGAAACCTCTAAACTTTTAACCGACACTGTATATTATCATAAGACAAGTTTATGGACAATTTTACTATATGTAATTTTAATAATTATAATATTGTATATTTTGTACAAGTATTTATGGCTTAAGTTAAAACTTAATAAACTAAGAAATACTGTTTATATGCCCATTAAGGGATGGAGGAGTTACGTTCCCCATATTGCTGAATGTGACAAATTCAATTACAGATAAGGAAATCTTATAAATATAAGCAAAGGACGGTGATTGAATCACTTGTTAGTCTGCTCTTGATCTTGAATCTTGTAGTTTACCTTTTAATAAAATTTTGACGTTTTTTAAAAAGGGTGTTTTCTTCGACCACAACGTAACTAGTGAAATGCCTATTGCAATTTTTAATGCAGTTTGGCAACACGCACCTACGTTTGGTCCGATTAAGCTATGGGAAGGACACATCACAAAAATGGATCGCGTTTTAGTCACATTTGGCACAACCACCGAACATGTCTTGTTAATGTCCGGTGTGAAAACGTACCAGCATTTGATCTTGACCCATCAGAGCAGAGAAAACCGCACTATTGACTATACAACGTTACACTTAGCTTAAATGCATCCGGTAAAGGTAGTTTATTCTGTTTAAACCTGATTTTTTTTCATAGCTATATAGAAAATGATCGTCGCCTCTATTAAATTGAAAATAATACTCATATTGAACCCTTTTAGACGTTGGAAAACTTACGAAATAGCAAAAAGCAACGTTTTACCGCAATCATGTTATTAAAATGAAATGTGCCAGGTAAAGTTATGTGTTTCATAATGCTGACTAACTTTATATTTTTTAGAATTTTTTATATCGTTAACTCGCTTCTTAAATTAATTGTTTTTTTTATCAATTTCGGGTTTGTTAAAGTGGTGCAGTAAGTAGGATATTTTCATCGACCGGTGAAAACAAAAATCGCGTATCTATTCAGTTTACCGATCAAGAGCAGAAAATTAAAAAAAAAGAAGTTTGCAGCTCCCGTGAATCTACCAAGGAGAAATCCAGTGGCGGCTCGTGGTAGCTAAAACAGGTGAGGCCCAAAACAATTATTACATTTCCAGGTCACCTAGGTACTTAGACACCTGAGGTATTATTCTTCGGCGCGTTTACATTTTTTTGGAGCATAAAATAAATAAGGTGAAGACTCTCAAATCTGTATTTACTTACCGCCCTAACTTAGTATTGCAATGAAGCTATTCTGACATAATATAAAGTGTTAAAATATTTTTCAACCCTACAAGGCAGCCCTCCTTTTTTCTACCAATCATTAAAGTGATCCTATTTTCTAAGCAAAATTATGGGAAAACTCACTTAAATAAATGGCGAGCTAGGTAGAACTCATACGCAAAAATTATTGCCACTGTTATAAAAGTTTTCCAGGAAAGTATGAACTGCCCTAAATCAAATGCGAAGTCAGTAACACAAGAAGCTAGTTTTAAACGAAAATTGGAAGATTTAGAATTTCTGTTTATATTAATTAACTTTTATTAACTCTTACAGTGGCGGCTCATGGGGAATTATATTGAGAGGTCAATAACAATTTTAAAAATAGGCATACTTAAAATAAAAATAATTATCTTATCTTTAAATGGAGCTTTAAACTATCTTGAAGTTTAGGTCTACTCTTCGTTCTTTAGAATTGGAAAAATGCTGAATGACACGTTTGTTAAAATTGTACGCACATTCCTTTTATAAACGATTTCTCGATACTTGACATTGCTAAAGCGGATAGTCTATATTGGCCCAACTCCTCAACAATATTTATAAGCCCTCGAAAAACCTCTGGATTTTCAGACAAAGCCGTTTCATCATGGCCACGTAGTGCCAGCTCGAATGTCCCACAAAATTTTACACAATCTATAATTTCCATTCAATTTACGTTTTTATTAAAATCTCTAAGGAATTTTCTATAAGCTGTGTCTAGCTGAGTGCGAATATCAACACTTCCGACCGTAGCATAGTTCACCGAACATTTCATGTGATCTGCAGAAAACGCATGTTTTTTTATTTCTCAAAATTAAGTTCGTTAGCACTACCAACATTTTATTTCCTGTATATTTCCAACTCACACATGGCTCATAAAAATAAAAAAATATATATTACAAAAAACAGTATATAAATCAATTTTCATCGATTAAAAACGTCCAAAACAATATCGAGTTAGAATATCGAGCGCGCGGCCTCTAAAGAATTGAACTTACGCACGCCGCGACCGATCGATCGAATTATGAGAAGAGACTGGCTGATGACTCAAATCGCGATTTCATATTCCATTTGCTATCACGTTCAGCTGCCGCTCGGTAGGTGTGAAATCTTCGGGTATTTTCGTCAAGTTTTAAGGTAATCAGGGCAATTCGGACTACCCAGTCTAGCTTAGTATAGCGTATTTTATTATGCCTAAGGAACGCAACGAGACCATTCGAACCGCCCCGGCCGCGGCGGCTAATAGTGTAGCGTATTTCACTTTTCCCGTTTTATTACAACTATTAGGAGAGACGTTCAAACGAATAATATATTTTCTGAAATATTTTTGGGGGGTCATTGACCAAATGACCTTATGGATGAGCCGCCACTGAACTCTTATAGAATATATTGGAAAAAAATATGTTCAATTTTATAACAGCCCGAAAAAGCAATGATAACGTCACCAAATATGTCAGCAATGCCAATACAGAATCTAAGCTCACTGAACACTAAGGAATACCTAGTGGGAAGCAGAACATTGCAGAAGAATGTAAATAAAAATGAAATTTTACAATTAGGTGACACAAGACATTTGGCAGAATATGACATAAAATTTTCATAAAGCTCATTAGACTTTAACATTTAATGAAAACATATGGACCGATATTTGATAAAACATTGTTAAAAACAATATTTTCCTCAGTTTATCGAGACAATTTTCAATAGAAGAGTTTAGTTTGTCTATTTTATTCAATTCCGCAACCAGGCCTCTGTGGAAAGAACCTTCTCTTGTCTAAAACACATAAAAACGTTACTGCGTAACATGATGACGCAGAATCGACTTTGCTATCAGTCCTTTAATTACAAAAAGATATTGTTGGTAAATTATTGGAAACAGTTGATACATTTCATGACCGAGTTATTGACCGATTTACACGAATTAAGAACAGAAAAATTGATTTACTTTATAAGTAATAAAATATGTTAGCAAGTATCTGCCTCGTAGTTACCTAATTTGTTATAATAATACTAGTTTTTCATTATGCTTTATATAACTTGATTCGTTAGAATGATCTGTTATTTTATGAATAATGATATATTGATATACAACCTGAGTAATTACCTAATTACTTTTTTAAGGCATTATTTTTTCCGCTTATTGTTAAAGATATAATTCAAAATTAGTTTTTTTTTTATTTTCTTGATCGCTTTTTGATCTAAAATTATAGCTTCTACAGAAAATCATATAGGGCGCCAGCCTACGCTATTCAGCATAATAAAAACACAGTAATACGCTTTAATAAATATTGCCTTAATAACAAACACAAACTTTTTTCTCATGGTTTATTTACTTTGTTCCAGCAAAATAAAATAACACATCTTAATCAAATAGATTGGTAGATCACTAGAGTTTCCTATTTCGAATTAGATCCCTGTAATACATTGCCGATGCTTTTAATGTTCTGGGTCTAGTAGTGTCGTTGAAATCAACTTTCGCCAAACCAAACGTTGCCCTGAAAATAATAACAAAATTATTTATAGCTTTAATAAATATTTCCTAAGTTCAGTTATTTTGCTGGAGGGATAACAAACTGGAAAATAGTTAGCTAAACTATAATATCAACTAGCACTATGTGGCGTTATTCAACAAAACGTCAGCATACCATGATTAGAAGAAACCAGAGAACAATATATAAATATTTGGTAGAGGTTTAGATAGGTGCTAAGAAATAAATTCTAGGCTGTGTATGGTGATGTATGTGAAGTAAGCTAAGTATCTAATTTGATTCTAGTGAATTACATCTAATCTTTGATAAACATTTTTGATTTTAATGGAAATATGTTAGCGTTATACATGTAGCCGATTGTCAATGGGACAACACGTGGCATACACATTGCTAATTTTGCAGCAATAATCTCTAGCAAAAAAAAATGGGCTTTTGATCTGCCGCTTGGTTTTTGTCCCAGGAGGCACCGATCACATATATATACAAATGTATGCAAGTGCACACTAATTTCTGAAATTTCTCAACCTTTAAGCCCGCTCACTATTCGTTCATTCGTCCGCATAGTGTGGAGGGTCCTGATCATCGGTTTTGTTGCACGGTGATTCCGTTTTTTGGGCGGATAATCAAGTAGGCTTTGACGTCAGCGAACTACTCGTTCGAATCAATTTTTTGTTTTTTATGTATTTTCAAACGTATATTAATAATAATAATAATAAATAATAAATAGTAAATAATAAACAATAAACAATAAACAATAAACAATAAACAATAAACAATAAACAATAAATAATAAATAATAAATAATAAATAATAAATAATAAATAATAAAAAATAAATAATAAAAAATAAATAATAAATAATAAATAATAAATAATAAATAATAAATAATAAATAATAAATAATAAATAATAAATAATAAATAATAAATAATAAATAATAAATAATAAATAATAAATAATAAATAATACATAATAAATAATAAATATTAAATAATAAATAATAAATAATAAATAATAAATAATAAATAATAAATAATAAACAATAAATAATAAATAACAAATAATAAATAATAAATAATAAATAATAAATAATAAATAATAAATAATAAATAATAAATAATAAATAATAAATAATAAATAATAAATAATAAATAATAAATAATAAACAATAAACAATAAACAATAAATAATAAATAATAAATAATAAATAATAAATAATAAATAATAAATAATAAATAATAAATAATAAATAATAAATAATAAATAATAAATAATAAATAATAAATAATAAATAATAAATAATAAATAATAAATAATAAATAATAAATAATAAATAATAAATAATAAATAATAAATAATAAATAATAAATAATAAATAATAAATAATAAATAATAAATAATAAGTAATAAATAAATTGCCCAATAAAAACATCAAGCAATTTCTTACGCAAATCATGAGAACGTGGAAAACTAAAATCAACCTGAGAACATAAAAAGAACACATCGAAACAGAAGAGATCTACATCAGACGAGGTATATTCCAGGGAGATTTACTCAGCGCTTTGTGGTTCTGCCTCTGTCGCAATCCACTCTCAAACACACTGAGTAACACAAACTTCGGATTCCAAATTAATCACCAAAAAAATAACCTACACAAAATAAACCATCTCTTGTACACGGATCACATAAAATTATAAGCAAGCACAAAGGCACAGCTAAAGAAACTCCTTAAAATCACAGAAACGTTTACCCTGGACATCAACATGGAATTTGGTCTAAGTAAATGCAAGCTACCTCTTATCAACAAGGGACAGTGGAAAGACCACCGTACGACGGAAACAATCAACAATGAAACCATAGATAACATGCTCAAAGAAGAGACATACAGATACCTAGGCTACCATCAAAGCACCAAAATTAACCACACCCATATCAAATAAGAGCTTAAGACGGACTTAAAAACCACACTCACAAAACTACTAAAAACAAAACTGAACTCCAGAAATCTAACGAAAGCTATTAACACCTTCGCCATACCTACTCTTACGTATTCGTTTGGTATCATTAAATGGTCACACACAGACATAGAAGAGATTGACATTCTCATACGCTCTGAATTCACTAAATACAGGAAGTTACGTCCCAACGCATGCAAGGAAAGACACACCATGGAGAGAAAAGAAGGAGGGAAGGGAATTATAAATATACAATCGCTAAATAAAAAACAAATTTACGAACTCTTTCACAACAAACAAACTAATCTCCACAAGGCAATAGTGAAGGCAGACAAGGATTATACACCGCTCGACCTGTCTCAAACGAGCCACGCAGCAGACGCACACAGTCACATCCAATCACGACTAGAAAAGATGAACACCTGGTCTGAAAAAACACTCCACGGAAGACACAGATACCACATAAAGCAAGACCACATACATAAAAAGTTTTCATATACGTGATTACAAGAAGGATAGCTGTTCCCCGAAACAGAAGGCTTCCTGCTTGCCATCCAGGACAAAGTCATAGCAACCAGAAACTACCGAAAGCACATCCTCAAGGACACAACCGTTAAAGACGACAGGTGCAGAAGATGTGACCAGTAGAGAGAAATGATCGATCACATAACGAGTGGATTTAAAATAATGGCCGGAACTGAATACACGGGTAGACACAACACATATATATATATATATATATATATATATATATATATATATATATATATATATATATATATTTTTTTCAGTCCAGAGCCAGACAGAGAAATACGCATACAGTAAGTATACTCAATTGACTCTACTAGCAACATTATGTTAAATCTTGCTGCATGCGGGCTGATATTTCGATTAACCGGGACACGATGAACTGGCTATATAAGTATGATAACCGGTCTTGGATAAAACTAAAGACCGATTGTACTTCGTATAGATAAATCATCAGGAACCTTCATAAATTCACCACGTCAATCGCTCGTGTTGCTGTGTAATTGTAATATTAGCTTCCATGCAGCAAGATTTGATGTGGTGTTATCCCTGACGCTATTTGGCTTTACTTGCTTAAATGCTAATTTTGAGCTCTTGGAAATTAAAACACAAGAAAAACAGGATCAATATGCTATGAATTAAGCTTCACGGAAATGGATTCCACCCCAACTTAAATGTGGCAATCATCGGATCCATTTAGGATATATTTTATTTTGGATCATTATTTTAAGTAGAATCGATCTTATAAAAATACTTACTTTAAAGCGTACTGGAAATTAAATAAATCAATTAGAGAGAAAGCTGAGATGCCATTTATGTGAACGTTGTCTTCATTTATTAATTTCACGATTTGCTGGATATATTCCTGAAATACAAAGTTCGATATAAGTACATATTACACTTTACCGCAGGAAGAAAGAATTTAGTAAACTCCTTATTGAAATGTTTCACCGCAAAATTCTTGCAATTTTATCTGTAGTACCCTGAATAAAATGTTAAAACTGCATTACTTAATGGTTGAATATCCAATACTGGCTTAGGTCTGAGAGCATTATAATACCTAATCGAACGCCTAATTTGATTTTAAAGCTTTAGTCAGTTTTTATGTTTCTTCCTAAATTGAATTTGTATCACATATTGTCAAAGTCCGAAAAGCTAATGAATAAATGACGAGTTGTTTTTGAAATGGGTGATGGTGAGTCCTGAAATTTAAATATCTATTCGTATGTGTCGGTGTCCTGTAAACAGTATGGCCTAGAGTACCGTTCTCTTTCTTTTGTACTAACACATCAAGGAAGGGAATGGCACCATCTAACTCAATTTTCACAGTGAATTTTATATTAGAATATTGTTGGCTTAGAATTTGGTTAAATTTTTTTCTCCATGAGGCCATATTACAAAAGTATCAACTACATATCTAAACCAACATTTAGGTTGTAAAGCAGCAGAGCTTCAAGCAATTTCCTCGAAAGCCTCCCCAGGAGACGACGGAGATCCCCCGGCGACACCCGATTGCTCATAAAAGGTGCATTGAAAAATGAAATATGTGGACATTAAACATTCTCTTATTAATTCAATTAAGATTGTATTCAGGTTGTTATGTAGAAATATATCAGAAATTATAGAAATTGATTTGTCAATAGGCACATTTGTATAAAGGGTATTAAAGGGATAAATGATTAAAATGGTTAAATGTTAGACAAATGGGTTAAATGTTAGACAAATGGCTTATTATATGTCAAGAACAAAAGAAGTCTGTCATTACAACTTTACAGCGTGGCCATTTGTAGGACCCGACAAGGAGGATAGATATTTTTTCTTTGTGTCACTTACTTGGAGTACATGATTATTTACTTTAATCATTGCATTGAAACATACACGGTTTTATGACTGAAATTACCCAAGATGCTGGGACTCCCTGTTATTACGTTAAATTTAACTTACCTTATAAAAATTTATTCTAAAATGGTCGTCTAACGAATCGTGATATGCACCATAACCATGCTCATCTATAAGCAATGGAGGATTATTATAGTTATTCCCAACATATTTAATTGCCTTCCTAAAACCCCAAGGTGTGGACTAAAAAATAAATTCTAAAAATAATATTATATCATAGGCAGAAAACCAAACTTAAAGTAAATAAAAACAAAAATAGCAAACATTTTCAATACAGAAAATTATGTTCGAGACAATATTAAAACAATATAAATTATAAATGTTTAAAAAAATAAATTTCAAGCACTGTTAAAGTGTTTTTTTCGGAGATGTAAAAAAAATTAGAATCTATTTGTCTGAAATGCCATATATATAATTATAACAATTTTCAGAATTACATAATGGATGATTTATCATCTTTCTCCTAAGAACAAAATTAAATGTTTTATGCAATAACTAGGGTCAGCAAGTAAACATAATAAATAACTAAATTATAAATGTCTTTCACCTGTTATTGTATTACATGCTCACGTCTTTACGTATTTATTATAGAGAAATTCTTAAGTATATCGGTTTTGCAACAATTAGGATTGTTTTAACTGTTAATATTGAATTTTTATAACAAAAATTTAGTAAAGTGCGGGACACGAAAGAACACCGGGCCGAGTCAATCGGTTTAGGAAGGTCGGCCAAGAAATCTCTTAAACCAGTGGTGTCTCGTCGTTCTTTAAATAGTATGGCACTCCTTTTCGACTATACGCACTTTAGATAATTAAAAAATGTAACTATGCTTAATGAACCTTTATATATATTTGTCTGTTTTCTTTCGTGTACCGCACTTCTATATCTATTTTGTGTTGCAAAAACGGCGAACTTTCGAATTTTAAAATGATTTAATTTTGATTTTTCTTGATCGATTTACCTATAAATATATTTTTTCTTGAGTTCTGTCATTAACGGTTCCAGGGCTATCGTCCACTATTATTGGACCACCCGGTATAGTGATACACGATTTACAAGTCCAGATTTTACAAGGGCAGCCAGCATCAGATCCAGTGAACGAGGTTTATCAAAATTTTAATTTATGCAGTTCGACTTTGGGCTACTCCGTCAACTGCATGAAATTTGACACACGTCTTCTATGCATTAAGCAACATACGGATTTGCCCAGGGTAATTACATATGCACGCCACTGGTAGAAATTTCAAAAATTGATTGTTAATAAAAAATGCCCTTTTGCGCATAAAAGACGTTTATCAAATTTCACACAGTTATTTATCTATAATAGCATCAGAATTAGGATTTAACAAAAAATGTTTTTTTAAAACCCTGTATCTCCAAAGTTAAGACTTTTAGGTTCATATTAAACCTTTTCTTAAAAAGGTCCAAGAATCACCCCCCTTTAACATTAGCACGCAATTAGGAAACGCCCTGTATAGTACTTCACAATGACGTCCAACTGCATAAGTTAAAATTTTGATAAATCTTGTTCACTGAAATCAGTGCTGGCTCTCCTACTATCACTACATTGATGTGTTAATTTTAGAAAAATACGAGTTCTGTAGTTTTTCAAATATTAATTGCAATATTAGATATTTTTTGACATCAGGTATTCAGCAGAAAATTAATTATTTTGAAGCAGTTTATTGACAGCTGCCTTATGAACAATTTTACAAAATATATGAAATGAAAATGAATATCTAAGCCATTTTTGAGGTTGACGGCTATGGTTCTAATCGTTCGATTCCTTCTAAATTGTTGTTTTCCTCTGACAATGATAAGGTTTCGTCGTCACTACTTGAAAATCCCAGTGTGATAACTAAATCATCAACAACCGTTTCAATTTTGCCATCTACTTCCCAGTATTTATCTTCAATAGAGCGAACATGTTTAACATACGATTTCCAATTTTCAGCCGAATCTTTAATTGAAAGTTCACCGGTGTTGCGCTCTCGAATATATTTTTTTACTCCTGCCCATACTAGTTCAATAGGGTTGAGGTCACGAATGTATGGAGGCAGCCTTAAAGGTGTATGACCGAGGTTACGTAAAAGACCGTCAATTTTATACTTTTTCTCTCTAGGTTTGTTGGCTGATATTACTTCATATAATTGATATTTTCTCCGTGTTGAATCACATACAAGATTGTTCGATTTAAGCCACGATATCATATGAGCTTTTGTAGAGTATTTAGTTGGCACTTTATCTTCTACGTGTGAATGATAAGACGCATTATCCATTACCACGACTGATTTGGGAGGAATGTTAAGTAGAAGCTTCTCGAGCAACCACTTTTCAAAATTATCTCTATTCATCTGTCCATGATAGTCTCCAGTTGTTAGTCCCGAGCGAAAAACTAAAGCAGCACCTGGAACAAATCCGGCTTCTGAACCAGCATGAATTACAATAAAGCGACTACTAGAGCGGATTCCCTGAACAACACCTGTAACACTTTCACTTTGCCAGCATTTGTTCATTGTCATATCATTATCTACTCAGTTTTTCGTCTAGATACACAATATTGCATCCTTACCTATATTGCCTTACAGTTGATAGATATTTCACCCGCCATGCCAGTAAAAAATATTTGGTCTCTCAATGAGCAATTTTCGTTTATTTTGGCACCTGCGCCAAACTAAACCATTTGATCGTAAAAGCTGATTTAAGGTTTTATATCCGTACGGAAAATCTATTTTGTTCTTTACAGCACGAAGTAGGGGTTTGCAGGTCGGAACCTTCTTCAAGTTTATCTAAAAAATCCTCTATTATTAGGGGGTTGAAAATTAACATCGTCAATTTTATCTTTGTATGATAATCGGGGTCTTTTTTACCAGGAGATTTTAAAGGTGAAGTAGAACATGAGCGATCGTTATGTTCTCTTTGAATTTTTCTTATACTACTTTGGAATAATTTTCCGTGCCGCTTAGCTTAGCGCATTTTATAGGTGAAGCGGCAAACTATTACAACAAATAAAATAAAATAAAATAAAATTTATTTGCGTAGACAAATTTTACTTTTTCGCTTGTGAACCTTTATTTTAAGGACCGCCCGGTTTTCTTTCGTGTCCCGCACTTTATATATGACTTTTGTAAGTTGCAAACGTTACAAAATATGTCTACAACCACAAATCGATACCAAAAATATTTAGAAAAAATTGTTTTACAGATTATTATATACTTTTCTCGAGCAAGAAGTACGAAGTTCAGAAACTGAAAAACTATAACAATTTATGTTAAAAAAAAATCAACATAGTTAAAAAAGAATAATTTGTACTCAAAGACAAAAACAAAATGAATTTGTATCAACTTTAACATATTACCCAAAAAAATAGGTACCTCAGATTTTCGAAAATCAGGTAGTAAATATTTTGTAAACCAGATGAACCAAAAATCCGCCAAGATAGGATTTTTTTTATTAAGTATGTCTTGTTTAAAAGTTTTCAAATACATTTTGTTACTATACCTGTATTAATCCTTATTGTATATAAACGGGTACCTAGTCAAAATGCGAGTATGCAGTGATAGAGTTGGACATTACGTGAAAACATTCTAAGGAAAGGAAAGTATTTTTAGAGTTTTTGGATCACATTTATATGGTTTAAGTTATCATTACGAATAATCTATTTCCCGGAAAAATCAATTGGAAATTGCTAACCATTTAGATGGCCACCTCGTTAACCAGATTGAATCACAATGGATTTATTTTTACGGAAATATGCGATTGGGTATTAATTAAAAGACAGTAAACAAATTTGGCAGTTTCAAAAATTCCGTATTAACCAGAACGACCCAATTTCATCTGGTTAAAAAATATGGAATATTTAAGTAATATTTCTTCTCTACTCACAGTATAAAAGCTGTTCGGATCCTCCCAAGACGCGTTTACTGACGTCTCGATCATTGCGTCATTGTCCACAGTGGGTTTACGTAAGAGAGTTTTATTATCCGACACCAGATACGTGCGAACGGCAACCACTGGTATGTGGTGAAAAGCTCCTTTAATTTCTCCCATTTCTACTTCTGTGAATTCCGGTAACCTGGATTTTGTAAAATTTTGTCGTTTGCTATTCTCTCTAATGCAATCGATCATTGACTGGGGATAATTTCCATAGACAAGAGGATGCGCGAACCAACCGAACTAAAATATTAACGTATTTATGATATATACTTTAAATAGAGACGGCTCATGAATATCCCACCTCACCTTTAATTTTTTAAACCAATAAAGACAGAAGTTTTAAATTTAGTACAGTCCAATAACAGGCTTATTGCTACTTTTAGGAATATTTCGTAATTGAAAAGATAGCTGTTGGACGCAATTTTTTAGAAATAAAATTAATGGAAACGAAGATCATATACAGGGTTGTTCAAAAGAAGTTCAAAATTTTCTGTGTGAGTCATTTCTCACAAAAAAACTGGAACACATGAAGTGGTTTAAATGATTGTTCGTCTTTTTGTAATATTTTCAGCCCCCTTAATTTCTAGGCACCTCAACTTTTTTTTTCAAATGGAAACCTACGTCAGGTAGAGGCTCTACGAGAAGGTCTTTTAAAACTAAATCCAATACTAGCAACAAATCAGAGGTCCGCTCATTTCGTTACAGAAAACCAGTCCACATTAGTTTTTAATTGAAATTAACTATCAAGTAGATCCTTAGGGTGTGGTGTAGTTAGTGTAGTAGAACTTAGACTCTATCAGTGCTAAGGATCCCCCTCGAATATTTATTCTAATCAAAAAGCTTATGTGGGCTTAGTTGGGGTGCCTACAAATTAAGGGGTTACAGGAAGGGGCTTGAAAATATCACAAAAAGATGAACAACCATTTAAACCACTTCACGTGTTCCGTTTTTGTGAAAAATGGCTCGTACAGAAAATATGAATTTTGTGCGTTTCTTTGAACAACCCTATATTTATAGTAGAAAAAAAAGTGTTTTAATCTTGGTACGATGAGTAGGCAACAAAAATTAACTACCATTTAGAGTTCATCATCAAGTAATAAAGGCGTGAAATCCTACCAATTGTTAGTTATTGAATATAGGATTGTACAAAGCACTAATTAAAAATGTTTTGATTATTACTGAATAAACTGGAATCAGGAAATTACGCCTTGATGCATTCGAAACCCGAAGAGATAAAATATTAAAAAAGTTAGTTGTTCCTGGCGGCAAAACATCTGATAAAATACATTTCTGAAATATTTAAATAATCCATAGGCGTAGTGCCTTTTCGCTCCACGAAAACATTACTATCATTTAAACGTATTCATTTAGGAAAAAATCAATACTATATTATTGGTATTTATACCTTATAATTATCTACAAAAGAAAATAAATAAAAAAGATACGAAATTTAGAATACAGAAAATATTAATATTTTTTCTGCAAAACACAAAGTTCATAGTAAATGTGTTGACTTTATAGGAAGCTTTCTGTAATTTATACCTCCCTAAATATATTAGCGGTTGTACTGCTTAAGAAAAATATAATGTGTATCTACTGCTAAGAAGGTTAGCAGTAGCAATGAATTTATTCTTTAAAATGACTAGCATTTCTGATTTTCTTTCTGTGCAAAATGTTAGTAAACGTGTTCTGTTTGTAAATAAAAAAGTTTTTATTCTTACTACCTTTAATATTTTTTAACATACTGAAACCCAACAACCGATGTTGCAAAAATTGTTTAAATGTGTTCAGGAATGACGTGGTTTATAGAGTTACGTGGAGGAAAAAGTAGCGCATCAAGTCAACAAGGAAAGGCACAGAAAAAAAAAATGGAGGTTGGGAGATAATACAAAAACTACATTGTTGGATAATATAAAAACCGCTATAAGAATCATACGTAAAAACGGTTGATTTAGAAAAAAAATTATGGCTAAGATGTGAAAAGATGAAAATATTTTGCAAATGTCCAGAAAACTGGTTTTGTTTACGAAAAATTGCAAAGCAGAAAGTCCCTTTTGGTGGAAGGCGACAATTTATTTGCGAAGACGATATTTAAAATGTATAAGAAAGTATTGAGAAGACAATCTAGTAAAAATACAAGCTTCCATAGAAAGGAGAGCGAGTAATAATCTGATATTGCTAGTAAAAATCGCTTTATGGAAGGAGATTTTTCCATTTCAGTCAAAGAAAACTGGCGATTATCTCGAAGATATAAATGCAGTTATATTCGAGGAATATTATTTAGCAGATGCTGGACCTTACAGATGTTCAGTCATTATTGACAATTCATATTCTAGAAAGCTTAAGAGGCCTTAAGGTAAGTCGTTTCTCAAAAGTGGAGTAAATATGCGGAGCTTGTGTCTAAAGAAGAGGAAATAATATAGAAAGTTGATGGCCTGCTAGATGAGACTACAAATCCGCTAAATATTTGCCTGAATCCCAATTATGACAGTATAACCGAATATTTAAAAGTCGAATAGGACTTAATAATACTGCTTGCTGCAAAAAACAGTCCTTCTATAGGCCAAAACGTTGACATTAAACCACTTCACGTGTTTTTTTCTTTGTGATACAATTTTCTAATTGTCCACCCTGTAAAATCGAGCCTCTCTTAATACTTTAACATAATTAACAACTCTATGTCTTCTTAAAATACACTGCAATGATGTTAGACTTGATGTAGTGCAAATTACTGAGATACTAGAGCTAAATGTTACGCTTTTTACCGTTTTAGGGATTTGTTTATATAAGTTAGTGGCCACAGGGTAACATAATATATAATAATATTCTCCTGATAGTAATTGACGCTCCCTTAAAACCACTTGTGTATACAAAATCAAAATCAGCCAGAGCATGTATAAGCTTTGATGTACGATATAAATATAATGGAATTTTGGCGGAATTTTCTTAATCGATAACTAGACGAGCGGATATAGTTACTAAGGCTCTGGGGAAGGCGGCAAGACTTAAGGGTTTTAAAATACGTGCTAGTGCTCTATTCTCTTATATCTTAAACAAAAAACAATTTTGCATATTAAATTAAAAAACTTGGTCTAAACATCGCAAACAAAATCCCAACTTTGTATTATATTTTATATGACATAGAACGCTTTCACGAATTTGGTCAATTAAGAAATCATGGTTCTTGGGATTACACCGTGTCAAATTGGAATTACTTTCCGACGTTTCGACTTTGATTGCATAAGGCATCTTCAGGGATCTTTACTACGCAAGATCTGAACACTAAATGAGCTCGAAGAGATTCAGACGGGCTTTTATAACCGACTTATGCTAGCCCAACCGTGACCCTGTGTTAAGTTCGGTTTCCACGTGTGATGGAGACGGTAACCCGTATCTCTATTGACATTTTTTGTATGCTTAAAAATGTCAATAGGTTCTCTAATTTTTCGTATACAAAATCCTGGAACCGATGCTCGAACCTTGGTTTTCTTTGCATATATAATATGACCAGTGATGTGTTGATATTCAGCTAAAGCAGATTGAACAATTTGTTTCTTTCTAATACATCGCTCATGTTCCTTAAGTCTAGATGATATTGAGAGTCCTGTTTCTCCCACATACACTTCTCCACAGGAGCAAGGAATTTTATATACTTCTTCTGTTTAAAAAGGTACAATATCTTTCGGGGATCGCAAGCATTGTCCAATCTTCTTATGTGTATTGAAGATTCTCAGGTATGTTGGGCCGCCGAAGTAATCGTTCTTTTGTAAGTAGAGCCATGTATGTAGGGAAGAACAACATTACCTAACGGTGACTCTTTATCATTCTCCTTTGGCGGATTACTGTATCTTTTAATTGAACGCGTAGTATATTCAGTACAATAGCCATTCGTATAGTATATCGGTGTAATATTCGACAAAAAGATGATTTTTGGAGATCACATTGATCACATAGCCCCGAAATGCAACAAAATGTTGGTTTTTATTATCAGAACTTGCAGGTACATTACATCGCAACATTTTTGTATTACGCGTATGTTTATAGCAGGTTAGGTTTTGCCTCTGTCGTCTGGACACCTCAATATGCTATTTACAAAAGCAGACTGGAAAGCACACAGAACAAATTTTTAAGATTTTTAGATTTTAAACAAAACGGTGTCTATAACATGTATTTTGATTTATCCGAACTTACACAAGTATTTCAATTATTGCCTCTTGAACACCGCCGCACTCACAGTGATGTCTCTTTTCTTTATAAAATTATAAACAACCTTATAGATGCACCTGACTTGCTGTCTGGTATAATGTTTTACATACCTCCGCGTAACTTTCGTAATAACTTCCTCTTTGCAAACTGCTTTTTTAGAACAAACCTGGCTAAACACTCGACGCTAAATCGTATAACTTTCCTATACAATATTTATTATCCAGGGGCGTCCGGTGAAATTTTAAAAAAGGGAAGCAATTTTTAGAAACTTATCTATTTGTAATGTAATTCGATTCTTCGATTATTTTTTGCAAATTCGTCAATGACGTCATCATAAAAACGTCAATGCTCCTGCCTCGTTGAATTTCTCACCAAATTTTTTATACGTTTAAGTGTTAAAAAATTGCGTTCTACTGATGAACTTGTGGCAGGTATTGTCAATAATAATTCACACAATTTCGACACTTCGGTGTAGGCATCTTCCAGCTCCTTGTCTTTTAAAAATTGCATTAGTACCGTAAATCACTTTTAGTTCAGATCGCAGTAACACTCGGCCGAAGAACTGGCCATAATGAAGAAGAAGAGATTTAAACGCATCTTCTGGAAAAGTTTTTCCTTTAAATGCATCAAAATTGCAGAACTCGAGGAATTTAAAATCATTTAAACCGTTAAATTTAAAATCATCTAAACCGTCAAATGATGTTTGGACATCTCCCACCTTGTCTGTTCGAAGACGCTTGGCTTGTGGCTCTACATTTAACGTCATCGTTTTCTCCCAAAATAGGTCAAAGTCATCTCTTTTTTGGCTTAGCATGGACTTAAAATCAACCACTTTTTTTAGGCAAATCGCAATATCATTTGTTTTAGTTTGTAATATAATAAAAACATCGTCCGAAAATGCAAATATTTCTGAAAATATGTTCAACAAATAATTAAAATTAAAATCTCGTTTCAAACAGTCCAAAAACCCCTCGAACTATTTATTGCTTCTGAGTCCAACGTTTCATTATTTTCTATTATATTCTCAAATAGTTCAATCAGTGATTCACGATTTTCAGATACTGTTAACACAAGTCTTCCGTTATAGTTCCACCTAGTAGGAGCTACTTTGGGCAATCGTTTGTGGACAATGGAGTCCAAAGTTTGTGTACGTTTTGTTGACTTGGAAAAAAAAGTAGCCATGCCACTTAAAGTAACGAAAAATACTTTACACTCTTTAATGTGATTGATGGACTGGGATAAAACTAAATTTAATTTATGAGCAAAACAATGGACGAACACAGCACTTGGGAAAGTTTCTCGAACTTTAGCTTGCAGACCCCCTAATTGTCCTTGCATCACTGCAGCTCCATCATAGCTTTGAGCAACTAATTTTTGCTCTCCTTTAATTTCTTTAGTAACGTTATAAACTGCGGTATATATTATATAATGCATCTGCTGTACGATTTTCAGACACATTCTTAAAACCTTAAAATCGCTCTTGAATACTTCTGTCTTTTATAGCATAGCGTATTACTACAGATAATTGGCTAAAATTAGTGATATCAGTTGTTTCGTTCAGAACAATAGCAATGAACCGCGCCTCGCCAATCTCCTGCTCAATTCTTTTTAGAATAATGGTTGCAACAGCGGAAATTAAATCATTCTGGATTCGATTCGACGTTCCGCGAAAAACGCTAGAGTGCTCTAAATTATTTTTTAAGCAATTATCATATTTAGCCATTAAATTAAGTAAATCTTGAAAATTTCCTCTATTTGAAGAAACCCTTGTTTCGTCATGACCTCTAAATCCCAATTCGTGCTGTCCGAGAAAACAAACAACATCGTTTTATTCCAGAGACCTTTTTCAAAAAGTAAACATGGCCAACAAAATAATTTACTTATATTTTCACACTCTGTTAGCCATTTAAACTGTTCGTATTGTTTTTCTGTTTTACATTTTTTACAGTTTTTCATTTTTGTGGTTAAATTTTTCATAGGCGATTTTCTCCCTTCCTTTGGAAATTATTTGAAGCTTATCAGCGAAGTTTAATGTTGAAAATCCCTTTATTATTAAGATACACACCACACATACACACACACTCTTCTTACTAAATTCTCCAACATTTTCAACGTTATTACCGACAGCCGAAGTTGACGGTATTTGCATATCTACGTCCGTATTATTGTCTTCCATATCGCACCATGCACGACGCGACGTACGTATCACACAACACATAGATAGCCGTTCAAACAAAGAACCTACTCCAACGATAGCTTCGGCCACCGCTGAAAGCACGTGACGGAAATGCAAACAGCCGGTGAGAAGTTCAATATCCTCTGGCTCGATTCACAATATATCAAGCATACAGGACTGGCTGCAGAGAAGCTAGCGGCCCGCATAGGTTCTATTTGATATTCTATTGTGGCTGGGTCGGAGTCAAAGCCGCATTTATTATGGGTTTGATAATTAAGATAATATTTTAGCATTTTTAATATAGACTAAATTAATGGTTTCCTATTTCAAAAATTACATTTTAGAAGATGTTTTGCAATTTTTTTGGGGGAAGCACTGCTTTCCTTGCTTCCGTGGACTGCACGGCCCTGTTATTATCAAGATATTGATTTATTTTATACCTCTTTAGTTAGTTTTAAGAAAAAGCTTAAGGATATTAACATCGCAAATCTTGTTTTGTAAGTATAAAATAGGTTTGTTTATCGTAGTTGTCTGTAGTTATATATAAATAAATCTAAGATGTGTAGACTAATCTGTAAATCGTGGATGTCAAAATTGGGTCCCTGGCCTGTTGGCATCTTATTTGTAAATAGAATAAATAAATAAATTGCTTCCGAGAGCTTCTGTCAGTTTCGATGTTTCCAATGTTAGAGAATCTCGATCAGAAATCGAAATAGCTCTAAATACTAGTGAGTTATTTCCTTTGTGCTGGATCGTTGTGGTAATTTGCATTTAAGTATCTATTTGTATGCGTCAGTTTTCTATACACAGAATATACTAATGTAAGATTTTCCTGCATTTGAACACACACATCCGAAAGGGAATCGTTCCATTATATTCAATTTTCATTGTGAACTTAATATTATGATGTTGTTGATTATGAAATATGAGGAGATCATCGTGTCCAGGAGGCCAGACAACAAGAGTATCATCTATATCTACCTACCGCAAGGGAGCATTCTGGGTCTCTCTTTGTTTTCTGTGTACACTGGTGACTTTTCATCTCATTTGAATTATTGTCTATCTCATCGTGCGAAGGAAGAAGTACACAGTATGCGGTCACATTAATAATGATTTGGAAATCATTTCTGAAATTTTTTTGGCACATTTGTAAACAATAATAAAGCCAAGCTTCTAATATTTGCTCGTGATAGATGATCTATTGAGAATAATATCAATTTCTGTCTCTACCTGAATAATGCTAAACTAAATGTTACCAATGTTTGCAAGGACCTTGGGCTTTTAGTGGATACTAGTCTGCGATTGATGACCACGTCGCCTCTTTGATTCAAAAATCAATTGCTAAGTTGAAACTTCTTTATGTTTACAGGGATATTTTTTCAACCGATGTAAGATTAAAATTGTGTGACAGCCTTATTCTGCCACATTTGGGTTATGCCGATGTGGTCTATTGGTCTTTTTTCACAAAAAGAAATAAAACTATCCTTCAAAGAATTCAAAACTCCTGCATTAGATTTTCATACAGACTTCGTACGTCTGACCATATATCAGATCATTTTGGCCCCAGGCATAGCACCGCTATTTTTCAGCGTTCATTCACGTATAATGCGACCAACGTATATAATGCTATGAGGTATAACATTAAGGCAAGCCCGTCCGAAGATTCATTAAGTCAAAACTTTAAAAAAATTTAATTTCTCATAGATAACATAGAGTTCTCAGTTGCTACATATTTTTAGGTGTCGAGCTACATTATAGTATCTCACTATATTGTTTTTTTTAATTTTCATTATTACTAATACGTAGGTATATAAATTACAAGGTTTTCGTGTAAGTGTATTTCCAAGGCAGTTAGATATGAACAGCCATGCTGGATCTCGCCACTATCTCAATTGTAATTGTAATTATTTCTTGTAACCAATAAAAAGACATCTTGAATTTGAATTTGAATACCTAAACCAGTGCTTTGGTTCAAGTGGAGCAGATGTAAGTCCTCAAAGGCTTCTATAAAGATATTCGCTACCACAGGTGATAGAGGTGGTCCCATAGTGGCCCCTGAAGTTTGTTCATAAAAAGTTCCTTGAAAAATGAAATAAGTAGTTGTAAGACAAGCTTCCACTAGGTCTGTTAAGTTCTTATCGAGATTATTAACACGCGGTTACAGTTCGGCGGTTATAAAAGCCCGCCTGAATCTTTTAGTGCTCATTCAGTGTTCAGATCTCGTGGAGTAAAAATGCCTCGTGCAATCGAAGGCGAAACGTCGAATAGTAATTCCAATTTGACACGGTCTAATCTCAAGAACATTGATTTCTAAATTTTATATAATTGAGTTCCATCCAGAAATTTCGGCGTAGAACAACGATCGGGACCGACGGTGTTGGCCTCGCATAGCACCCAGAATGGTCAGTCCGCGACATACTGCATCCGATCGACTGGTTAAATTCGTTAATAGATACACATAATTTTTGTATTGCATTTCCAAACAAGTAGGCACTTTTGGCAACACCAAACCACACATTGTTTGTTGCCTGCATTCTAATTAAACTGCGACAAGAGCAGATGATGTGGTTAATTTATTTTTATCTGATGTACTGTCTATTTGAAGTATAATCAGGCTTTGGTAACGCATTAATAAAGCTTACTTCACTACCAATCCTATCATAACGTAAATGCATAATTATTTTTGAATTAATATTTAGTATTTTTAATTCTTAACTAATTTGCGATATTTGTCAATCATATTGTCTTTTTTTATCTTACGCTAAAATCCATCGCTCTTTGAGCAGCGGCCTTATCTTCAGGTGAATTACTTGCAGGTTCGTACCAGAAAAGTGACAGCGCCATAGACACCATTCCTAAAAATATATGTTAATAAAACAGCTTATTAATTTTTAATGTTAATACATTGCATACAAAAAGTTTAACTGACAACAAAATTGAGTAGTAATTTTTATTACCGTAAGCTGGGGTGACTTGTGGTAAATTTGGCATTTCATGCTTTGGTTCAAATAAAAATATTTTATAGAAAAACTGGCAACCCTGCAAGACCCAAGAACTTGCCACGCGATTAGCCAGTAGCACCTGTTTCTACCGCGCTCCTTCATAAATAATCATTGGTTCGGCGATTTGCTATACTAGGGTATGTATCATCAATACTACTTTAAATAGACACTTTATTTGCAGGTATGGTAGTGGTGTTTAGAGGTTATGTTATGCATAATGCAAGATTGTCAAAAATATTGGAAGTTTGTTACATTTTTGATGGCAAAGTTACCCCATCCAGCAATAAAATGTTCTGATATTTTTCTTTTGGATCCAATATGCCAAGGGCAAGGACTATACGGACAATGATCTAAGGAAGTAATTTCTTAAGTACAAAGATATATGCTGAAGATAAAAGAAGCAGCAGACATTTACAAAATTCCTCGAAGAACCTTACTTAACAAAATTAAAAATCGACATGAGGGAAAAGTGGGATATTTTATAATACTTTCCGAGGCCATTGAGTAAAGCTTTGTGGATGTAATTGTAGCATGATAGCAATTTAGAAGTCCTTTGTTATATCTTAGGGTAATCGTTAAAAGTCATTTGGATAAAGATGGAATACGGGTGAAAAAATTTAACAATAATTTACCGGGAATAGAATTGAGTTATAGTTTCTTAAAAAGACATCGGAATTCTCTTACTTAAAGACAATGTCAGAACAATAAAAAAGTGAGGGCTGAGAAAACTCAAAAAGAATTTAATTTTAATTTAATTATTGCAAAAACTTACCGTAGAGTATCTTAGACATTCCACCTGAGAGAATTCTAAATTACGATAAGAGTAACCTGGCGGATGACCCGGGTTCTAAAAGTTGTATTTTACAGTGGAGAACTAAGTACCTTGAGAGGATAATGAATTCCACAAAAACGGCTATATCAATAATGTTTGCAGTGATAACATCAGGAAAAGTTTTACTCTCCTACAGGGTCTACAAGGGCGAAAGAATATATGACCAGTGGTGTATCGGCGGACAATCAGGCACGATATATAACAGAACAAGTTCGGTTGGTTCGATACTGCTTGTTTCCGAGATTGGTTTTTAAATATAGTATTACCGTGGGTAACAAGTTTTGAAGGTCCCAAAGTACTAATTAGAGATAATTTATCTTTCCATGTAAACGTTGAGGTGTTAAGAGAATGTCATTAAGCCAACATCCGCTTCGTGTTTCTTTCTGCAAACTCCACCCATCTCACTCAGCCCCTAGATATGAGTTTTTTTTAGATAGCTAAAGTGAGCTTGGAGGGCTATTATAACTGATTATAAGATAAGAAATTCCAGAGATTCCTCCTTGACTAAAACCATTTTTCCTACTTTTTTAAGAACTTTGATGGAAAAAATAAAAATTAATGAAGCAAACATTATTAAACGTGGATTTAAAAAAACGGGAATTTTTCCGCTTGATAGAAATTCCGTTCTGAAATCATTTTCAACAAATATTATTGAAGATAGTGCGGCGAGAATAGGAGAAAACGACTAAGAAAATGGTCCGGGTCGACACCAGAAAATCTGTCTGTCTCCTGGATGTTATTAGTGATGCCGAGAATTTGGTTCCCCCAGAAAATCTAGAAATCCAAGTAGATGATTAATTGGTTCTTCCTCAGTTTACAGAAATAAATAGCCAGGGGACTGAAGAAAACATAGAACAACCTGAATATTTTGACGACAAAGAACCCAATGAAGGAGATTTTAGGACTAAAAAAAGTATTAAACATTTTATAGGAAAAATTATAAACGTTGATGAAAAAGGGTTTTATGAAGTAACATTTTTACGAAGGAAAAAACAACTTTCGTATTTCGTCATGAAAAAGATATTTCTCATGTAAAAAGAAATGGGATCGTAAAGATTTTGCAACAGGCTGAGTGCCCTTCTTCCTCTAGAGATTTTTTTTACTTTTAAGATGATTTGACTAAGTTTAAAATTATGTAGGTTCAGGTACCCAGTTTATTTCCGCTCTTAAAACCGTATTTTATCACATCTCTGCAACTTTTTTTAATTATGAAGATAAATTTAATTTTTTTTATAAAATGTAGGCAACTTCCAGTTCTACGTGATTCTACAAACCGGGGTAACTTTGCCAACTTTTTGAAATTAAAAAAAAAATACTTCCCGTTGTTGCAGAGCTTTATCAATCGAGTCACGCTAGGAAACATACTAAGATTTCACATACCTGAAGGATTGGCTATAAGTTTTTTTTTTATATTTTGAGTTATTCCAATTTTTTATATTTTGAGTTATTCCAAAAAAAAACTAAAAAAATTGGACGTCACCCTAGTATTTGCTTAACGATGTAAATGATTATTCGTTAAGAAATTCTTGAAATATCGTTTTTTGATATTATACCGTATCTAAGACCAACAACGGTTTGCGTCCTAACTTGAAAAATCTCTTTTATTTCTTATTTATACAGCAACTGCTTTCGTAAATGGGTTTCTTCACAAAATACACTTGTTAGTTTCCCGAAATGGCCACAGTAACTGAATATTGCTTTATTGAGGTTAAGCGAGACTTTAGCTTTGAACCACGTGAACCATCAATTAAAAGTATTTTAGTAAATTCGAATCTGCTCTCCAAGGGACATTGTAATAGTAAAAGAAGAAAGAGGCACGTAAAAGTCCAGTCAGCCTCCTTGTATTAAAATTTATTAAATTCCTATGCGTTTGGATTCTAGTCAAGCTGACGTGAAATCTTTAATTGCAGATGTAGAGTTAGCTTTGCAAAATTCCCAAAACAAACATCCTATTTCATACAAGAAGACGATCATCGATAAAGCCGAAAGTTTTCTGAATAACGACAGCTTTATCACCTTAAATTAAAGCCCATGTTTATCTTTTAGTAGTAATCTAAAAACACTTTTAACAGAAAACGAATCAATTATAAAATCTTTTAACCAGGGCAAACCAAAAATCCCCATGAGTCCAATTACCCCAGTTCTGTATGGGATGATCAAAATTCACAAAACAAACCACCTTATTCGCCCTGTGGTCTCTTTCACCAGTCTTTTTTCTGGCTAGTTGGCTTAACAATGTTCTCAAAACAATTTTACATGTAGACTTTAAATATAGCATTAAAAATTCAATAGAACTTGTCAATGATTAAAACGGTTAACCCTCCCTTCCAACTATATTCTAGTTTCATTTGACGTGGTTAATCTCTTCCCAAGCGTCCCTAGACTCCAAAGACTTAATATTATTGAACACTTACTTAAAAGCTGCCCTAAACAAACGTCCTGTCTCTCTCTGCTTTTGAGAAAATGTATGGAGTCAGACTTCTGTAAATTCGATAACAAGTTATACAAATAAGTAGATGGTCTTCAGATAGGATTTTCACTATCACCCTTAAATGCGGACATTTTTATGAATTTCCTAGAAAATAAATCATTCAATTCCAGTCACCATCTCGTCAAGAAGGTTGCCTTTTGGTTTAGATACTGGACGATACATTAGTTGGATGGTGCGGAAACATGATTGATCTAAATTTCTTTTTAGAATACCGCAATGAACTCCACCCCAACATCAAATTCACCATGGAGACAGAACAACAACAAAAAATGAATTTTCTAGACCTTACAGAACAGATCACATGATTCCCTGGGGTTCATGTCATCATATTTCACATAAACAAGCTGCCCTCAATAGTTTGTTCCATCGACTTTTCTCAATTCCGCTAAAAGAAGAAAATTTCACTTTGGAAAAAAAACATAATCTACCAAATGGCTACAAGGAATGGTTTTTCAACACACGTAGTCAACAACATATTTAAGAAAAAACAAAGACAAAATCTTTGCCAAAACCCTTACATAAAATTTATTCTCCAAGAACAACTTGCCGCGAAAAGATTCGTTTCCATATCATTTTTAGGCATGATCTCAACACTTATAGCAAGATCTCTAAAGCAACCAATTTTTTCTCATCTTTAAAAGACAAAATACCTTACTTAAATAAAAGCGGAGTTTATTTACTATCTCCTTACGAGTACGTATCAAAGAACATCTCAGGTCTAGCAGAATAGAAACCAATGATAATTCTCCTTTTGGTGCGCGTTTAAAAACTAATAAATATATTTATAAAGAAGATAAAAACTCTAAATTATTACATTCAGTAAATAAAGGCAAAAAACTAGACATCCTTGAAAATATCGAGATAACACTTTCACAAGACCGCTCTCCACCATCAATCATAAAAAAAAATATAACATGTGTTTCTGTAAATGTATAATAATTAGTGCAATGCATTTCCACATAATTGTTTTACGTTCCTTTGTTATAGTTAAACTTATTTGTGTACATAACTGTTTTGGGCGAAACTTTATCTAAGGTGAAAAATTTTTTGTCCTGCTTCCTGTAAGTACTTTTGATTTTTTTTCTCTTCTATCCAAATTCCGAATTTCCACACTATTTCGAATTGTTTTATACTTGCAGACAATCAGTTGTACCTTGATGATAATCCCCTAGGATCGAAAAGCGTTTAATAAATTTTGACACAAGAAGGCTGACTGGACTTTTAAGTTCCTCTTTCTCCTTTTACTATTAAAAGTATTTTAGTTCAATGCAAAGTATCTCTAAGATTAACGTCATTCACAGCTGACCCTAGAAAACTTTTAATTTTTTTGGCACGATGCTGTTGGCACAAAAATCCGGACTAGACTGCCGTCTTCAGTCTCTCTTAAATAAGATTTTTAGCAGTTTAGGAAAGGAAGACAGTATCTGTACGATTTTACCTTTTTGAGTCTGTTTGTATTTTCTCTCGTAAAGTCGATATATCCTGGCATGAGCTCTAATCACGTTGTGTCCACAAGTATAATCGTAAATACCACTTGGGTATGGATACATACCAAGCGAATAAATATCAGTGCTTATCTCTTTACATAGTATGTAGGGCTCTGAAAAGTAGAAATTTCGGTCAAAATGCTGAAAAATATACATTAAAATGAGTACTAAAACTATCAGCTTTCATTGATGTGAGATATATTTTTTAAAACTGTATATATAATTTATTTTTATTATATCTTTTATCTCTTAAAAATTAGTAGTATTAAGAAAATCTACTTTAATCTCTACTTTAATTGAAAAATGTTCCGTAATAATATTCATTACTATTACCTAAAAGAAAAATTTAATCCTGTAATACATTCTACCAATATTAACGCTACGCCACTGATCTTAACTTATCAGTTTTCAAAGGCAAATGTCTCGAAAACAGTTTATAGAGAGAAACTATATATAGTATGATGGATACAATGTAATTAGAATTTTGAGGGGAATCTACAATTCAAAAAAGATATGAAGTATTTCATTTAATAATTAACCTGCAAGTCTTTCCATTTTGCAGTGATTTTTTTGACACAGAAATATATATTACAAAATGATTTTTATTTATTTTCTTTATAAATTGAATAGTTTAAAACTGATCTAGAAAGAGAAATATTTTTGTTGCAGGTACATTAAGAACAATTTATATGTTTTCTTTAGTATTTTTGCCGTTTTGAATATCTGACATCTACTAGTAAAAACTCTATATTACGAGATCTAAAATTAAATTATTTTTGGTATCAACGGTTCCTTATATCTAAAAATAAAGTACAGGGTTATCCAACGAAGACTAAACAAGCCGATTTTCCTCGCCATGGGTGCCTGTCTTCATTTCGAAAATCAAAGTATTATTATTCTCTTCCCGGGACAACACTAAATTGATCAGTGAAAAACAACTGAATAAAATTGCTGCAGCTCATTTTGGTTCCATTTGAAATGAGATTTATGTGATTTTTCGATTGCTGAAAAATACATAGTTATGAAAGCAAATAATTTACTAATATAAATACGTTTTCTATTGTTTCTAAAGCAGGTCTGATGTCCGCTTTTCAGTCTTTCTAGAGAATCCCGTATAATATTTTGATCATGGTGAATTTAATTAATTTTATTTACACTTTTTTGGTCTTAGAATATTTCTATTGGGGAGTTGATATACTACATTTTTCAAATGGCTTCATAAAAATGTATCCATTGGCGTGAGACCTGGGCTATTGGGTGGCCAACTAATTATTCCTCGGCCAATCCACTCGTCATAAAAACCATTCAAATATTCAATCACTACTCGAGGTGGAGCGCCATCCTACTGCCAAATAATATTATTGTAGGTATGAATTGGCAACTCTTCTAAGAGTCTTCGATATCGTTTGAACAAACTGTAAAAATATTTGCCCTGTTAAAGAGCTGCGATAAAGCAGTGGTCCCAGTGGCGTAGCTACACCCCCGCCAATGGGGCACTGATATGAAGTGTGCGGCGGTCCTGAGAAGCTCCTTTACCGGAAACTCCGGGGGGCCCAAAATTTGTAGTTATGCACTGCGTCGTCCGCTAATGTGATGTTCCTCTTTTAGATATTGAACATGAAGAATATGATATGGTTTGAAGCTAAAATATTTCAGAGTTCTCTGAATTGTTCCATCATAAAATATTCGAAGCTCTACACCATACCTTTCTACTTACATACGTACCGCCAGAGGAACAGAAATCGTCGGATTTATCATAAATGTTGAGCAATTACTGATTTATTATATGTTGTCTTATTGCGTTTCTTTGCCTATCTTTTAGAGCCCTTGTTTCTTCGAATAGCGTCTTATCTTTGTCTTTCTCGGACATTTTCTCCTCTTTTATAAAACAATTTTAAAATTTGTAGAGGGTCATCTAATGAATATTTTATTTTTTAACGTTAATTTTAAAATCAAATTTTTTCCCTTGTCATTGTTACGGGCATAAATTTGCGTTATTCGCTTACGAATGTATTTTGGAACACTTATAGTCTAGTAATAATCTCTTTTTTATGTGTTATCTTGCTTGGAAGGAACTGACTTGATTATGTCTTTTAACCAAATGTGTGCTTATATGTTTCAATCCCTTTTTGGGTGTATGATAGCTGAAAATTGTTCTACTTGTAATTCAATACTTTTTATTAATATATCTTGCGTTAGGGACTTTTCAAGTTATTACCTTGGTACTATTCGATAACTCTGGTTATGGTTCAGACGATCATGCGCATGAGAGCGCGAATGCAATGAACATTTCCTAATCGTATGATATTAAGCTTGTTTCTTTGGCGTACATGTTTTTGGGGTTTCTTGAATTGTATGTTGGAATTTAACGAATCGTGATTATTGCGTATTGCAAAAATAAACGTGGTTAATTAAGTGAAAAAATGTTAAATAATTAAGTATATGTTATATTATGTTTGACAAAAGTTGTGCTGAACATATTTTCAGTTTTATGTTATTTTGGTTTAATGATAATGGGTAATTAAATCTGATTTGACAATTGTCCCACGCACTTTTTTTTATTCTTTCGTTCTTCGTTTCTCTCCTGCTGCCGGCAAAACCACGTGGTCGAGACAAGAACTTATAAATACGTGCATATTTTTATTGTAGATCTTAAAAGTGCTTCATTTTCTTTGTTCTTTTTTTTTAGCACATTTATTTCATTTTTTCATGTCCAAAACCTCTTATAAGAGACCGACATGCCGCTGCCCTTTCGAGGGAAGCATATGAAGGCTACCTATATATGGTAGCCTTTGTTGTGACGATGTAGCATTAGAAAAGCAACACCAGTAGTCTGCTAACTTAATAAACAACGGTTCATGTATGGTCTGGACACAAGCAAGTGCTGAGATATCCTACCAGGACTATCCAAAGAACACCAGATAAGTTTTCTTTTACATATATATTTATAAAAATATATTGCAACTCTTGTTCATGAATACTTGTTGTGGATCTAGATTTATTTATCATATTCACATACAAGTATTTTACTCCAATATTTCAATTTATGAATTATAATATGAGGTATTAACATACACACTAAGGTTTTATGTATGTAAACTTGTAAACTAGCGAGTGATCTGATCACTACGTGTACTGAATTTCGAGATTATGTGTTTACGATTGACTTTAATATTTGAATTTATGGTCTGACAGAACATTTCTAAGCAACATTAATTTTTTCATATGATCTATTAACTTAAATTGAGCTTTAATATTTATTTTTTCCTTTATGTAACACTACGTATAGCATTATTTATAGTATTTAAGTAAGGATTGTAGATTATATATTGTATATAGGCAAAATGTCTTTTGAATCTGAGCCTGAAAGCCGACCATACAGAAAACCCACGAAGTTGACCTAATTGGTTTAGACACACTAAAAAAGGGCAAACTAGGCCTATCATTAAAGTGAGTAGTAATTCTTGTAATTTCTCATAAATTAGAATGCGCATAAGAAGTTAACCTCCTTTTAAATCAATTATTACTGCTTTCTTCGTGCCCCAAATCGAGTCCATGTGTCGACAGTGGTTTTTCGATTACCCTGGGCTGGTAATATTTCATATTAACAAGATGGCGCCCAACGTGGGGCAAAATATTTAGGTACCATTAAAGAATGAATAGGTAGCGGTATCAATACGAGTACCAGTTGTGGTTAATGGGAAGTAATATCACGGTAGATGAACATTTCTTGCAATGTAGACTTCTGGAAAAACGATTATTCCCACTTTAGAACAAAAAACATACCAGCAATCATAAAATAACATAAAAATATAATATTCCGTTTGTAAAAATGCCCTAATTAAGATAGCTATTGCAAAGAGAAACGGCTTGTCTAGTCCTCGTTGGATAACCCTGTTCCTTGCAGAGGTAATCCATCTTCTTACGGTTAAAAGTAATCCATTGTTTGACTCGATCTCCAAATAAGCTAAAAGCCAAGTCGGCATAATCTACAAAAAAACCTACAACTACATCATTGTTTAATCCTCCAATGATTGGGTCTACAGTTGAAGGGGTGTCGTAGTGATGCAAAGTTATTACTGGTTCTATTTTTGCAGCTATTAGAGCATCTATAAGTTTATTGTAGTAGTCTATACCAGCCTGATTTATAAGGTTTTTACTACCTAAAATAAGTAAGTAATTAAAGCTCTTTATAGGATAAACTAGTATATGCTTGATAAGGAATAGATATATAAAATGGTGGAAACGTTTCGTCGGTTTTTTTTTTGGAATATGGCTATTTAGCCATACAGACAGTGGCAATGCAAGTAATTAACTAAAAAAATGCAAAAATAATAGAAGTATTTCATTATTTATATTTTGTCTACAATTTAAAAAATCGTAATGTGTTGGTAATATAAATTTGAGTTAAATAAAGTTGAGCAATTTTAATTTCTTATAAAGTATATTTTAAAGGCAATGAACGTTTAAACAAACTCTATAATTTGGAGTAATATTTTATTTTAATTTTATTAACTATTAACGCCATATTTCCACAAGGAGGTCTAACTGAACGGGGTCTATAGCCTAACTTAAGCTCTGAAGCACTGCCAGAGAACTAAAAACCAAGTTAATTCTCTGCCACGTTCCTTGGTCACTCTTTCGACAGAGATCTATCAATCAAAAGATGGCGTTTTCTCTTTATGGTCTTATTTGTAGACAAGGAAAATAATGCTCTCGATAAGTAGCATGTAGCCCAAGAAGATTTTGGGGAAATCAGTGTTTTTTATTTACAATACAATTTTTTGTGTTTTAGAAAAACAATGGGACTGTTCTATATTTTGTTATACAATTTAAAAATACTTTATCGTAACATTTTTCAAAAAAATTAATAATTCATTTCTTAAATTGAAACTCATTTTTTTTAAGACAAATGCCAGATCTCGTATTGGGATGACCTGACTTGCTCCTTAGAACAATTTCGTTTCTTTCGGTGATCAGTCCCAGAAAAATTGAGAATTTAAACTCACTTAGATATCCTTTTAAATTTGACCAGCACAAGGATTTTGTTTTCGATAATTTATTCATTAAATTTACAAAATTACCTTCAGGGAGGATTCTGGACCAAGAAATCGAAAATCTATAGAAATCTAGACCGATTTCTTTTGCTATATTAACATCATCTTGGTACTTATGATACGAGTCCGCAGCTGTCTCAGCTAATTCTGTGATGTTATAGTCTGCGCCAGATACTAAAAATAATATTCACTTCTATAATAAATCGATAATTAGGAATACCACCAGTTATATAGATTTATGATTAAAAATAACACCTAAGCAGCAAGCAAAATCATATTCAAGTCATAACAATTGGGAAGAAGTTCTTTTAAATATATTGCCGCAAATGTTTGTTTTTCTAGAATACGGTCCAGTCACTTTAACACTGGCAAATATTTTATTATGTTTACTTACAAGAGTTACTTTAAAATTTAAATATCAAGAATAAGCCATTTTTTTTTGTTAATTTTGACATTAAGAGTTAATCTTATTTTAAGAAGATTTCTAACACCAAAATATTAAAAAAAAATTATATTTAAATGGGTTCGCTATGACTGCCAAAGTGCAACATTAAATTAATTGGTAAAAAAACATAACACAAATAAAAATGGATGGTCAGAACCGATTGCTGAATATAAACTGAGCAACCTATGTAAAAAGTATTAAAAAAGTTAGCATATTTTATGCTCTTTTGTAATTTTCTAAGAATTATAACCTGTCCATGGAAATATAAAAAAACCTCGAATGTTTAAGGGGGTTTCAAATAAAATAATAAATATGATGTAATAATATTCTTTTGAAAATTTGAGACGGACAGGCTGCAGGCATCAAAAATACGGTTTTTTGAATGAATGCAAAATACGGATTAAAGAAAAAAGAAGCCAACCTCTAGTGTACAGGACGATAAAAAAACGAATTATTTTGATAATTTGTTTTTTTTTAATCCAACGAAAAGAATAAACTATTTTGCTACAAGTCGTACTATTTAGATCTAGACGAATATTTGTCTCTAGGAAGATATGTTATTGTTTATAGGGCGGAGGTGCGAATTCGCGGGGTTGCCACTAGATATGTCAAGCAACCCTTAAGGCAATCCAAAGATCCAGGATAAGAGTGCAGGGATGCTTTTAGCCTTATGTAGTCGCTTAGCGTATTTTGAAGGTTAAAAGTCTAATAATATCAGAAGCTAATTTTATTATATGTATCATAGTGAAAGAATGGTGTAATATGTTTTCAACATGTGAGGTCAAAATATTTATGGGACAAAAATCAATGTGAACAAAAAACATTTTGTTCACACATTTTTACAAAACTTCGTCTATTTCGACTTATGTTAACGTTTTTACTGTACCTTTGTATATGACTTCTGGAAACGTATGTGCAAAATAGTCCCAAAAACTTGGCCCCTTTCCGTCTTCATTCCAGCCACCTTCAATTCCAAATGAAGCAGAAACTGCCCCAAATAATAATGAATTTGGGATTTCAACCTGTTCCGCAAAAACTCTAAAAAAAATATAGCAATAAGAACTTTTTACAAATAGTTCATTGCATTGTAAATATAGATGGGAGGCGACCGCAATATCTCTTACGTCATCTGATACATGGAAATATTTCTGCCTTTTAAAAATATATGAGAAGGTAGATATAACGCACACATGCTTCCCGGGAGGAAATAAAACCCCGGACCAAAATGTGTGTTCTTAGAGGAAGAATAAAAATAGAGTTTATTATTAACATATTTATCCACTGCCAAGATTACCTCACAGTATAAAGTCGATCGTACGAAGATGCCAAACCTAGCCAGGAACACCAATGTTTATACCAATTTATATAACGGTGAATATGTTTAAACATGATGCAATAAAATTTTCATACAAAGAATAGTAATGTATTTCCAGTATTAGTTTCTAAGCAGTATAAAGAAATTACTTTTATTGCAAAATAGTAAAATACAAACTAAAATACCCAGTCTCAGATCAGATTTCACCAGTAACAAGAGTTTTAGTTAGCTATGGCAAACCCGATCGACAACTCTACGTATTAGACCATCCCACTGTGGTATTAGATCATCCCACTTTCATTGGCAAGGGATCCTTCTAGTAAAAAAGTATAATAGTCTATAGTAAACATTGTTACAGGGTCACGTGATCGGCGTGGCTAGAAAAACCAATAGCAGGTCGTGGAACTACAATACATTTTAACATTAAAGAAATCAATTTGCTAAAAAATATTTTTTTAGCGTGACTACTGCATGTGTAAACTCAAACCGAAAAATCAATACAATGTTCTTTCAAACAACGTATATTTCGTACTATCCGTAACAATAATTTCTGTCTCCCAAGACTGACTAATCTACCTGATTCAACACAAAGAAAAACTCTTATCTTATTACATAACGTCGAGAACAGTCATCCAATATTTCACCCGATAAACCGAGTGTCTTGCCGAAGCGTTTCTACAGTCGGCCTAACCTGACATCTTCACGTCCTCGGGAAGACAGACTTACCCGCTTCTGAAACATAAAAATAAAAATAAAAATTAGTTTATTAAAATAACCTAAACAGGTGAATCTTCCGATTCATCCTTAGAATCGTCAGAACTCACAACTGTTTTAAAAATTTTAATCTTTTCAGAGGGGCACACCCCTTTATACGGGTTTCGCGAACGTTTCGCCCCCTTCAAGTCTTCCACGACATATCGATCGTTATCGAGAACTGCCGTGATCGTAAATGGGCCGTGATATCGTGGCTCGAGCTTTCGACTTTGCCCATCGTTCGAACCTTTGTTTCGTTCGACAACTACCTGTTGGCCAACTTCGTAACGTTTAGGTTTAGCATGTCGTTTATCGTACGATACTTTTTGTTCAGCTTGCTTCTTGGCTATCTTTTCAGCTACGTTAGCTCGGACCTCAGTAAGGTTTGAAGGTTCTTCACGTTGAACCTCTGTCGTCAAAAATGAGTCGTTTACTCCACGTGGTCGATATCCGAAAAATACTTCATATAGTGTTTTTCCCGTAACGGTACTAATAGTTGTGTTGATTCCAAATCGAATCATGCTTATTTTATCATCCCAAGACCTCTCATCATCAACACTAGCAGATAATGAAGAGAGAACAACTCGGTTAATTCGCTCAACTTGCCCGTTGGCACGCGGTGTGGCCGTTGCACATAGAACCCGTTTAATTCCAAATTTTAAGCAATATTCGGTGAATGCTTTGGTTGTGAAGGCAGTCCCTCTGTCGCATATAAACCTCCGTGGGACTCCAAAGGTTTCTATTATTTCGTTCAAAAACTTAGTCACTGGTTCAGTTTTCGTGTTAGGTACTGCTTTTAAGAACACAAATTTAGTGAAAGCATCCACTGCTACGATTAAATATCTATTCTTCTTTTTACTTTTAACAAATGGCCCCAAATGATCTAGATGTACCGCGTCCATGGGTATCGCTTTCTTTTCAATGCTATGCAGGCTTCCTGGCGTCATACCCGATGGTTTTTTATTATACATACATCCCAGGCAGGACGATATGTAGTTATATATATTTCCTCATAGAAGGGAACCAATATGTTTTGCTTACGGCTTCGATGGTCTTATCAACTGCAAAGTGTCCTAGTCCATCGTGGTAATACATGAGAATGGTCCTGCGGGATGCCTTTGGGACTACCCATCGTCCGCCATTTTGAGTCTTCCGGTATAATCGGTTTTCTTTGAGGCAATATTCTTTGTGTATTTGAGTTCCCTCTTTGCTGGTGGGCGTTCGCTGCCAAACTTCAAGTAAGTGCTTACACCTTTCGTCTTGTAGCTGCGCCGCCAAAATCCAATCCTCGTCGGATACATTAACGTGCAATATATCCAAGTCGACGTTCGATTCAATTGGATTTCTGCTAAGCGCATCAACATGAGACATCTTTGTCCCAGGCCGATATTCAATATCGAAATCAAATTCCAGCGTTGTTAACCACCACCTTCCTATGCGGGGAATCAGGTCTCGTTTGGTTAAAGTCGTGCGTAAAGCATTGCAGTCTGTTACTATTTTAAAATGTATTCCTACAAGGTAAACCCTAAATTTCTTCAGAGAACTAACGACTGCCAAAGTTTCTAACTCGTACGAATGATACACTTGTTCTTCTTTGGTAGTCGCCCTGCTAAAATATTGAACAGGTTTTAACGCGCCATTGGACTGTTTTTGAAGTAGTATTCCACCAAGACCCCATTTGCTGGCATCCGTGTGGACTTCAGTCGGAGCTTCCCTATCATATATAGCTAATGTTGGACGGGATGTCAATTTTGTCTTTAAATCTTGAAAAGCCTGCTGTTGTTTGTCGTTCCAAGTGAAAACCGTATTTTTCTTTGTCAAATTTGTAAGTGGTTTGGCAATTAATGCAAAACCCTGTATATATTTGCGAAAATAACTCGCCAACCCCAAAAATTGTCTCACTGTGTGAACATCTGTTGGAGTCGGGAAATCAGCAACAGACTGAATCTTTTCTGAACCCGGTTTGATCCCCTCTTGGCAAATTTCGTGACCAAGACAGCTTATTTTTCGTTGTAAATAACTACATTTATCAAATCTTAAGGTCAGTCGTGCGGAACGTAGTAACTCCAGAACGTTTTCTAAACTCTCTAGTCAGCCCATTACATCGTTTGATGGTATTAAAATGTCATCTAGATATGCAAGGGCAGTCGTGTAACGTAAAGACCCCAAGATTTGATTAATGGCCCTTTGAAATACTGCTGGTGCGTTCACCAATCCAAATGGCATTACGAGGTACTCATAATGACCATCTGGCGTAATAAAAGCTGTTTTGGAGACGGAATCTTTAGCTACTGGTACCTGATGATAACCAGACCATCTAAACTTGTAAAATATTGACCCCCCTTCAGCCTGTCTAAAAGATCGTCAATACGTGGTAGGGGCCATACGTCTTTGACAGTCTTACGGTTTATGGCCCGGTAGTCCACGCACATGCGCGTTTCTCCGTTTTTCTTTTCAACCAATAATATAGGACTAGCGTAGGGCGAGTTTGACTCCCGAATGATGTTATTTTCCAATAAATCTTTTACTATTTCCCTAACCTTTTCTCTTTCAGAATAAGCTAGTCGATACGGCCTATATGTGACGGGAGTGTCGTCAGTTAAATTTATAGAAATTTCCGCGACATCAGTTTTGCCCACTTCGCTTAATTTAATTGCAAAACAATCTCGATACTTATTTAATAATTCAAGTAATTTTAATTTATTTTTATTTTCAAGACATTTGTCTACGCGATCTTCTATATCAGACATTGTAAATTGTGTTAATTCGCTTTGTTTAACCGATAAAAATTCTAAATATTGTTCTTGTTTTTCTGCTGTGCACGTAATTGCCCGTGCGACGACACTGCCTTTTTCATACACAACAGCGTTATCAGAAGCATTAAAAACAGGTACTAAACCACCGCTTTTTAAATTTGTTATGCATCGTGGAATTAAATGAAATTTATTTGGCCAAGTACGATAGCGTAAATCAATATATACATCATCACAATTCTCAGAAGCATACAGTGGAATGTGTCCAATGTGATTTGGAGGAATAACAGATGCTTCCTTGGCCCACAAAGTAACTTTACGCGACGGCAGTGTGTCAATTTCACTAAGTGAGGTTTCATCTTTATTAAATAACCTAACTTGTCCCCCACGTACCACCATAACGACATTAGAGCTATTTATAAACGGTTGCCCTACTATTATAGACACTTCTTGTGCCGCATCAGGTACACAAAGTGCTTCGACTGGTGCGACAGCTAAATCAACTTTAAAATTAATAAAAACTTTATGTCTTACGACAACTGAGCCGCCGGCAAACCCACTTAGGCGAATTTGTACTGGGTGAAAATCTAGATTTAAATTTCTAACGTCAGACTCACGTATGGTAACGGCATTGCTACCCGAGTCAACATATCCTCGAAAGGCACAATCATTTATGTAACAGTCAATAAAATAGCAAGTGTTAGTATTTAATTTGGCATTTTTACGTAAATCTAAGTTTAAAATGGTTTCTGACTTACCCGTCGGTTTGTTCTGCTTGTTTTTATGGCAGTTGTGTTCGTCGTGCCCTAGAAGTTTGCAACGTTTGCACTCGAGACGTGGTTTAAAACACTTTGCTGCAATATGGCCACGTTGTCCACAATTAAAACATTTTGATAAAAACACGTTGTTTTTAGGTTTGCTTCTGATGACATTACGTAAATCAGTATCACGCACTTTTTTAGGCTGACTTGATGCAGCACGTTTGCCCGCAAAACAGACAGGTATTCTTCATACAAGGCCTCCGGTGTTTCGTATCTCCCTGCCCGAGCGCCATTTTGTACTACTTGGCTTTTCCATTCCTCCCAGGTCAAATTATAGTTGGTCAAACTGTGGTACCAGTTTTTCGCCATGCCTACGAATCTGGATTGCATTTGGTAAATTGTTGTTATCTCATCCCACTTTTTTTAATTTTATTTTATTTAGTTTAATTGTCTTAATTGGTCAATTTTTGTCAACCATTGCTCAGCTGTAAGGTTATTATTTTCCGGTGAAAATTCTGGAATGCAGTCGCTGCGAAAACTTAACCTTGGAGTTTCTTTGTTTTCCGTAGACTGTGCCTGACGACCTAAATCCTTAATCATGTTTTCTAGCCTTTTGAACCTATCTTCCGTGGACTCTGATTCAGGAGTTCTTGGGGAAACAGATCGAGAATGCACAAACGAACGGCTTTGTTCTTCACGTCGAAGGTCTACCACGCGCGATTCTGGACGTTTCCTAGAATCACTTTTGTCACTAGCTCGTAATTCCGGACGTTTCCTAGAGCCACTTTTATCCGAATCGCGTGATCCCGGACGTTTCCCAGAATCATCGCGTTTGGAAGATTTTCGATTGCGATAACGCTCATCATCACTGTCTTGCGAACTAGAACTACTACTACGAGACCTTTTGCGCGAGTTGCCACCCATAATCAACAATAACTTTAATTTAACTTAATCACACACAGTTAAAACAAAAGAAAATGCAATACACGAGAGACGTGAACCACCCCACACCTGAACTGTAAACTCAAACCGAAAAATCAATACAATGTTCTACAATCTACATACTGAATCTACCTGATTCAACACAAAGAAAAACTCTTATCTTATTACATAACGTCGAGAACAGTCATCCAATATTTCACCCCATAAACCGAGTGTCTTGCCGAAGCGTTTCTACACATGTGTTTTAATGTATTATTGTGTATTTGTTGATATGGCTCAAATCTTTTAATTATATGTTGCCTTACTTTAAGAAGCAGCGTTCTAAAGGTGCGGTGACATTAGAAGAACATTAATTTTTTAAATATTTAATAAATAAGTTTTATTTACTTTATCTTGGACATTGCGAAACTAGGAGCTTTAGTTGACCTAACTGTGGTGCGGCAATGTGAGTTTGTAAAAAAATGGCCATTTAAGTTTGGAATTTTCTTTTAATCTCTAAGTAAACAGCAAGATTTCCTTTTCCAGAAGACATGTCTAATGGAAGATACCTTATTCACTTATTTTGGGTCACATGACGTATTAACCAATGCGGTTCAATGAGCGTTTATTTCGTCGGGGGTCATGTGAGAATCTTCAGAAGCAAAATAATACAAAAAAGACACTGAGGTGATTTTTTTGCGGTTTAGAATAGTTTTTCCTATCAAAGAATTAAAATAATTATAGAATATACCTATATTAAAATAGTCGAAGGGCGTCTCACGCTCGAAAAAACGCACTGCGATCTGGAAAATCACTAGATTTTGGATGAAATCTGGGGAAATAATAAAGTTTCGGACGATTTCGCGCCTTTTTTTAATTTTCACCTGAGTTGCGCCAATTTTTTATATAAGTAACAAACATAGAAAAAGACTCCAAGTCTTGGTCTCATTACGTCTTTTTCTATGATTGTTATTAAAACTAGGTCTCTTTGAGCAATATGGACAATTTCTTCGATTTTTATATAAGTGTTGTCAGGTAAAGGAATTTAAATGGTGATTCTTTGGGTATTAAAAGTAAGAATGTGTTCGTAAACATGTTCTAAACTGGTTAGAATTTAATATTTAGGATATTGAAAATTTAAAAAAATCTTTTATATTTTAAAATTTAGCTATTAACATGGAAAAACAATATGACAATTGGCTATTCTATTCGTATCTAATAGCGCTCGCGTTTTTTTACTTTCCTCGCAAGAGGAAATTATTCTAGTTACAAAAAAAACATGTTTTCTCAGTTCCGTCGGTTAGTCTATATGTCTGTCCGCGACAAAGCTCAAGAACTGCTTGTTCTATTTACTTCAAGTTTTGGTTAAAAATTAAAGGTCATATGATGATGACGCGGTAACATTTTGGTAAAAATCCAATATGGCTGAACAAAATGGCGGTTTGTTGAAGTATTAAAAAAATATTACTAAGAAACTGTTTATCCATTTATCCAAATTTTGCAAAAAAATTAGATTTGACATGACCATCAACTGATAAGTTTTACTACAAATCCAAAATGGCGGCCTAATAAAATATTGTGTATCAATGCAGAAAACTACTACATCGATTATGTTCAAATTTTGCTCAAAAATCAAATATTATATAGGGATGAACTGGTAAAAATTTTGAGACAAATTCAAAATGGGGGAACAAAACGGTGGCCTAACTAAATGTTTAAAAATATCTGAAAAAAAATACTTTTCAGATTGATTAATTGATTGATGATATCCCCATTTTAAATATTTTTTACTAAAAATGTATAAATTGCTCACTTAATATCGATTTTTAATCAAATCTGTATAAATATTAAAATTCGTGCGCATTCTTGGTATTCCTATTCTCATTTTTTAAATATTTACTTAAAATGTATGATATGTATTTTCAAATACCCCCAGATTCCTACTTACTACTAGTACTACAAAAGTCCGCAAAATTTTATTTCCTAGAATACAAAAAGGAGAAAAATATTAAATACCCTACCTGATTTTTTCAATAGACTATTTACGATTAAGTTATGAAAAATAATAAATTAACAATGAATAAAAACAAAATTTAAAAAAATGGTATACTGGAGTACCGAAGCAGTAATTTTATTTAAGTAGGTAGCCAAATCTACACAAATATTAAAATTTCGTCGCCATGTTGGCATTACAATCTTGAATTTTTAAAATGTTGACAAAAATTCAAGATGTGCAGTCTTAGATACCCCTAAATGCCGAATTTTAATCAAATCTGCAAAAATTTTAAAATTAATCTGCTATGATGGTGCCGCCATTTTTAATTCTCAAATATTGACTAAAATTTCGTAACTTTTATTCTTAAATACTTCTAGATACTGATATTTCAGCCGAATCTGTACAAATAACAAAATTTGTTCGCTATATTGGCACCACCATTTTGATTTTTGTTGTGCATTCTTAAATAATCCCCACAAATGTTAAAATCATCCGTTTGACACTTTTAAATTTTCAGGCACTGATTTTCAGTTTTGTCTACACAAGTAACAAAATTTCTCGGCCGTATTAGCGCCACCATTTTGGATTTCTAAACGTTGACTAAAAAAATTCGGATTTTTTATATCCGAAAGTGTGTGCATGTCAAATTTGAAAATAATCGGTAATGGAAGTGCTGAAAAATCCATTACATTACATTACATTTGAACCAGACATACAAACATACAATCAGACGAATAGGAAGCCAATAAAAGCGCGTTAAAAGCATTGATTTTAGTTTAAAACTCTAACACTCGTATTCACTAAAGAGGTTCAACTTTAGACAACTGAACAAATAATTTTTCTAAATGTCACAATTACAAAATGATAGTAATATAAGGCAAACATAACTAAAAACTAAAGTTTAATAATATAGAAATAACTAATTTCCTTTTAAACTTACCTAACTTAATGGTTTGATTTTAGATAGTGAAGTAGAGAACGATTATTTCTTTGCCGCTTGTAAAAATACCTTTTTGCCTCATTAAGGAATAGGTAAGAATCCGTAAGAATCCTTTTTTTTTGTGAACGATAATGAAGCATGGCCCATTTCTTCATTTTCGTACATCAAATATTTTAACAGGTCGTCATTTTGTTTCGCCATATTGAATTCATACCAATATTTTACCAGTTTTTTTTATATCAGACGTAATTTTTGCGGCAAATTAAATAAAATTAAAGTTAATCGAGTAAGTGGATTTTTTAGCTATACCGGAACAGACCGACCGACCGACCGACAGTAATGGAAAGACATGAGGATCTGTAAAAACCCGGAACGATAATTCTTTCACGATTAATGATATTTCCTTATACGGGAAGTGAAAACTCACGCCGTCACTGGCATTCGTCAACAAATGGCCACTGGCTTGGGCATGGGCCATCCCCACTTCTTGTTTTATCGTAAACATTGGTCTATAAAATGTGAAAAATAGGGGAACCATGTTGGCGCATACCCCTAACGTGAATTATGAATGAGTTGTGATTTCTACTTTAATTCTTACTCTAAGTGTGTGCACATATGTTTCAAACTAGACTTTGTGATATATCTAAATGTTGTGAAAAAAAATAGAAATTGGGAAGTTATAGAAAATCAATCTAGTTTTTGATTCTGCTCCGGTTTTCAATTTTAGTTGGTATAAAATGCCGGTTAAATAATAATGAATGAATGAAAATAGAATAATAAAATACAGCCAATCAAAAAGCAATAATTTAAAAACTAACCCCGCATAATATTATTATTCAGAAAACTGTTTTTAGTCCTGCTGAAATTGCTATATTATGACGATGCGTTTGGACGACAGATATATAGATCTTAAGATCTTATAATCATGAATGAGTTCCTTTCTCCTTTAACATCCTCCTTGGTTTTTAGCCTCGTCAAAAACTGCAAAACCGTAAAATCCACTAACATAAAATTGAAAATGTTAAATTGTCGCATTTACTGCTCATGGTCTTCTTGGCTTAGTGGTCAGATCGTTTGCTTAGAATGCGAGAGGTCCTGTGTTTGAGGCCAACCAAAAATAAATAAAAATTTTAATTTGTCTGAAATGCCTATGAAATAATATTGGGAAATTACAAGGGGTAAATAATTTGAAAATAAAGCTATCAATTTTTATAAATTTCAATTTTTGAAAAATCGTCATTTAATTAGTTTTTATCCGATGATAGGATCAATTTTTTGGCAAAACCTTGAAGTATTGATATATTGAAAAAATATCACAGAAGATGAGTGGGTGACGCTACATTTTAATAGAATTTAATATTGATTAGTTTCGACAAAAAATAAAATATATATCTTTTTTTTGCTCGCAAATAATTCTCTTTGCAGAACACTTAGTTCCAAGTGCAGTGTACTACTTTTCTACCACCTCGTTATTATTCGTTTTTTAGTAAAATTATTAAAAAAAACATTAAAACAATTTAAAAAATTGAATTTTTTAAAGCAATCTTTGATTACCGTATTTTTTCTACACTTTTTAAACACTAAAGCCTTTAGAATTTTTCTTTCCTAGATATGCCTCTTTAATATAGTTTCTGCTTTTACCGAACAGTTAAGCCTTTTAGATTTTAGAGGGCGCCAAAATTACAAAATTACTAAAATATACGCCTTCAAAATGCAACAATTTGAACTACTCCGGCTTGACAGAGGCAACAGCTCGTATCAACAGCAGGTGCATTCGTAATTTTATGCTGAGTCAAAATTTACTAATTTACTAATTTCATGACATATTCAATAGTGCAAAATCATCTTACAATACAGTTTATCTATTAAGAAGAGCCTGTGGTAAATTTTGTTTAGAGAAACCCTAGCAATAAGTGAATATTTACATTTTCTAATTATTCTGCACGGGCTAGTATTTCTCGGCCTTGCCATATTTATCAACACCATTCGTGCTGATCACGGATAGAACGTTGCCGATTGCTTCAAATACTCTGGTATGGTAGGAGCTTGCCCGAACTGCGAAGCGAAAACCGACTCGAGTCGCGATTCACTAGTCCAGTGTGATGGCTGTAAAGCAGGCATGCAATTACAATGCACGGTGGCCTCGACCCTACTATCCAAGGACGATATATCGCGTATCACTAGAAACAAAATACGCTCTTTGAAAATTATGTGTAAAAAATGCGCTGCTAATTAATCGCAAATGCTAGATGTTAAGGCTGTTCTTAAGTCTGAAATTGAGAAGCTAATGAACAGAATAGCTCTTCTTGAATTTCAAGTGCAGGAGATTAGTTCAGGGAACCGTAGTACTAATGCCAGCCTGCCGCCACTACAGTTTGAAGAAATCATATCTGAAATGAACGAACGCAATATTCGGAAGAAAAATATTATAATCTACAATGTAAAAGTACAATCACCGAACATGGAAAAGAATCCAAGGATATACAAGGAAAAGCAGGAAGTGATCGATATATTAAATAATCTCGCTACCGATATTCCAACAGATACTATTTTCTCTCATAGGTTAGGCTCTTTCTCACATGATAGGGAGCGACCCAGGCCAATTAAAGTAATTTTTCAAACAGAGGCGGATGTTTTAAAGGTTATTAGAAATGCTAGAAAGTTACAAAATATTGCTAAATTTAAACATGTATCTATCTCTTTCGATAAAACACCCAGGCAAATTAATTATTACCAAGAAGTTAAGGCAGATTTCACTCAGCGGCAAAGCAATGGAGAATCTAATATTAAAATTAAATACATACAAGGAATGCCCTAAATAGTCAATTTAAATTTAAACTAATAAAGTCACCCTATTATGAATTGAATAATATTCCTTTTTACTATCAAAACTCTCGAGGATTAAGTACGAAAATTGAAGAATTTTATAACTCAGATTCTACAAGTTCTTATAGATTAATAGGGTTAACTGAAACTTGGTTACAGGTATTAAAAATGAAACACGCTTGTTGAATTTCCAGCACAGACTAACTTTATTAATAACTATATAAGAGAAAATTATCAATAAGCATTTTTGCTGATGTGTTAAAATAATATCGCCTATATAAAGTACAGTGGCGCAACAACAAACAGCATTTTAGGTTATACAATTTCAACAACAGGGTGAAGTCTCTAATTCCGAACTTTTTCCTGAGTGCTATTTAGTCTTTCGCTCAGATAGAGACTTATTGGCCTGCGATGCCTCTACGGGTGGTGGCGCGCTTCTCGCTATTAAACACGATCTCAATCCAGTTCCTATAGATTTTTCTAATTTATGTGAACAATTCCCTTTAGTTGATATTGTAGGTTGTAGAATAAAAATAGGTTATTTCTTTTTAACAGTAATTGTGATATACTTATCTACTTCTATTCATATTGAATATTACGAACAGTTTTTGGAAGCTTCAAGCATTTACAATAAAAATGTTATTTTGTTAGGTGACTTTAATGCGCCAAAATTCTGTACTTATCAGGCAGTTAATGACCGTAAAAGTGTTTCTGTTATGAACTTTATAGAAATGCTAAATCTAAAACAGTATAACAATGTCGAGAACGAAAACAATAGACTTCTTGATTTAGTTTTGTCCAACACATCGTGCTCTGTTACTATTGATAAGACTGCCTTGTCCAAAATTGATAAACACCATCCCCCTCTAAGAGTTGTTATAAATTGGAAAGCATTACATTACGAGCAATTTCAGGTAAGTAAAAATGGTAAGCAGTCATTTAATTTTAGAAAAGCAAACTTCCCAATGCTGTATGAATCAGTCCTTAAAGCTGACTTCTCAGAGGTTTATAACTCGGTGTCTATTGATGGATCCTGTAATGAATTGTATAATACTTTAAATAATATATTTGCTCTAGCTGTACCCTATAAAAAAGAAAGAAAAAGGCGGTATCCTTAGTGGTACACACCTAAAATAATTGTATTGATCAAAAAAAAGAGCTAGCTTTTAAAAACTATAAGAAACATAATGGCTACTTCTATACTATATTTAAAAATTCAAGGACTACTCTCAAAGCTGAAATCAAACTGGCATATAGCAACTATGTTCGAAAAATTGAAAGCAACATTCAGAATAATAGTTCTCAATTTTGCTTTGCGTGTGTACGTGGCTCAAAGTAATGATAATATTGAAGTGAATCCTGAGCATATTACTGAGTGTGCTGTTAGTATCAACCTAATTCAGGAGTCAGACATCATCTTAGCATCTAAAAAACCAAAAAATAAATTAACGTCAGGTGTTGATTCGATTCCTAGCTTCGTTGTCAAAGATTGCATAGCCGCTGACATTCATATTTAATAAATCTATTAAAACAGGTATATTTCCTAAATGCTGGAAAATAGCGCGTGTATCTCCCATATTCAAAAAGGACGATCCGTGTGAGCTGCGTAACTATAGATATATTTCTATAATATGTAACTTCTCAAAACTCTTTGAAACTTGCATTTTTAATCAAATTTACCCCCAAGTTCAGGGAATTATAGCCTTAAGCCAACATGGCTTTATGCAGAATCCGTCGTGCAATACAAATCTTTGCGGCTTATCTGAATTCATGAGTGCAGTGTTGGCCAAATGGGTCAGGTCGATGTAACCTATATGGATTTCCAGAAGGCTTTTGATCAACTTGATTAAAACATTTTTTTGTTCAAACTAGAACTTATGGGTTTTCATACTATCCTCACAGCTTTATTTAGATCTTACTTAAATGGGCGGCTACAGTTCGTCGAAATTGAGGGTTTTAAATCAAATACCTATACAGTCACTTCAGGGGTCCCCCAAGGATCAAATTTAGGACCACTATTCTTCCTTTTTTTTTATTACCGATCTGGCCAAAATACTCAACACTGATAAACTTGTCTTTGCAGATGATTTTAAAATTTACAAGAGCATAAATACTTTGCAGGATTGTCAAGACCTCCAAGAGCAAATAAATTTAGTCAACAACCAATAAACTATACGTAAATATTTCGAAATGTTACATAGTTACTAACTGCCGTAAAAAAGTATTTACTATGTTTGATTTGATCAAAATTTTAAGTTTAAGACACACATTAAAAATATAATTTCATCAGCATCTAAATCTTTAGGGTTTATCTTTCGTACTGTAAAACTTTTCAAGATCCAAACACAATTAAATTACTCTACTTTAGCGTTGATCTGATCTGGCATCCAATATATCAAATTGACATAAACGCTCTTGAATCTGTCCAACGTAGGTTACTCAAATACCTATCGTACCAGTGTGATGGTGTTTATCCAGAAAGAGGTGCGGATCATGATGTGTTACTTAATAGATTTCAAATTATGTCACTAGAGAAAAGAAGACGTATGTTGGCTATCTCGTTTTTATATAAATTGTTGAACAACGAATTAGACTGTATATACCTTTTTAATCAGATTCGCCTCATTGAACCTTGGTTAAACGCAAGAAATAGTTTAACATTCTACTGTACTCGTCCAAGATCAAACATATTACTAAGATCTCCCGTATGTTATATATGTAATCTTTTTAATATACATTGTAATGATAAGGATATCTTCATTCTTTAGGTCAGGTTCTATCTGGATTGGGTTAGGTATAGTTTTAATACTGGTCCTAATTAAGATCCATTACTTCCATTTATTTAAATTAGTAATTAATTTATTTTTATTAACTTCCTCTCTACTTTAACATTTTTGTAAAACTAAATTTACCTATAATTATTGTTTTGTATTTCCTGTAAGTGGGTGACTCCGTTGGATATAAATGGCTTAAATGGCTTATTATTATTATTCAGAGATCTGATGATAGATACATAGATCTTACTGTCTAATAACGAATGTGTTCCGTTTCCCTGTAATACCCCCCCCTGGTTTTTAGCCGCGCCGAAGGCTGCAATACCGTAAAAAAGTTAAACTGTCGTAGTTGGTGTTATGCTCACGGTCTTTTTGGCTCAGTGGTCAGATCATTTGCTTAGAATACAAGAGGTCCTGGGTCGAGTAAGGGCGAAGGCGAGTTAACTTTTTCAACTTCAATTTGTCTGAAATGCCGACTAAATAATTTTTGAGAAATTGCAATAATAAAGTACATCACAAAGCAACAATTTAAAACATTGGCCTGATATTATCATTCAATGATCTGTTCTGCAGTCCTGCTGAGACTGCTATATATCGACGATGCATTCGGATGATAGATACATAAATCTTAATGTCTAATAATCACGAATGAGTGTCCTTCCCTTTAACATATTTTTCGCCATGTAGCCGCTGAAGATTGCAATACCGTAAAATCCAGTAACATAAAATTGAAAAAGCTAAATTGTCGTTGTTGGTGTTGAGATCATGTTTTTCTTCGTATAGTGGTCAGGGCGTGTGCCTAAACTGCGGGAGATTCTGAGTTTAAGTCGTAGCAAAGACGAAGAGGTAAATAAGTCAGGTAAATATTTGGCTTATATTGATATATATATATATATATATATATATATATATATATATATATATATATATATATATCTGTATAGCGGTGCATATTGGCGCAAAAATCCGTGATGTAGGGAGTCATATCTGCTCCACTGCTTTCATATAGTCTCCAGGGCTTTCTTATAAGCTCCGCCAAAATGAAAGATTATTTTTATTGGCTGACGGATTTTTGTGGAAGGGGATATGATATGAATATGAAAATTCTGTTTGATACTCCAAGGATATGACCTAGAAGCCAAACGAATAATAATAATGACAGAATTTATGAAGAGGGGAAATTGGCGGGAAGACATGATCTGTTTATTTGGATTTTTTGGATATTCAGAAAATGTTTTATTTAAGGGAGGGTTCGAAAAGAGTTTATTTTATCACATGAAGTATCAGAATTTCACAAATAACTTAATTTAATGTTAATCCTTTTAAGGTTAAAATAAAAAACATTGTCTAGCGGAAGCACCAAGAATTTATTTTTCGAGATATCGTTAGGGCCAGAGTACTTTCTAACTTACCTGTGACAAATCAGTCAGAAAGAGATTAGCGAGAAGCAATTACAAAAGAAAACTCAACACATTCTTTAACATATCAAGGAACAAATATATTATAAATCTTCTATGGAACTAGGTTATGTTGATTTGTGTATACGAAGATATTACCATTTAACCAGTGTAGCTACTTCAAAAAATTGTACTTTATTTTTGCAATAATTGTACAACATAAGAGTTTTATTACTATTGTATGGCCCGAAAAAAATTTGAAGGAGGCAAAAATATATAAAGTATCTATGAAAACTTGCCACTTTTTGCAAGTTTATAAAAATGAAGTCATTCTTAATTAATTTATCGAGTCAGCCGTTACTTAATGGAAATTCATTATCACTAGTACAATAAATAAACTATTTTTGTTTAGTAATTTCCACTAATTTATTTCATCTGTTTCGACACCCTGTGTGTTTTTTAAAAACCAACTCAAGACTGATATTAAAACTGAAATTTTTGGCAATAAAAATGTGTCTACCTACTTAACCCACGCAGACCTTAGATATAAAGTTTCAACAGTGGAGAGCCGTTTACGTCCCTTTGATCATTCATTAAAATATTACGGTTTTTCCTCTTTTTACTTCCTAGACTTTCCAAGTAATTTAGCTTGTACCTTTTATTGGCCGAGTGCAACATTTTAAATTCATTGCTAAAATTGTAATTTGTTTGTACTAAGTGTTTTGCACAATTAGAATCTGTTTTTTGTATAATATATGATGTTTTGTATTCTCTTATACGTTTCTAAAAAGATCTACCCGTTTGACCGATATATACTTTTTCACAAAAGCGAAGAATTACACATACGTAATATTAAACTTTGGATATGTCAAGGCTCCTATTGTTCAGGGATCGCTGTAATAATTTAGTTGAACGGAATACAAACTGAGTTTTTTTATATTCAATCAAGCCACCTTGATCCCGTGGTTAGATGGCTGGTGACTCGAAAGGCTGAGAATCGATTCCCGGGCGTTCGCACTTTTTTATTTCTATAAATTAAAACCTGCATTTTTATATATAATAATTAAGTAATATAGTTTATTGTGCTAGATCTAGTACAATTATACTGTGTGTGCCAACACTGTAATTAACTCATGCGTTTAACACATACATGCGTTTACATAAATATGAAGTAAAATCTATGAAAGCTTTCTTTAATCCTGGCAGAAATTTCTGTGGAGATGTTGGCTATTAGCGGGAGATGGCGATACCTATGATTTATTAGGAATATAATATAACACAAAGAGTACTCTTATCTTATTTAAAGCAATTTTTGTAGATTCTGGTTCCGGTGTTTTAGAGAAAGAAACTATACAGGGTGAATCAGCCAAGTGGCACCCCCATTTTATTTCTTAATCCATTCGGAACAGGGGAAAATGTTATATACAAAAGTTTTTTGAATTTAAGCAAGCTATATTTTAAGGGTATCATACAGAGCGGCAGAAAAACGCTGGGCATGGCCTCACCAGTGGCGAAGCTAAGGGGGTTCTATGTCTCCGCCGCCTCTTGTCCGTCTTTCCCGCCCAATGCTTTGTGGTCAGAAAATTTTTTGAGTGGGCACAACGTCGTATTTGTAAACCGGCGTAATGATTTTTTTTGTTTTAGTTGTCACTTGCCTTTGTAGGTGCCTCGTTTATTTTATTTAAATTGAAGATAAAATTGGATTGTTTGTAGTCTTTCATACCGTCATTTATTTGTGTATTAGCACAACTAACCATTTTATATTTTTAATTTATAAATGTATCATATTACAGTGACGTATACCTATAACTGGGGTTTTGAGGGAGTTAACCCTTCCCTTATTTAAGCTAAAATAGTCTTTTGTCGAGATTTGTGGTTAAACCTCCCTCCCAGAGCCAGATACACTTAAAAATAAAATGAAGCAGGTAGGGACTTGTTTTGGCCATATCTGTTTAATAATTATAATGTTAATGTTATCTTATACTATAACACAAGGAATTTTGCCAGATTTATATATTATATAAACATTATCTCGAAAGCTTGCCTGGGATGCGAGTGAAATGAGTATTGCGATTTGACTATAATGTCCCCTCTTTAGAAAAACTCACTTATACTTATAAAGTGAAAAAAACATTGAATAATTAATACAATGCCATTTTAAGGCATTCTGCAAGGGAATTTCATATCAAAGTGTAAAAATGTTTACATATTTTTGTTGTTACGGAGCAATCAAGCAAAACCTTGGTAATAGGATATGGTGGAGGTTCCGGAAATGTGTTCTGGATTAATATAATAAAATTATTGAAATGTGGCTTAAATTGTACTAGAATATCCCAATGTAAAATATGGATCATGCAGAAGATATCGGATACACGTCTTAATATAACATATTAAATAATTATTCCTCCTATTATTATGTATGTTTCAACAAAACTAGGTATATCACTATCAGTCCCCGATAGGAATGTTTAAAACTGTCACATTCATGGATATATCATGACACTGTGCCGACGCCATATTTTCGAAATAGTTTAAAGTATAATAGGTATATCGAGTGGCCCAAAAAAAGCTAAAAGCAGAAGAATTGTAATCTACAGGGCTTAATTTTTTTGTTTTGCATCAAAACATTTTCTAGTGTGAACTTCCATGTTTTTGTATTATAAGAAATGACGCTATCAATTCAGCACTTCATCTACCGGCTCAGTCCCATAAGTCGGTATACCGTATACGGCAGAAGCGCACATCATATAACAAAACTTATTTATTGTAAATTTAACAAATCTTGTTCTATATAAAACTTCATTTGATCTTTGTGACATTATGTATATGCACCTATGTATTTAACATAAATAAATCAGTTTTGAGATGTACTTATCTATCTTGGGGTAATGCCTTTCAGGGTGGACGAATGGCAGGTAGCTTATATTTGATAATTACATTTTTTGTTCCAGTGCTTTTGCTTAAGTTTTTTGAGAAAGATTTATGTACAACACAAATATCAGAAAGAGTTAGCATTATAGTAAAAGCACTTGGTGCGTTTTATTCATCTGGGCCATTATATCAACACATTTTTATTTACAAGACACTTTAAGTGCTTAAAGTCACAGGCGAAATATTTAAAGATTTCATAAAATTTTATATTTCTTTAGATGGAGAAGATACAGTTTTTGCTGTGTCAGATATAAGTAAGGTTACCACCCGTACTCTTTAAAGAGAACAGGTACTCTTTTTAGATTGAGATTATTAAGATTATTAACTCTTACTTTTTGCTTTTTACCCAAATGTCCTCTTTTTAGTTAAAAGAAATATAATAAAAAAATAAAGAAAATTTAAGACAACGAAAATAATTGTTCTCAGAATGCACTAAAATAATTGGCGTTAATAATAAATATTTGAGCAACCATTATTTATTTTTGAGTCACTGATTACGATATCGGAGTAACTCTAAAATGCGACATAACACGTTGGCTCTTAAACGATTATTGGAAAATAATTATTTTTTTAATTTAATTTTTGCTGAAAAACTGTAAGCTTTCCTATATTCTGTTATAAAACATAATTACATTTTTTTAAAAACCAACTGTTTTTTTTTAATAAACGACGACGGGTCCTTCACTAGGCTAATGAGGTTTCGGTGACCTACATTGACCTGTCACACCGCAGATATCATGTGATTTATGTGCAGTATTAGAATCGAGAATTTAAATTCACTCCAATATAAAGTATTGTCAAAGGACACGCTATTATGCAACGGCGAATGCACCGTAAAATTATAGCTTTCAAGGCAATCCTACAATCAAATAAATTAATTTGTATTCTTTTCTGTGACGCCTAACCTAGTGCAAACGGGAGGACTGCCGCCCTTCTCAAAAAGCATTAGACTTTTCAATAATACATAAAAACAATTAAAAAGTTTCCTTTTTAAATGTTAAATTACATTTTGTGAATTATTATAAAATTATCGTTCGTGAAATTCCGAGTAAGAAAATACACATTTATTTTGAAAAGTAAATTAAAAAAATCTACTCTATATTTTGGTTTAGTGCTTTTAATAGTTCATCTTTAGTTTTTTAAGAAATGCCATCTAACTCTCAGCCGCATGTTGATTTCAGTAGCGAATTGCTTCATATCAATAATAATTTGCTTAAAGTAATTAGATGTAAAGACAATATTTTAGAAATGCAGAGGTTAAGACGAAATCATAATAATTTAATTGTATACATTTTCTAACATTTAACCAGGCAGCTGTTTCAGCTTTTACTGACTTATCAATATTTGAATTTCCATAAATGTGGAGTAAAGCTTACTTTTTATTGCAACTTTCTACAACTTGTTTGGTTAAAATGTTTTGATAGTATCTTATAAATTGGTATGTAGTATGTACTTGATACAACTTAGTAATTAATTTAGAACGATAGTGTTTCATACTGGTTTTGATATACATGAAATATTACGTATTGAACCCCGCCCCCACGCACGTCAATATTGTGCACAGTTTTATCCCTACAGTTAAAAGACGTGCCCAAAAAAAAACGGTTAGTTATTTTTTTACATACTACAGTTTTATAAGTTTATAATAAAAGAATCTACACAAATAACTTAAGTACAATTTAGCAGCTCATAACGGACGCCAAATGTCCCGATTTTTGACCGAAATATTAATTAGTTTAATGAGAGACACAACTAGAACTGGCATCTTTACCGAAATTCCTGTTATACTGTTGGTTGTTGTTATCAATACAGCAAGGACCACTTTTTTAGTCACAGCAAAAATTATGAGCTTAGACCCTCCCCCCGTACCAAATTTCTAAATACGCCATTTGTATTATATGAAAGTAAAGATCTTTTTTTGGGCGTCAATTTTTCTCCCGAGGGTTATCGGCGCCCGCGTTACAGTTTAAAAATTTTAATGTAGGGTAGGGTGGTTAAATTTTTTGATTTTTTTACCATGGATTCCCTTATGTATTTAGAACACATATGTATATGGTTGCCTAAAGATCAACAGTTTCAACACAAAAATGTTTAAAACACAGTGAATCAGCTAATAGTATACAGTGAATCAGCTGCCTGAATGACAAAAATCAAGATTAGGTAAGTATTTGCTTTTCTCTCAAACTAAAAAATAAGTTTATATGAGAAACTTTATTTCATAAAAAAATGGTACAAAATGTATGATAAAAGAAATAAATATACATCAAATCAATGTAACACAAAAAGAGTTGTTAACAACCACATTTAACGCATATTCAAAAACGAAAAACTAACTTAAAATTTATAATAAGACGTCTGTCGAACCACTGATTTTTTGTTTTGGAAGTAGAAATTTAATGTCTTCTTCTTTGACAAATACCGTGTCGGCGACGTCTGGCACTGTTGTGGTTCATTCTAAGAAAAATATTCCATATTGTCATTAACGGGCTCTAGTATTTTTGTACCGTAATAAATTCGCTTTTTTGTACAAAACAAAACTACGACATGGTCTTCTATTTCTGCTCTGCGTAGCATCGGATTCAAAACTTCTCTTTCAATTCAAACATCTTCATCTTCATCGTACCAACCATCATCATCGCTATTTTAGCATAACATTTTTTTTGAACAGCCGCCTGTCTATTTCTGTTGCGATAATGCTTTTACCTGATCTTCTCGCTTTTCTCTTATTGTTTCGAGGAGCAGCTTTAATTGGAGGTCTAAACTGATTCGGAGTTATTATTTTTTTAGACCAGTTAGAAGATCCTACAACATCACTGGTTGGTACTGCAGGAATGGTACAAAGAACAAATGTTGGATCGTTATTAACAGGAAGTAAAGTCTGTTTAGTAATAAATGAACTCCGGTCTGAAGCAGAACATGTCGGATCTTGTCGATCTGTCACAATATTTGGCCAAAAAATTATCATTACTGAAGATATCTCTATTAAATGGCACAATACCGGTTTTTCTAAAGGCCTTTGTTATATTTTCAATCGTCATGGATCTAACAAAAGCAGTTCCAATAAATTGACCAATATAATACATTGTTACTGGATAACCAGGGTGTAGCAAAAACCAAAATTAAGGAACCAGGTGGTATGTATTCCAATGCCCATCCTAGGGTTTACATTTTTTCTTGGATAAATTATAACGAAGGGCAACGCTTGACTCATATCACTTATTTTACAGCACGTAGGTTAGGTTAGGTTAAAAGTGAGTGGATCAAACCCACCCTCCACTGCGACTCTGTGGTCTATTTTGGCTCACCCCTATGTTTATACTTCCCCAAGCAACTCTAAATCCTCAATGAGTCTTAACATTGCATTTGGGGGGTATTCTTCAAGTCCTCGGGCAGCAGGATATCTCTACCGAAAATAAAGAACCTAATCCTGGCACCTGCCGGACATTCACATAGCACATGGCTGGCTGTCTCGTCATCCTCCATACATAGGCGGCACTCGGATTCGTCTTCAAGCCCCATCCTGTGCATGTGATGTCTTAGACCATAATGGCCATGTACTTAATTCTGTTCATATTTAACAGACTTTCTGATATCCTCTTCTTCATAGGAAGGGGGATAAATGCCTTTGCATGGGACAGGCCTGGCAGTCCAAGCCAATAGAGATTTGCTTTTTCCTCAACCAAGTCCAAAATTGCGGGCTTGGCCGTTTCGTGGGTTATTCCTAAATCTGGTTCAGGTCCCACGAATCTTGTCTCTGCTCCTTTCTTTGCTAGAAGGTCCGCAGACTCATTTCCCTCCAAACCTGCATGTCCTGGTATCCAGATAAGAGCGATTTTATTGTCGCTCCCCAGACCAACTAGTGCCTTTTAGCAGTTCCAAAGTGTTTTGGATGTACAATGACTCAAGTGCTTTAAGTGCCGCTTGACTATCCGAGAATATTTTTATTGTTTTATCTGTTGTTTGTTGATCCTGCCACATTCTGGCACACAATTCGATAGCATGGGTTTCTGCTTGGAATATTGAGGTGTTATTGCCCAGGCTTACTGACAGATCAACCTTCGGTCTTACCCCATGGATTCCAGCTCCTACAACTTTATTGGTTTTGAAGCCGTCTATGAATAGGCACAGCTCTCCTTTAAGTAGATCAGATTTATTCTGATCCCACTCCTCTCTCTCTGGGAAGATCACGAAGTAGGTTTGCTGTGCACTAACAGTTTTTGGTAGCAGGTCCGATGGCATTCCTAACATGTAATGGTTTTTCACAACTTTCAGCAGGTTATATGATTTTATGTGACTCGTGCTATCCACCATGCTGTTGGTAACATGGTGGAGTCTGAATGTTATCCTAGCTACTACAGCACGTAGTACACACGATGTCCTTTTCGCCACTGGTCTGTGTTGTGGTGTCCTTTTGGAGCAACTACCCGATGAAGTTTTTGCACTGTTGAAGTGCCAGTCTCATCCAAGTTGTATATGCGCGTTCCATCCGCAAACGACGGATTTCTCTTTATGACCTTTTCTAAGTTATCAAAAAAGACTTTAACATTATCTTTATTGAATGCTGTTGCTCAGGCCACCAGTCGATTCCAGTCAAATTATTTGTTTCCCAAGTTGCAAGCATTTTAATATTATTTATTTTCGCCATTTGACAGGCCACTTGACCACACTCTCTACCTGAAAGTTCGTAAAAGAGCAATGCACAATTTTTAAAATAGGTTTTGGGTATATTTTATTGAGCTTCCGAAAATACTCTATTGACATATTTCTCTGTCAATAGAGTAATTTCGAACTAAACGAAAGATCTTCCGTCAGGTGTGCTAAATGTCCTAAATAGAATTTTAGTTTTTTTTTTGGAAACTGTGCGGCTACTCTACTCTTTTCTTCATGGATTAATTCCAATACATTTTTCTATTTGGGCTTGAGTATGTTTACCAATTTTTCTGTCTACTTTTCTCCGAGGCATCCTGTAAATAGGTAAAATCATATTCGCATTCGCGGACATATATTTAATAAAACTTTTTTCTTGAAATGATCTAAATAAAAATTTTTGTAGAGTTTTCAGCAGTTTTGACTTCAACTAAAACTGGATCAGAGGTGCCAGAAGCATAGATCAAAACAGAATTTGTTTTTTTTTCTCGAAAACGACTTTTCTATTACAAAATAATTGGAGACATTTTTTGGTATTTTTACTTGCCCTAAACAATAAAGTCAGTAGTTTTTTAAAAAATAATTAATTGGCGAACCATTTTGTAAAGGAAATTAAGGATAGTTCCCATGTTTATATATACTTTTCGTCTTATTTTCTTACAAAGAATCTCCCTTTAAACGTTGGCGCCTATTTTTTTGAAGCAACCAGATATATTTATTTTGATTTTGTAATGAAACAGGAATTTAAAAAACTAAAGTTAAGTACATTGTTAAAGGGTTACCAATGACGGTCTAGTGAAATGCTAAAAAAATATTACTGAAAAAACTAATTACGCAATTTACCTGAAATTTTGCATAAAAATCATGTATTACGTACGAATGGAACAGAAAAAATTTGGGACCAATTCAAGACGCCGAAATAAAATGGTGGCAACTTCCAATTTATCTAAAATTTTGCACAAAAATCAAGTTTTATATAGGAATGAACCAAATAAATTTTAGTATGAGTCCAACATGGTGCATCAAAATGGCGGCATATTTGAAAAATTAGTCTGAAAAAACTGACGATTACTTTTTAATTGGAAAACCCCATATTTTATTTCAGATATGTAATCTTCAAGATGATTTACCCCTGTTTTTACTAAAATGTGTTCAATTGAAGAAAAAACTAATTGCTTACTTCTAAAATATAAAAATAAATAAAAAATAAGTCTCTGATGTTTTACATTAGTACCAACAGTCGACTCTACAACCAACCCCCCCGACAACCCTGACCACTAGTAGTCTTCATTGTGACCTACAGTATTATTTCTACTTGGATATAAGTTAATCAGTGTAGGATTCATAGAGAATACAATGTTTTTACCAAAAAAGGGATCCTCATTACATATTTCCATAAAAATTTCACACATCTCATCCTTAGATCTGGCTCATCGTAATTTAATTCAGGAACCAGTTGGATTTTAAATGGGTGCCATTTTTCTATATTTAATAGGATGTGAACGCTCAAAGCAGCAATCTCATGATGATCTAGAACAACTAGGGTTTCCATATCAGTTTTTTAAAACCCAGGACATTTAAGACCTAAAACCCGGACGAAACCCGGACTCTTTTATAAAACTGATATAGTAGTATAAATTTTTAACTAAAACAATAAAACTATAAATTAACGTACTTACTTATTTATTTTGAGCAAAAGTAAAACTTAAATAAACATTTATTATTAAAAAAAAGACGGAACAAAAATAGGAACAAAAGATAGAACAGTGCAAAACATAGGAACAAAAAAAAATGATTTCATAAAAAAAGGTGCCAAATTTCCTTATTTTATTTGATACTTTTCTGATTTCTGAATTTGATTTAGGACAGACATATTTTCAGGTGACAAAATAAAATCATAAAATTCACTGCAGGTCATATCATAATTAAAAATTGTCAATATAATCCCTTTTATTGAATCAAGGGTTAGCCTATTGCGTTCCTTTGTCCACTGGGCAGCAATTAATGAAAATATACGCTCAACATTTGCATTGTGTGCCGTGATGGAGAAAAAAAATTCGCATAGATTTAATAGTTCCGAAAATACTTCAATTGATACACAACTTTGAAAGTAAATAACCCACTTTTTATGAGCTGACAAATCATGCTGCTCTTCAGAAAAACTGTTAGTTATAAATTGTTTTAAGGAAAAGTATTGGTCAAAAAACTTTGCATCGTCAATATTGACGCCTTTTTCTAAAAGATAGTTTATGGATGGTAAAATGTCCACCTCCCAGTCTTTTGCCTCCAAATTATTTAAGTTCATCCACTTAAAACATTTAAGCTGTTCAAGAGGTTTTATCCAAATTTTGACATAATCGATAGCTTTTTCATACATACAAAATATATTTTTTCTAAATATATCGCACTCTGTTTCAAAACCTTCTTCTGAAGCTTTTTTTAAAATGTCACGGACTTTTAGTGGGATAAACCTAGTTTTTAATCTGTTAGTTAGGTTCTCAATAACATTTTCAAGAATGACTAGTACCTCGACAACGGAATTATCAGCGCGTTCAATACGTTCAATATTTTGGTGAAACACTGACATCAAAGAATGAACAAAATATAAATAAGCTTCAGAAAATAAATTTTCGAAAAATGATTTAATAATAAAGGGTGGAGTTTTTTCAGACAAAAAATACGACTTCAAAGCGTCAAACATCTTGAGCACTCTATCAATAGCCGGAAATAATGAAAGCCACCTAGTTTTGGAATGGTATAACAATTGCATGTAATTTGTGTCAATAAAATCACAAAATTGTTTTAAAGAGGCCACTCTAACTGTAAAAATGTGAAAATAATTAAACAGCTTTAAAACTATACTTTCTATGTCAATTGGCAAGATGTCACAACTGGTCTGAACCGCATTATTTATGATATGAGCCGGACATCCAATGCCGATTAGATTATTATTTATTTTAGATTTTAATCTGCTAAAAACATTATTTTGACCAGTCCTGTTAATTCCACCAAAGTTGGTGTTACAATTATCACCAGAAAATGAAATGCACTTTGTAGTAAGTTTAAGTTTTTCCGAGTCTCCGATGTTTCGTTGTCTGAGCTACATATATCAACTAGTTTAATCTGTATTCCCCCTTTTTTAAAATCAAAATATTGAATTAATATAGGAAACATCTTAATTGCATTATGGTTACTGGCATCTGTAGAAATTCCAATAAACGAAATACCACTAATCTGATTTGTGATAGCTTTTACTGTTGACGGTCCGAGTACTCCATTTACTATGGCTTCAACTTTCGTATGGCCGCAAGTCACTGATTTTAAAATTGATGAGTCCTGATACATCTTCTTGTGGATCTTAGTTGTACAATCCATTGAATTAAATGACTGGTGATGTTTGACTGTATGATATGCTAGTGTTGCTTCAGCTGCCTTAACAAGTTTTTCATTATCTTTACTTGTTGCCTTAACAAAAACGTCTAGTTTGGATGTGCCTAAAATTATAATAAATATAATTTAGATTTTCTAACACCGTTAACTAGTTTTTTTTTTATTGACCTGCCTGATTTTTCAAGTTCTTTTTATGTTTTTCAGTAGCTATATGGTCCTCGATGTCTTTTTTGCCTTTGTGTGCAATGCTAAGATTTACACTGCATATCTTACACATTACTTCAAAACTCGACTTTCCCTTTTTAAAAGAAGGAAATGTATTAAGCATTTCATCCGAAACAACGCACTTTCGTTTTGGCATAATTAACTCTCAAAATAATATATTGATGTACTATGTAAAAGCACAAAACCCAAACCATAAAAAACCAAATGCACAGAATACACTGATTGGTCAAAACAAAACAGTTCGAGCCGTTCGGTTATAAAGGGGAATCCCCGAGTAAAATACAAACCAAAAACACTCGCATAGAGATGGGCGAAACGAAACGAAAACGCGCTTTGTAGAACTTCGTTGATATAGCGGATTTGGCCAATCTGTAATGTTGGTTGCGCGCCATCACGAGTTGTCGAAGGTCGAGTTAGTTGAGATTATATAAATTTATGAACTTTGCTGATGTAATGTTATACCTATTATTAAAACTATGATTTTCAACATTAACCCGGACATTTTTTGGAAATCCGCCCGGACGTCCCCGGATGCCTTAGAAACCCAAATATGTCCGGGCAAATCCGGAGAGATGGAAACCCTAAGAACAACCCTACGGACGCTACTGTGGGAATTTCTTTACCACAGACAACAATATATTTATTTTTTTATTCTCCTGGCGGGCTGGACGGCCTGCCTTGGAAAGATCTTCTACCGAACCCCTATTTTAAAAAATGCACCTTTTTGTTTTTTTTATTATTAGAAAAGACTCGTTAAATAACCCTACAATTTGTTGTTGCCCCAATAAAAACATGCAACTAAAAAGCACTTTTTCAAAATTCATATTAATTTTCCGGAAAGCTATATAAATGATTTTGCCACTGGTCTAGCCAGAAAAATTGTCAAACATTTTTAAACCTTTCAATTTCTTTTTAGAATATCTCTCCATGGAGGGGAAAATAAAAAACGACGCCTCAATAAAAAAAAACAACTCAAAAAAAAGCGTTTTGAAGTCTTTACCGTTAATTGAACTTTCGGGTATATATTTGGTTACGCCGTGTATGTATTATAAAAAGCATTTTTTACAAATTTGAATTGTTGTTAAAAGTGGCAACAGTGTAGAATGTCTGGATGGGAGATAAGTCGGCACCCTCTGAAGGTTTTGAATTATGAACGGGACCGTTTTTCGCGGAAGTAAATTGGAATTGTGGACGGGCCGGGGTCAGTGTTGCCAGGTTATTACAATTGTAACAGATCTGTCACCTTTTGGAGAGATTTATTACTTTTTTACCTTATGATGAAATCTATTACCTTTTTACGTAAGGCTCGAAACAAAAAGCTAATCTTAATAAGCAAAAAAAAATTGTTTATTTAGGAGAATTGCTGAATGACCGAATCATCCTACGAAAGGAATAAACGCAAGCTATTTTTTTTTCTTTTTAAAGCGCAGTGTTTCACTAAAATGGTCTTCAATAAGAATGTGTTACCTTTCTTCAAAATCTATTACCTTTTCGAACGCCAATCTATTACCGTTTGTTAAAATGTTCTGGCAACACTGGCCGGGGTGCTTGGCGAGAAAAGAGAGAGTGGGGCAGTGTGAACAGCCGAGATCTAGAAATATCTTTGTATTTTCGACTATTCATTTTTAATATTATAAAGTATAACTTTAGTTCGTGGGTTATGTCACTTATGTCAGTCAGTCAGTCCCATAAATAAACCAGGTGCTAAAGTTATAAGCATTTAGCACTTCTTAGGGACACGAAATGCCTAAGCAAATGTCCTAAATTTGCATAGAAATTACTAGAACAAGAAAATCTTTTAAGATAAGACTTACTACAAGTAGGACATTTGTGTTTCAAACGTAGTTAAGAGCCTATCAACATTTTATGGAGCTGCCTTAGTGACTTATAATAATATACCTATACGGAGACGGCTCAATACTTCATAGATCTGCATACCTTTATATATACGTAGATATGAGTAGGTACTCCTCTTAGAGGTGGGAATTCTAGTTCAATTACGTGAACTAGTTCATTCGTTCTCGTTCGTAAAAAAATATAGTTCAAAAAACTAGTTCATTAGTTCACATAGAATTTTTGCAAACGGTTTTAATTTAAATAAGACGCAATTGTCCCTGGATTTCACAAGTTTTATATTTTACTCATTAAATTAAACGGTAAATTCTCAAAAGTAACACATAATCTTATAATAAAGTCTACATATGTAAACAAGTTGCTATAAAACAAAACAACTAGCAATAAGCAAAATAGAACTGACTAAATAAAACTAAACGTAATTAGGTATTTGGCAAATAGATTCTAAACAAATATATAAGGAACTTAAAATTTACTATTTAAAAATAATATTTGCGAAACTTTTTTAGATTTTTGCTGTGATCTTTTTTCCGTTATAACTTGTCCCGCCGAAAAAAATCGTTTGACATTTATCCTTAGCTCAATTTCGTTCACGAAAAGAGAAAAAGACGCTGCTGTTTTTTTATTTCGTTTGCAATGACAACGAACTACTGAACGTGTCTTTCGAACCATCACGAGTAGTTCATCTCGTTCACGAGAGAAACTAGTTCATTTGAACTAGTTCGTTCACGAACTACCCACCTATAACTCCTCTTGAGGACTCATAACTGATGAGTACGGTACCGTCAAACAATGGAGCGGCGATATATCTCTTGAACAGCTTCGACATCAAATTTTAAAAATCGGTAAATTTTTTTTCACCCGCAACATCCCTCGTAATGAATCTTGCCTTTTATTAGGAATAGTGAAGTGTGGCCCAATTTATTTCCGCATATAGTCATTTAGTAACACATACCTATATACTGTCTTTTCTCCATACATTTTTATTGAACGCAATGTTAAATGTTACCAAATCAGCCTCATAGGACCCCAAATGTTCGGTTAAAATTAAAAGTTAATTGGATAAGTAGTTTTTAGCTAAGCCGCGACAGACATACCAACGAAATTAAGAAAAACATGTCTTTTTTTTCTAGGGACCCTAAAATGCAAAAATCTATAAAATCCTGGAACTTGGAAGGTTCATTTTTCACGATTACCTACAAACATCTTATTTGGTCGCCATCCTGATTTCATACCACAATTTTACCAGTTTGTCTCTATATCACTCATAATTCTGGCACAAAATAGTGAAAATAGTCGTAATTTTTTATCACATTCTAACAATGCTGACTATAGACTTTCTGTCTCATTATTTAAAAAAATGCTGATTTACACAATGTCAGCTTTGATAAAAATAATTTGTTGACATTTATTTTTGCTACAAGTTTGAACTCTTTCAGGGCTACCTGTTCTAACAGTATGTTGATTGCCACTGTTTGCTATTCTAAGAACTTCACTTTTATGCTAAATAAATATTTCAATATTACAAAAAATGGCATTTTTATAAACTGACGCCAGTTTTTCTCTGGGGGTGTAGGTAATCTTGATCCAAATAGGCTGATACCAACAAAAATAATTTACCTATTTTTGTAGATGCCTGACACATAATTTCATTTATATATTTATTTTTGTTCTTTATAGATTTGACAAAAATGGAAAGACCTATATATTTATATCTATAGAGTGAGGGTCTCTTTTACTAAAACTCCAGACGAGACGAGCATCTCTTCTCGATCCCTACACTCTCGTCTCGAGTGTCGAGATTGAATGGTGTCGAGACGAGGAGAAGCGAGAGATAACTTTTGTCTGGTCTCGTGGCATCTCTAGCACAAAATTTGAAATCAATCCATTAAGTAGCTTTTCAGGCTAAATTTTTAAATATTTTATTATTGCCACCATTTTGTTTTGCCATATTGGATTTGTACCAAAATTTTTACCAGTTGATTCCTAAATAATATTTAATTTTTGGTGTAACTGAATTTAAAAATTCGGATATTTTTGTTTCGTATTAGGCTGTACCTACAACACATAAAAATTCCAATTTTTATTGAAAACCCAATTACACTCCAACAGACAGATTTGTGTGAATTTTTTACATGTTTATCAAAATTAAATAATTATAACGAAAATTTCTGTACATTAAACGGGCCATGAATTTTAATACAGTTAAAGTTAAAAAGTTTTGTAAGGCATTATGGTATCAGAAAATCAGGTTCATCACTTTATAGCTGGGATGTTTAAATAGTAACAAAATTTGACACATTTTAATTATCAAACGAATATTATCATTAAATGCAGCTTTAATAATATTATTAATAATAAAATAATACAGGGTGTTCCATAAAATTCTAGACAAACTTTGCTGTGGCTGTTCAGGTTCACCTAATTTTTCATAATAATAATAAGTGTGATAATATAAGAAAACAAAAAATGGAAGGGGCGCACAGAGGTCATTTTATCAATTTTAGTAATTAATAAATACAAAAATACTTTAATTTAAAATAAAACACAATGGTAATCTCCATAATTGCCATTAGTAGGCTGTGACAGGGTCGCGCGCATCTGACAATAGTATAATAAACAAAACTAATGCTTGTCAAATTTCCATGTCTTTTAATTTTGACAAGCTCCTGTCGATATACTTTCAAGTTTTGTGATACGCTAATACATTTTTATTTTATTTTGGGGTAAGTACTATACATTTTTTCTATTGGTTTATTAATTGTTCTTTACACTAATTGCAATTTAACATTTTTAAAAAGTAATTAATTTTAATTTTTTATTTTTGCTACTGGTTCAAAAAACATGTTGGCAGTTCTAAGATTTCCATAGATTTTAAACGTAATATAAATAAATCAAAAAACTAAACTTAATTGTTTTTTAAACTTGTCAAATGGTGCGCAGAAGCTTGCAGATAATAACAAAAAACACTTTTTTAGGTAAAATGTCCTTTATGAAAAGATAATTGTTTAATGTTTGGCGTCAGGAAAGTACTTTAAAAAACAAGAATTCAGCTGTATTTTCATATGTAATAAATAAGTTGGAATTGGAAATTGATGAAAATGATAAAAACTATAGTAAAGTTAAATATATTATTAAAAATTTCAACAGCTTCTTGGCTAAAAACTGGTTAAAATGCCAAAGAATGTTAAAAACATTTGAAAAAAAGCATCATCATTGGCTTAATGAAAATCTTGTGATATTTAAAGACGAGGGTAATAACAATTCCACATTACGTAAAAAAGGCCGTCCTAAAAAACAGTTTAGCGAGCTTAGCAATCAAAGTAAAAGAAAAGAGATACTACCTCTACTTCAAAATTATTCAAAAGATGAGTTGACTTTTGCTACCCGTAAAAGCTTTGAAACTGCTGGACAACGAAATGCTTCAAAAGTGCTTAAAAGCATTTCTGATGGATCTCTCAACTGCGCAAAGCAAACAAAAAATTTACTTCAACCATCAGGTCAAATTCAACAACCAATAAAGTATACTGCCGAGGAAGCACTCTCACTTTTTGTAGATGGCCGATTTACAAAAAAAACATATACACTAATACAGCAAGGAGCGAACGCTAAATTCGCAAATATTTATCCGAACTATAATATTATCCTAGATGCAAAAAAAAAGTGTTACCCCTCTGAGGATCAAATTACTATTACAGACATTAGTGCCGAGGTGAAGTTACAAGGACTTTCAGACCACACTGCTAAAAGAATAGTGGAAGCACAATTTCAAGTTTTTGAACAGTTTTCAACGAGCGATTTAACAAACATCATGCTTTCGTACAAATGGGGTTGTGATGGGAGTGGAGGGCATTCAACCTACAAACAGGCATTCACTCCAGGAGAGGAAGGCATTTTAAAAACAGACTCCAATTTGTTTTCGATATGTCTCGTTCCATTACAAATGAGTTGTAACAACCTAATATTATGGCAAAATGCACGCCCCTCATCAACCAGGTTCTGTAGGCCAATTAAACTTATATTTGCAAAGGAAACGACCGAATTGTCACGGAGTGAAATAAATAATATTAAAAACCAAATAGAAAATATTCAGCCAACTATATGCCAATTAAAGAATTTTCAAATAACTGTTTATCATAGTTTTAAATTAACAATGCTCGATGGAAAGACGTTTGGAGTAATCAGCAATTCATCGAGCCAAACTTGTGGAATTTGTAAAGCAACTCCAAAAATTATGAATGACCTTAAAAAAATTTCATTGCTTACACTAAATACGGATATGTTCGATTACGATATGTCAAATCTCCACGCGTGGATTAGATGTCTGGAATGCTGTTTACATATATCCTACAGACTTGACCTAAAAAAGTGGCAAATAAAAACTGAATCTGATAAACTGCAAGTAAAGCAAAGAAAAGAATATATTATTAAGAGATTAAAAGATGAGTTATCTCTATTAGTTGATGTTCCCAAACAAGGGTATGGAAGTACTAACGATGGGAACTCAGCACGTAGATTTTTTCGTCATTATTCTTCTTCTGCTTCCATAAATGTCCTGGACGAAAACTTTGTAAAAAATCTATTTATAATACTAACAACAATATCATGCGGATATAATATTAACATAGATTCATTTACCAAATTTTGTAATGCTACTGCCAACATGTATGTAAATCTATACCATTGGTATTACATGCCTGAAAGCCTCCATCGTTTATTATTTCACGGAACTGATATAGTCAAAAATTCTTCACTTCCAATAGGAATGTTTTCTGAGGAAGCCTTGGAGTCCCGTAATAAAGACTTCAGAAATTATCGGGAGTTTCACTCAAGAAAATTTTCGCGGGAAGCAACTATGAGAGACATATTTAATGGCCTATTAATATCATCAGATCCCTTAATATCGTCATTATCAAAATGTATAGGAAACCGTTCAAATAAACAACCTTTATGCCAAGATGTTCTTAATTTGTTGATTGAACCACATACTATAGATAATAATATTGTTGATACTGTTGATAGTGAGGATATTATGGATTCTGATGAGGAATAATAATTATTGTCTTTATAAGATATTTTTCCCAAGTGGTTAGGTTTAGCTTGTTATTAGGTGACATTAACAATATTATTTCTTTGGTTGTTAATTTGTTGTTGTTTAATGTATTAAATTTTAATGTTTTAAAATTTATAAAATTTCTTTTGTTTCTGTTAAGTTTGATGGTTTTTTATAAAATAAAATATATTTAAGCCTAACTTATAAAATATATTGGTTAATTTATATTTTTCTTTTTGTTTTGTTATCGTTATATAATTTAGATAAGGAACAACATTTTTTAAAAACATCAGGATGTTTTAAAACAAATTCTACTCAGAAAAGATTGTGTTTGTGTCAAAGTTGTAATTTTATTTTTTTAGTCTTAATAATAATACGTAAAAATAGTGAAAACATAATATATTTTTAAATAAAAAATGCGATAAAAATACTTAATAATTTAAAAAAAAAATAAAATTAAAATTTTGACAAATTATATCACAAATATTTTTGTCACCCTTATAAATAGGTAGAATATTTACAAAAATGCTTAATTTTTAAGTTAGGACATATTAAAAATAAAAAAAAATGTCGCATATCTTGTTTCGATTTTTTATTCCCTAGAAGTAATAAAATTACCTCTGTGGGGCGGTCGGATAGTAGATATATCTTTGAGAAGTTTTTTTAAGAATAATTTAACTGTAAAATATGGAGTCATTATAATTACAGTTCGAAATGGCGGTAATTTGATAATGAAACAGAACATAAAAAAATATAAATGTATATTTACGGGGTGTTTTATAAAGGAAAAACACCCTGTAAATAAGAAAGTACAATATTTAGCACCCATGTCCTTAAGAAAACATTATTAAGAACCATGTGAGGTATAAAATACCTCAAGTTTATAAGAATGTTTGTTCCCCATATTTTTTAGGTGTTGAAAAATGTACTAATGGCCGTTTCAATTGTGTAATGTTGATGTCTCTATAATTTGAGGATAAATTAGGTTTACAAAGGCCTTTCAAAAGATGTAAAAATCCAGGACATAGGGTAACAAAGAAGGGCACCTAATAATATAAATATTTTATCAATTTTAAACAAAATACCGATAATAAATATTTTAATTGTGAAAAAAAAATTGCAAAATCACTTATACAACCGCATTTCAACTTGCAACTAAGTACCTATAAAGTTGTATAAAAGGACTGTACTATAATAAAGTATTTACCTTACCTTTTACCTCCTATGTATTAGCACTATATTAGGTAGGTGGCATAAACTAACGTTTAAAATAAAAATACAAACTAAATAATAAAAACTAAACATATTATTATGGAGGAACAAGTAAAACTTTGGTTTAGTATAGGTATTATAATAATTGAATAAAAATGAACGTAACAAATAATATTTTCAATGAGTAAAAAAAATTAAAATTTGAATCACTTAACCCATAACGGCATTGCAGCATTTTGACAAAGTCACTATAAAATATATCAACCTTAGGTATTAGCTCAAAAACGACATACAAACTAGATAAAAAAAACTAAATCAAACAATATTACGAAAGAACAAATAATATTTTTGGTGTAGTAAACCTATTATTATCAATAATGTATCAGTTTATTTCATATTTTATTAATTTTAACAAAATAAATGCAATAAATAATATTTTCAGTAGGCAAAATAAAAGAAAATTTGAAAATCACTTAACACACAACTAAGTTATAATAAAATATTTACATTTTACCTCATAGTTCTTAGATATTACTAACTCACAAGTTATTCAGATAAATACAAATAGCAGAAACCACAGAATGTCGCTCTTTAAGTGCATTTTCATCATTATTTCGACAGACAGCAGATGTCATAACGCAACAAAACGATGTTGCTGGAAGTCATTAAAAATAATAAAATTGTATTTTATGCTATGTTATTTCAGAAGAAAATAAGAATTGCCAAAATCCAGAACAAAATGCGTCCTTCTCGGGAGATCGGAACGATGAAGGACAAATACGGTAAAATTACTCAAATCTACTAAACACACATGCATCACAAAGGAGCATTTATCTTGTAATAGAGTTTGCAAATTTTATTTTTTTATCTTGACTAGTTCAAATAATAAATTGAATATGTGTTAACTAAGTATAAGTATATTAATAATAGGTTATAGATGTGGGCATCTAAGTTTTAATTTTTGCGTTACAATCCACACTTACTTTACAGTTTTCTTTATTGTAAATAACGTCAATTTGATAATTAATATTTTTGAAATTATGAGAACAAAAAAAAGGAACATTTATCAAACACCTATTATCAGTCTTTGGGGAATTATTATGAAAAATCATATGAATCTGGCATAACAGTAATCGCATAGTGTTTCTAGAATTTTATGAAACACCCAATATTATTTTATTTTCAATTAGATATAATAATAAAGTTGAATCTATTGACAATATGCATTCAATAATAATTAAAATATGTCAATTTCACTGGTTATTTGAATATGCTAGCTACAAACTGATTAGATCTAGATTTTCAGATAATGCAATAAGTTTATAAAACTAATGTATTAAAATTCATGGCCACTGTAATGTTAGCTATTTTAACTTACATTAATTAATTTTGACAAACATATCACAAATCCAGTGAAATCTGACTGTTTTTTTAAGTGTATTAAATCGTTTAGTAAAAAATGCAATTTCAGTACGTCTCTTAGGTGCAGTCGAATATGAAACAAAAATTTTTGGATTCTGAAAGTTTATTTTTATATTTTCATTTCAGAAACTAGCCGTATGATTTAGTTTTGATCAGGGAATCGAGAACTATAACATATTAAATTTTTAGAGAAATTGACTGAAAGCAATTTTCCATAAGAACAGTGAGGGTCCTTTTTTATAACTACGGCTAAGCCTATATTTTTCCCTTCATAAATACTGAAGTTAATCCTTTTATATTCACCAAAATTGCACAGCCCTGGCTAAAAAGCAGCAGCCCTGGTAAATTTCAGGCTTTGTCCTATACTATACAGCTAGCTAGAAAAAGAAAATAACTCTAACTCTAACTAACTAATAAAAATTTGCTCAAAAATCAATTTATGCAAGAAATCAATAATATTACATCTATAAAGGACGCAATTATCCATTCTAAAAACATTGCTAATTTTCCTGGCTTTCCTTATCCATTCTACCAAGAAGTTCGGCGAATTCCTTGAGAGGTAAAAATATCGCATTTTTTGTCTGTACATTTAACACCTTCTTCACTACTTCGGAGAAACGAAAACCCTATTCTGAAATATTAGGCTATGTTTGGTTTAAACCTTAGAGTAAGAATTCTTACTCTAAGGTTTAAACCAAACATTATAATTCTGGATAGTGGCAGTTAGCCCTCTACGTATTTAGCATAATTTATATAGAGTTTATTTTGGTCCTCAGTAGTTTCCAACAATTTCAGAATAGAAAAAATATTATTTTAAAGAAATAGTAATTTGATTATATTCGAAATGATCATTGTAATATATAATACAGAGCGTTTTAAATAAGTTTTAATTAGGTACCAGTTCAATTTAACAAATTTTAGCTTCTTGGCAATTATTTTACCTAATTGTTTTATTGTTTTGTTTAAATTTATGATACTATTTGGATTAGTCCTTTAACCGATCAAGTTGAAATTTTACAGAAAAGTTTAGCTTGGTGAACTACTTTTGTTCTACTTTTGTCTTGTTATAAGACTTTTTCCCGTTATGTTGAATATTTTATACCTAATAGAAATAGGAAGAGAAGATACCTTAAAAGCTATAAAGCCGAAAATATCATTCTGGTTACTGAAATCGATAAAAAGTTGCGAAAAATTAATTTTTGTAAAGAAAAATTTCTAAACATTTCCTAATTGCAGGGTCGCCAGTGCCGGATTAAGCGCTAGTGGTACCCAGGTTCCAAACTTTTTTGGAGCCCCCCATCATTTTATGGAAAATAGATACTTACAATTGTGTCGGCCTGTCTGTTCCTGGCATAGCTTAAAAAGTACTTACCTACCCGATTGACTTCAAACTTTGGCCGATAATTCAGGGACGTATGCGGACGACCTAGTAATATTTTGATAAAAATCAAATATAGCGGCCTAGCGAAACGTCAAAAAAATGATTACTAAAAACACTAATTATCCAATTCACCTCAAATTATGCATGAAAATCAAGTGTTACGTAGAAGTGAACTGGCAGCATTTTGGCATGAATCCAAGATTGCAAAACAAAACGTACCTATATGTATGAATCC